>CM059431.1:97857279-97987279 GCA_030390025.1 Squalus acanthias
GGGGTTAGAGAGAGAGATAGAGACGGGTTAGAGAGAGAGAGAGAGACTGGGGTTAGAGAGAGAGAGAGAGAGAGACTGGGGTTATAGAGAGAGAGAGAGAGAGAGAGAGAGACTGGGGTTAGAGAGAGAGAGAGAGAGACTGGGGTTAGAGAGAGAGAGAGAGACTGGGGTTAGAGAGAGAGAGAGAGACTGGGGTTAGAGAGAGAGAGAGAGAGACTGGGGTTAGAGAGAGAGAGAGAGACTGGGGTTAGAGAGAGAGAGAGAGAGAGACTGGGGTTAGAGAGAGAGAGAGACTGGGGTTAGAGAGAGAGTGAGAGAGAGACTGGGGTTAGAGAGAGAGAGAGAGAGACTGGGGTTAGTGAGAGAGAGAGACTGGGGCGAGAGAGAGAGAGAGAGAGACTGGGGCTAGAGATAGAGAGATTGGGGTTAGAGAGAGAGAGAGAGACTGGGGCTAGATTGAGAGAGAGAGAGAGAGACTGGGGCTAGAGAGAGAGAGAGAGACTGGGGTTAGAGAGAGAGAGAGAGACTGGGGTTAGAGAGAGAGAGAGAGAGAGAGAGACTGGGGTTAGAGAGAGAGAGAGAGACTGGGGTTTGAGAGAGAGAGAGAGGGGTTTGAGAGAGAGAGAGACTGGGGTTAGAGAGAGAGAGAGAGAGACTGGGGTTAGAGAGAGAGAGACTGGGGTTAGAGAGAGAGAGACTGGGGTTAGAGAGAGAGAGAGAGGGGTTAGAGAGAGAGAGACTGGGGTTAGAGAGAGAGAGAGAGACTGGGGTTAGAGAGAGAGAGAGAGAGAGAGACTGGGGTTAGAGAGAGAGAGAGAGAGACTGGGGTTAGAGAGAGAGAGAGAGACTGGGGTTAGAGAGAGAGAGAGAGAGACTGGGGTTAGAGAGAGAGAGAGAGAGAGAGAGAGACTGGGGTTAGAGAGAGAGAGAGACGGGTTAGAGAGAGAGAGAGAGAGACTGGGGTTAGAGAGAGAGAGAGAGAGACTGGGGTTAGAGAGAGAGAGACTGGGGTTAGAGAGAGAGAGAGAGAGACTGGGGTTAGAGAGAGAGAGAGAGAGACTGGGGTTAGAGAGAGAGGGAGTGAGTGTGGGTCTGGGGGAGTGAGAGAGGAGCTGGGCTTTGAGCCCAACTTGGAATTGGGAAATCATCAAGGACTAGTTCTCGGGTTGGTTAGTCAACAGTGAGCTGATGGGATGGAATTAAGGTTTTTTCTTGTTGTAAGCAAGTTGCCTCTGAGTTTTTCGATGAAGTTGCCCCAGTTAAAGCGTCTCTCCAGCAGCTGTTTGGTTGCATGCTCTGTTGAGGTGCTAGCCTGGCTCAGTGGGTAGCACACTCTGCCAAGTCAGAAGGTTGTGGGTTCGTGCCCCACTCCAGGATTTGAGGAGGTGGTGCTCTCTGTGCACCGGGGGAGTGCTGCACTGTTGACGATGCTGTCTTGAGGATGAGATGTTAAACCGAGGCCTTGGGCAGGTGCATGTAAAAGATCTCATGGTGCTACTGAAAGAAGAGCAGTGAGCTCTCCCTGTGTCCTCCCTCAACCAGAACCACCAAAAGATTAACTGGGTGTTCATCTGGTGCTGTTTGTGGGCACTTGTGTATATTCGCGATCTTGTGTACAAATTGGTTGCTGTTTTTCTCTACATTTTAAGTAATTGAATGTGAAATGCTTTGGGATGAGCTCTAGATATGACGAAGTGCTGGATAATTCGATCTAACTTTCCTCCCATTTTTCTACTTTTCCATCTTTTTAATTTGGTCTCTCGCCTCCGAGTCAGAAGGTCGTGGGTTCAAGTCCCACTACAGAGACTTGACCACAAAAATCTAGGCTGACACTCCAATGCAGTACTGAGGGAGCGCTGCACAGTCGGAGGGGCAGTACTGAGGGAGTGCCGCAGTGTCGGAGGGGCAGTACTGAGGGAGCCCCACACTGTCGGAGGGGCAGTACTGAGGGAGTGCCGCAGTGTCGGAGGGGCAGTACTGAGGGAGTGCCGCAGTGTCGGAGGGGCAGTACTGAGGGAGCACTGCACTGTCGGAGGGTCAGTACTGAGGGAGCGCAGCACTGTCGGAGGGACAGTACTGAGGGAGCCCTCCGCTGCACTGTAGGAGGGGCAGTACTGAGGGAGCGCAGCACTGTCGGAGGGGCAGTACTGAGGGGGCACTGCACTGTCGGAGGGGCAGTACTGAGGGAGCGCTGCACTGTCGGAGGGGCAGTACTGAGGGGGCACTGCACTGTCGGAGGGGCAGTACTGAGGGAGCGCTGCACTGTAGGAGGGGCAGTACTGAGGGAGCGCAGCACTGTCGGAGGGGCAGTACTGAGGGAGTGCCGCACTGTCGGAGGGGCAGTACTGAGGGAGCGCTGCACTGTAGGAGGGGCAGTACTGAGGGAGCGCCGCACTGTAGGAGGGGCAGTACTGAGGGAGCGCTGCACTGTAGGAGGCGCAGTACTGAGGGAGCGCTGCACTGTAGGAGGGGCAGTACTGAGGGAGTGCTGCACTGTTGAATCATAGAATCATAGAAGATAGGAGCAGGAGTATGCCATTCGGCCCCTTTAGCCTGCTCCGCCATTCAATGCAATCATGGCTGATCATCCAAATTCAGTACCCTGTCCCTGCTTTCTCCCCATATCCCTTGATCCCTTTAGCCTTAAGAAATATATCCAACTCCTTCTTGAATCTATTTAATGAATTGGCCTCTGCTGCCTTCTGTGGCAGAGAATTCCACAGGTTCACCACTCTCTGGGTGAAGAAATTCCTCCTCATTTTTGTCCTAAATGGCTTACCCCTTATCCTTAGATTGTGACCCCTGGTTCTGGACTCCCCGACCATCGGGAACATCCTTCCTGCATCTAGTTTGTCCTGTCAATTTTATAAGTTTCAATGAGATCCCCTCTCATTCTTCTAAACTCCAGCGAGTATAAGCCCAATCAAACCAATCTCTCTTCATACGTCATTCCTGCCATCCCAGGTATCAGCCTTGTGAATCTTCGCTGCACTCCCTCCATGGCAAGAACATCCTTCCTCAGATAAGGTGACCAAAACTGCACACAGTACTCAAGGTGTGGTCTCACCAAGGCCCTGTACAACTGCAGCAAGACATCCTTGTTCCTGTACTCAAACCTTCTCGCTATGAAGGCCATCATACCATTTGCCTTCTTAACCGCCTGCTGTACCTGCATGCTTACCTTCAGCGACTGGTGCACAAGGACACCCAGGTCTCGTTGCACTTCCCCTTCTCCCAATCTATTGCCATTCAGATAATAATCTGTCTTTCTGTTTTTGACACCAAAGTGGATAACCTCGCATTTATCCACATTATACTGCATCTGCCATGCTTCTGCCCAATCACCCAACCTGTCCAAATCATCCTGGAGTTTCTCGGCATCCTCCTCGCAGCACACACGCCCACCCAGCTTTGTGTCGTTGGCAAACTTGGAGATATTACATCTAGTTCCCTTGTCTAGATCATTAATATATATTGTGACTAGCAGGGGTCCTAGGACCGATCCCTGCGGTACCACACTAGTCACTGCCTGCCACTCGGAAAAAGACCCATTTATTCCTACTCTTTGCTTTCTGTCCACCAACCAGTTCTCTATCCAAGTCAATACCTTGCCCCCAATCCCTTGTGCCTTAACTTTACACGCTAATCTCTTATGCGGGACCTTATCAAAAGCCTTTTGGAAGTCCAAATACACCACATCCACTGGTTCTCCCTTATCTATTTTACCAGTTACATCTTCAAAAAATTCCAGTAGATTAGTCAAGCATGATTTACCTTTTGTAAATCGATGTTGACTTTTCCGATCCTGTCACTGTTTTCCAAGTGCTCAGCTATTACATCTTTTATAATGGACTCTAGCATTTTCCCCACTACCGATGTCAGGCTTAATTAATTCCCCGTTTTCTCTCTACCACCCTTTTTGAATAGTGGGGTAACATTAGCTACCCTCCAATCCATGGGTACTGTTCCAGATTCCATCGCATGTTGGAAGATGATCAGCAATGCATCTACTATTTCTGGGGCCACTTCCTTAAGTACCCTAGGATGTAGATTATCAGGCTCTGGGGATTTATCGGCCTTCAATTTCCCTAACACCATTTCCCTACAAATACTGATTTCTTTCAGTTCCTCCCTTTCATCAGACCCTATGTTCCCCAACATCTCTGGGAGGTTATTTGTGTCCTCCTTTGTGAAGACAGAACCAAAATATGTATTTAATTGGCCTGACATTTCTTTGTTCCCCATTATAAGTTCCCCTGAGGTGCCATCTTTCGGATGAGATGTTAAACCGAGGACCCGTCTGCGCTCTCAGGTGGACGTAAAAGATCCCACGGCACTACTTCGAAGAGGAGCAGGGGAGTTATCCCCGGTGTCCTGGCAAATACTTATCCCTCAATCAACATCACAAAACAAACAGATTATCTGATCATCATCACATTGCTGTTTGTGGGATCTTGCTGTGTGCAAATTGGCTGCCACGTTTCCTAAATTACAACAGTGACTACACTTCAAAAATACTTTATTGGCTGTAAAGCACTTTGGGACATCCGGTGGTCGTGAAAGGCACTATATAAATGCCAGTTCTTTTTTATTTGCGCACAGCAAGCTCCCACAAACAACAATGTGATCATGACCAGATAATCTGTTTGTGATGTTGATTGAGGGATAAATATTGGCCCCAGGACACCAGGGTGAACTCTCCTGCTCTTCTTCAAAATAATGACATGGGATCTTTTACATCCACCTGAGAGAGCAGACGAGGCCTCGGTTTAACGTCTCATCCGAAAGACGGCACCTCCGACAGTGCAGCACTCCCTCAGTAGTGCCCCTCCGACAGTGCGGCGCTCGCTCAGTACTGCCCCCCGACAGTGCGGCGCTCGCTCAGTACTGCCCCCCGACAGTGCGGCGCTCCCTCAGTACTGCCCCTCCGACAGTGCGGCGCTCCCTCAGTACTGCCCCTCCGACAGTGCGGCGCTTCCTCATTACAGCCCCTCCGACAGTGCAGCACTCCCTCAGTACTGCCCCTCCGACAGTGCGGCGCTCCCTCAGTACTGCCACTCCGACAGTGCGGCGCTCCCTCAGTACTGCCCCTCCGACAGTGCGGCGCTCCCTCAGTACAGCCCCTCCGACAGTGCAGCGCTCCCTCAGAACTGCTCCTCCGATAGTGCAGCGCTCCCTCAGTACTGCCCCTCCGACTGTGCAGCGCTCCCTCAGTACTGCCCCTCTGACAATGCAGCGCTCCCTCAGTACTGCCCCTCCGACAGTGCAGCGCTCCCTCAGTACAGCCCCTCCGACAGTGCAGCGCTCCCTCAGTACTGCCCCTCCGACAGTGCAGCGCTCCCTCAGTACTGCCCCTCCGACAGTGCGGCGCTCCCTCAGTACTGCCCCTCCGACAGTGCGGCGCTCCCTCAGTACTGCCCCTCCGACAGTGCAGCGCTCCCTCAGTACTGCCCCTCCGACAGTGCAGCGCTCCCTCAGTACTGCCCCTCCGACAGTGCAGCGCTCCCTCAGTACTGCCCATCCGACAGTGCGGCGCTCGCTCAGTACTGCCCCTCCGACAGTGCGGCTCTCCCTCAGTACTGCCCCTCCGACAGTGCAGCACTCCCTCAGTACTGTACTGGAGTGCCAGCCTAGATTTTTGTGCTCGAGTCTCTGGTGTGGGGCTTGAACCCACAACCTTCTGACTCCGAGGCGAGAGTGCGACCCACTGAGCCACGGCTTACACTGACGCAGATTCTGAGCTGGGAGCTGGAGTGTGGAATCTGCTAACCGACACATTTGGTTTGTCACATATTGGTGTGAGCTGGAGGGGGGCCATAATACTTTAAATTCACCCCTCCCCGTTCCCATCCCCATCCTCATCCGCCTCCAATTGCCTGTCAGGCACATTTAGCGGGGCGCAGTGTACTGCATGTCGAACCTGGTGCTCGGATGGTGTGCTAATCTATGCTGCCTATTTAGTTTGGATTTAAGGAGAACGCTGTCTTTTGTGTGCTATCCCTGTAACCTCCTCCCAGATCTCTGCGCTCCTCCAATTCTGGCCTCTTGTGCTTCCCTGATTATAATCGCTCCACCATTGGCGGCCGTGCCTTCTGTTGCCTGGGCCCTGAGCTCTGGAATTCCCTCCATAAACCTCTCTACCTCTCTCTCCTTTAAGACGCTCCTTAAAACCTACCTCTTTGACCAACCTTTTGGTCACCTGTCCTAATATCTTATGTGGCTCCGTGTCAGATTTTATTTGATAATCGTTCCTGTGAAGCACCTTGGGACGTTTTACTACGTTAAAGCCGCTGTATAAATACAAGCTGTTGTTCACATAGATAAACAATTGGCTCCCACCTCCGACAGTGGAATTGTAGACCCAACACGCTGATCCAAATCAAAGGCGTGTCCAAGGTAACAGCCTCAAGACGCCGTCCCACAGAAATCATTGACACCTGCCTGCCATGCTTAAACAATGCAATCTTTTGTTTGTCTTCCAAATAGTTGCCTCGTCCATTTAATACACTAACCCAGCAGAGAAAAGCGCAGCAAATCATCGAGTTACACAGAGTGTCCGGCCCCGAGTGTCCGGCCCCGGGTGTCCGGCACAGAAATAGGCCATTCGGCCCAACTGGTCCGTGCCGGTGTTTATGCTCCACACGAGCCTCCTCCCACCCCTCTTCATCTCACCCTATCAGCATAACCTTCTATTCCTTTCTCCCTTGTGTTTATCCAGCTTCCCCTTAAATGTATCTATACTATTCTCCTCAACTAGTCCCTGTGGTAGCGAGTTCCATATTCTCACCACACTCTGGGTAAAGAAATTTCTCCTGAATTCCCTATTGGATTTATTGGTGACTATCTTATATTAATGGCCAATGTTCCCTCTAAGCTGTCTGGCCGCACAGTGATGGGAAAGGTCCCGCGCGGGCCGCTCACCGGCTTCTCCATTGTACACACCGCGCAGGCGCAGATATTTAAAGGGACCGCGCACTAAAAGAAACAGGCCGCGCAGAGCAATATAAGATTCTGAGGGGGATTGACAGGGTAGAAGCTGAGAGGTTGTTTCCCCCTGGCTGGAGAGTCTAGAACCAGGGGTCACAGTCTCAGGATAAGGGGTCAGCCATTTAGGACTGAGATGAGGGGAATTTCTTCACTCAGAGGGTTGTGAATCTTTGGAATTCTCTGCCCCAGAGGGCTGTGGATGCTCAGTCGTTGAGTATATTCAATGCTGAGATCGATAGATTTTTGGACTCTAAGGGAATCAAGGGATATGGGGATAGTGCAGGAAAATGGAGATGAGGTCGAAGATCAGCCATGATCTTATTGAATGGCGGAGCAGGCTCGAGGGGCTGAATGGCCGACTCCTGCTCCTAATTCTTATGTAAAGCGCAGCTTACAGGGAGCATTGTTTGTGGCCCCTAGTTTTGGACTCCCCCCACGCACATCTTCTCTACATCTACCCTATCAAATCCCTTCATAATTGTAAAGACCTCCCTCAGCCTTCCCTTTTCTGGAGAAGAGAGCCCCAGCCTGTTGAGCCTTTCCTGATAGTGAGAACCTCTCAGTTCTGGTTTCATCATTCTGTTCCAGTTTGTGGTGACCTTCTCTCCACGGCCAGATACTGCGGAAGAAGTTCTTGTTTCGCTGAAGAGTTGGAGCTGTTCCCTGACCCTGACAGTCAGACAGACCTGAAGCCAGTTATAGTGAGGAACGGAGCTTGTATTGCAATAAAAAAATAAGTTATACAAGCAGCTTGCTTGATTTATGTACATTGTTTGTTGTAGGAGTAAAATACTGAAATCTCTGGGGCCCATTTTGCCTCGATACAATTTTTAAAAAGTTGTGTGTAGTTGGGAAATTACCAAAATGGCCTCGCCCCCTCTGTCCAATAACGTTTGTATAATAAGTATGTGCTGCTCATGAACCCTCGGGTAAGCTTCCATTAAGAGGAAACGTGGCTGTAATCTTCCTTATTTAGGTTTTATTTGAAACTTCTGTAAGGCAGCCAGAGAGGCAACTATTGCGAGGGGGGATTGGCGTGGGATGGTGAGTGAGTAATCCTCGGCAGAGCATGGTCTCGAGCCTGGAGTTGGTGTGGGGTGTTCACTGCATGTGACTCTGAAGTGAATCGGGAGACAGACCAAGTACTGGCGACGATTTAGACCAGCTGGGAATAACGACTGGGTACCGCACAAGCCGTTGAGTTTGTCTGATTTTAAAAAAATATATAAATCTACCCGTGCCAGCCGTGGATCAGTGAGTAGACACTCGGGTCTGAGCCGGAAGGTCGAGGGTTCAACTCCCAATCCAGAGACTTGAGTGTAGGAACAGGAGGAGGCCACTCAGCCCATCGAGCCTGCTCCGCCATTCTATTCGATCGCGGCTGATCTGTACCTCAACTCCATTGACCCGCCTTTGCTCCGTATCCCCCGATACCCTTACCCAACAAAAATCCATCGCTCTCAGTCTTGAAATCTTCAATTGACCCCCCCAGCATCCACAGATTTTTGGGGGAGAGTGTTCCAGATTTCCACCACCCTTTGTGTGAAGAAGTGCTTCCTGACATCACCCCTGAACGGCCCGGCTCTAATTTTAAGGTGATGCCCCCTTGTTCTGGACTCCCCCACCAGAGGAAATAGTTTCTATCTATCTACCCCATCAACCCATAATGTAGGCTAACACTCTAGTGCAGTTGCTGTTTGTGGGACCTTGCTGTGCGCAAGTTGGCTGTTGCATTTGATGACATAAGTGACTACACTTTAACAGCTTCTCATTGGCTGTGAAGTGCTTTGGGATGCCTTGAGGAAGTGCAAGGCGCTATAGAAATTAAAGTCCTTCTGTTCCTTCCCTTTTTTGTACAGCGATAAACACATTCCTCTCTCGGGGTTGGGGGTGTGTGGAATCACGAATTTCAAACTTTAGCCGTGTTTGACTATAAATGGGAGAGGGGAGGGAGGAAGGTTCACATTCTGGTCGTGTTCCGAAGGCCCGTTATGTCCAATGCTTTTCTAGCAGAATAGTTTCTCGTGGGGCTACACTTGGATAAGTTCCAAGTAAATTCCCATCACATTGCTCTGAATAAGTCGCAGAATGCACTGTTTCTATAACAATGGGGATCCTATAAAGTCGGCCATATGCTTACCCCGAGAAGCTTGTTCTAAGTAGGTTTCAGTTTCCTCTCAGCGAGAATCCTTGAAGCACAGGATTGTTCAAATGCTAGGCCAGTTACAGCTTGCAATAATGCAAATTTTGTGGGATCTCTCTCCATAACCTCAAGGGTTGTGAAACACATTTTGGCTTTTGTTCTAAGTCATGAATAGAGCGTTGATTGTGCAATGTTCCTGGCTGAATTCAGGCTGTGCAGTCTCGGCTTGTTGTAAAGCTATCTGTCCGGCTCTGTAATGATCACAAGATCAAGGTGGGCTGGTCTAGTCTGTCAAAGCTTGTTTCAACATCTTCATAAGACTTCTGACCGCCATAGTCCATGTTGCTTCATCCTGTAAAATTTAATCAGCTGTCCAGTTTGACGTCTTGTCACTGTAACAAAAGATGAAACCTGCTTTTCTGAATGGCGAGAAGTTGGGAACTGTGGGGGAGCGGAGAGATTCAGGGGTCCAAGTACACAAATCACTGAAAGCTAATGCACAGGTACAACAAATAATTAAACAGGCTACTGGAATGTTGGCCTTTATCTCAATGAGGCTGGGATACAAAGGGGTGGAGGTTGTGTTCCAGTTTATATAAAGCTCTGGTTAGACCCCATCTGGAGTAACCGTTCAGTTCTGGGCCCCGCACCTCAGGAAGGATATAGGGGCCTCGGAGGGGGAGCAGCGCAGATTCACCAGAATGATACCGGGGGCTAAAAGGGTTAAATTATGAGGACAGGTTGCACAGACTAGGTTTGTATTCCCCTGAATATAGAAGATTAAGGGGTGAACTGAAAGGGCAGTGGAAGCAGATTCAATAGTAACTTTCAAAAGGAGAAATTTGCAGGGCTGTGGGTAAAGAGCAGGGGGAGTGGGACTAATTGCAGAGCTCTTTCAAAGAGCCGGCACGATGGGCCAAATGGCCTCTGTGCTGTATCATTCTATGTGGTTTTGTTTCTTTCCATCTCTGGTACGAAACGGGCACAGACCTGAAGACAAGAATATCTTCGCATTGAAAACCTTTTCAGTGCGATGCCAAAAACCATTGGAGAAAATCTTTTTAAAAGCTCTGTGGTTGTGTGAGTCAGTCGGCTGCGATTGTACTGGTGTTAGGGGGTGGGGCCGCCGGCTTGTGTAATCGGGGGGAGGGGGGGGCAACCCACAGTGTAACCCCCCCAGTGTAACCCCCCAGTGTAACCCCCCAGTGCAAACTCCCAGTGCAACCCCCCAGTGTAACCCCCAGTGTAACCCCTGAAATAAAACCTAGAAATGCACAGCCGGCCGGGCAGAGTCTGTAACCGGAAAATACAGGTCATGACCTTTCGGGTGACCTTTTTCTTCCCGTTTTAAGTTGGATTCCAGGATGTTGGCACCAGTGAGCTGGTGTTTCGGCCGTTTTGAAAATTAGTTTTTGTTAACCATTTGCAGGGTGGGTTTTACCGGAGATACAAGTCTATGGAAACTGGTTTGGTGGCAGGAACTGGGTCACCCACACCAGCTCCCACAATCCTGCTTAAAAGACCAATTTTGCAAAAGGCTCCATCCTGAACTGTGTAGTCAGTCTCTTCACCATGAGTCTTTGTACTGAAGAAAGAACAGCAAAGTGGGCACTCCACTACAGTGGCCTTTCAAAGCAAGATACAGAGGCAGTTGGCCAGTCCTGAGGCTCTGCCCCCATGTTTCAGTGGGGTACGAGTTTCTGTGAAGTACACCTGGGATCTGGGAGTTCTGTTTCGGCTGAAACAGTCACTCATCACCCCTGTGCTCGCTGACCTACATTGGCTCCCAGTCCCTGAACCTGATTTTTAAATTTTTAGACTTGTTTTCAAATCCCTCCATGGTCTCGCCCCTCACTATCTCTGTAACCTCCTCCAGCCCTACAACCCTCCGAGACTTCTTCATGATTCCAAATTTTCCCTCTTGCGCATCCCTGATTTCCATCGCTCCACCATTGCCGGCCGTGCCTTCAGTTGCCTAGGCCCTAAACTCTGGAATTCCCTCCCCGAACCTCTCCACCTCTCTCCTTTTTAAGATGCTCCTTAAAACCTACCTCTTTGACCAAGCTTTTGGTCACCTTTTTTTTATTCGTTTATGGGATGTGGGTGTCGCTGGCAAGGCCAGCATTTATTGCCCATCCCTAATTGCCCTGAGAAGGCGGTGGTGAACTGCCTTCTTGAACCGCTACAGTCCGTGTGGTGAAGGTACTCCCACAGTGCTGTTAGGGAGGGAGTTCAAGGATTTTGACCCAGTGACGATGAAGGATCGGCGATATCCTTCCAAGTCAGGATGGTGTGTGACTTGGAGGGGAACTTGTAGGTGGTGGTGTTCCCATGCGCCTGCTGCCCTTGTTTTTCTCGGTGGTAGAGGTCGCGGGTTTGGGAGGTGCTGCCGAAGAAGCCTTGGCGAGTTGCTGCAGTGCATCTTGGAGACGGTACACACTGCAGCCATGGTGCGCCGGTGGTGGAGGGAGTGAATGTTTAAGGTGGTGGATGGGGTGCCAATCAAGCAGGCTGCTTTGTCCTGGATGGTGTCGAGCTTCTTGAGTGTTGTTGGAGCTGCGCTCATCCAAGCAAGTGGAGAGTATTCCATCACACTCCTTACTTGTGCCTTGTAGATGGTAGAAAGGCTTTGGGAAGTCAGGAGGTGAGACACTCGCTGCAGAATACCTAGCTTCTGACTTGCTCTTGTTGCCACAGTATTTATGTAGCTGGTCCAGTTAAGTTTCTGGTCAATGGTGACACCCAGGATGTTGATGATGGGGGATTCGGCGATGCTAATGCCGTTGAATGTCAAGGGGAGGTGGTTAGACTCTTGCTTGTTGGTGATGGTCATTGCCTGGCACTTGTGTGGCGTGAATGTTACCGGCCACTTATCAGCCCAAGCCTGAACGTTGTCCAGGTCTTGTTGCTCGTGGACATGGACTGCTTCATTATCTGAGGAGTTGTGAATGGCGCTGAACACCTGTCCTAATATCTCCTTATGTGGCTCGATGTCAAATTTTGTTTGATAACGCTCCTGTGAAACGCCTTGGGATGTTTTACTGCGTTAAAGGCGATATATAAATACAAGCTGTTGTTAATAGTCTCCAATCCAAAAGTCTCGGAAAGACGTGAAGTTTCAAATCCGTATTCGAGTATTGAGATCTAAAAGGGAAGTTAAGTCTCCTGCCTCCGTGTCTGGGACACATACTGCTGTTCACAGCACGGCCCAAAGTCACCCTAGCGGCCGGCGCTCATTCACTGGCGATCAGACCCCATTCACTGGCTGTCAGACCCCATTCACTGGCTGTCAGACCCCATTCACTGGCTATCAGACCCCATTCACTGGCTGTCAGACCCCATTCACTGGCTATCAGACCCCATTCACTGGCGATCAGACCCCATTCACTGGCTGTCAGACCCCATTCACTGGCTGTCAGACCCCATTCACTGGCTATCAGACCCCATTCACTGGCGATCAGACCCCATTCACTGGCTGTCAGACCCCATTCACTGGCTGTCAGACCCCATTCACTGGCTGTCAGACCCCATTCACTGGCTGTCAGACCCCATTCACTGGCTATCAGACCCCATTCACTGGCTATCAGACCCCATTCACTGGCTATCAGACCCCATTCACTGGCTATCAGACCCCATTCACTGGCTATCAGACCCCATTCACTGGCTATCAGACCCCATTCACTGGCTATCAGACCCCATTCACTGGCTGTCAGACCCCATTCACTGGCTATCAGACCCCATTCACTGGCTGTCAGACCCCATTCACTGGCTGTCAGACCCCATTCACTGGCTATCAGACCCCATTCACTGGCTATCAGACCCCATTCACTGGCTATCAGACCCCATTCACTGGCTATCAGACCCCATTCCTCGGGTTCCCAATGTGCTGCTGGTACAACAACAACAACATGAACAACAACTTGCCTTTTTGATTCAAAAAAAACCTTCCATTAAATATCCCCTTGGTCTTCGTTGATTCAATGTAAATAGTCCCCTCCTCAGATTCCCATCGTGCTGTGTCATCCTGGTGAATCTACGCTGTATGCTCTCCATGACTTTAATGTCCTTTCTATGATGCACTCAGTATTCTAACCGTGACCTAACCAATGCCTTCAACTTTATCATGACCTCTTTGCTCTTGTACTGAATGCTCCTGTGTATAAAACCCAAATGACTTCTTGGCTTTATCTACCAGCGTTCCTCCTTTTGAGGAATTGTGCATTTGAACCTGTATATTGCTCTGTTCCTTCACACCCTCCAGTAATCGGTGTGCACTCCACTCTTGTCAGCCGTGGCTCAGTGGGCAGCACTCTCGCCTCTGAGTCAGAAGGTTGTGGGTTCAAGTCCCACTCCAGAGACTTGAGCACAAAAAAATCTAGGCTGACACTCCAGTGCAGTGCTGAGGGAGTGCTGCACTGTCGGAGGGGCAGTACTGAGGGAGTGCCGCACTGTCGGAGGGGCAGTACTGAGGGAGCGCTGCACTGTCGGAGGGGCAGTACTGAGGGAGTGCCGCACTGTCGGAGGGGCAGTACTGAGGGAGCGCTGCACTGTCGGAGGGGCAGTACTGAGGGAGCGCTGCACTGTCGGAGGGTTAGTACTGAGGGAGCGCTGCACTGTCGGAGGGTTAGTACTGAGGGAGTGCTGCACTGTCGGAGGGTTAGTACTGAGGGAGTGCTGCACTGTCGGAGGAGCAGGACTGAGGGAGCGCTGCACTGTCGGAGGGGCAGTACTGAGGGAGCGCTGCACTGTCGGAGGGGCAGTACTGAGGGAGTGCTGCACTGTCGGAGGGGCAGTACTGAGAGCGCAGCACTGTCGGAGGGGCAGTACTGAGAGAGTGCAGCACTGTCGGAGGGGCAGTACGGAGGGAGCGCTGCACTGTCGGAGGGGCAGTACTGAGGGAGCGCTACACTGTCGGAGGGGCAGTACTGAGGGAGTGCTGCACTGTCGGAGGGGCAGTACTGAGGGAGTGCTGCACTGTCGGAGGGGTAGTACTGAGGGAGCGCTGCACTGTCGGAGGGGCAGTACTGAGGGAGCGCTGCACTGTCGGAGGGGCAGTACTGAGGGAGCGCTGCACTGTCGGAGGGGCAGTACTGAGGGAGCGCTGCACTGTCGGAGGGGCAGTGCTGAGGGAGCGCTGCACTGTCGGAGGGACAGTACTGAGGGAGTGCTGCACTGTCGGAGGGGCAGTACTGAGGGAGTGCTGCACTGTCGGAGGGGCAGTACTGAGAGAGCGCAGCACTGTCGGAGGGGCAGTACTGAGAGAGTGCAGCACTGTCGGAGGGGCAGTACTGAGGGAGCGCCGCATTGTCGGAGGGGCAGTACTGAGGGAGCGCTGCACTGTCGGAGGGGCAGTACTGAGGGAGCAGTGCACTGTCGGAGGGGCAGTACCGAGGGGGCGACGCACTGTCGGAGGGGCAGTACCGAGGGGGCGACGCACTGTCGGAGGGGCAGTACTGAGGGAGCGCTGCACTGTCGGAGGGGCAGTACTGAGGGAGCGCTGCACTGTCGGAAGGGCAGTACTGAGGGAGTGCCGCACTGTCGGAGGGGCAGTACTGAGGGAGCGCTGCACTGTCGGAGGGGCAGTACTGAGGGAGCGCTGCACTGTTGGAGGGGCAGTACTGAGGGAACGCTGCACTGTCGGAGGGGCAGTACTGACGGAGCGCTGCACTGTCGGAGGGGCAGAACTGAGGGAGCGCTGCACTGTTGGAGGGGCAGCACTGTGGGAAAGCTGCACTGTCGGAGGGGCAGTACTGAGGGAGCGCTGCACTGTCGGAGGGGCAGTACTGAGGGAGCGCTGCACTGTCGGAGGGGCAGTACTGAGGGAGTGCCGCACTGTCGGAGAGGCAGTACTGAGGGAGCGCTGCACTGTCGGAGGGGCAGTACTGAGGGAGTGCTGCACTGTCGGAGGGGCAGTACTGAGGGAGGGCCGCACTGTCGGAAGGGCTGTACTGAGGGAGCGCCGCACTGTCGGAGGGGCAGTACTGAGGGAGCGCCGCACTGTCGGTGAGGCAGTACTGAGGGAGCGCCGCACTGTCGGAGAGGCAGTACTGAGGGAGCGCCGCACTGTCGGAGGGGCAGGACTGAGGGAGCGCCGCACTGTCGGAGAGGCAGCACTGAGGGAGCGCCGCACTGTCGGAGGGGCAGTACTGAGGGAGGGACGCACTGTCGGAGAGGCAGTACTGAGGGAGCGCCGCACTGTCGGAGGTGCCGTCTTTCGGATGAGACGTTAAACCGAAGCCCCGTCTGCTCTCTCAGGTGGATGTAAAAGATCCCATGGCACTATTTCGAAGAAGAGCAGGGGAGTTATCCCTGGTGTCCTGGCCAATATTTATCCCTCAATCAACATCACAAAAACAGATTACCTGGTCATTATCACATTGCTGTTTGTGGGAACTTGCTGTGCACAAATTGGCTGCTGCGTTTCCTACATTACAACAGTGACTACACTTCAAAAAGTACTTCATTGACTGTAAAGCGCTTTGGGACGTCCGGTGGTCGTGAATGGCGCTATAGAAATGCAAGTCTTCCTTTCTTTGTTTTTCCTCCAAAAATGCTTTACCTTGCACTTCTCCACATTAAATTGCGTCTGCCCCCTGCCTCCCATCCCACTAACCTGCTGATGCCTTCCTGAAGTATTTGATAGACCTTCTTGTTTGTCAAACCCTCTGCCGCTGTCCTGAGTTAGAACCTGTGCAGCCATTAACCTCCCTTCCCTCATTTTGGAGAGGTGAGTCGGGGATGAAAGTGTGCCAGACAGTCAGACTGTGTAAAGCGCACCTTCTCGTCTATGTGGGATGAAAGGTTGAGGCTGTTCAGTGAGAGAGCAGCATATATTTTAAAACAAAACTGAAGTTAGCAGTGGGGATTCTGTGCCATTGAGAGGTGTAGTTCCAGGGTTTTGCAAATGTCTAGAGATGTTTCTAATGGTAGCACAGGCCATTCTACAAATGGACCCCCTGGTTCCCATCCTGTAAGGAACTTGTGCTGTTCTTGTCATTGACCTTTCACCACTCCACCTTCTGAACAACCTTTCAGCTTCATCTCTCTTGTTCCCTGTAGTTTTCGCTCTGCTTTTATGAACAGCAGTTTACCTTTCTATGGAGAGCATTTCCAACAGTTTAGGGTTTTTAGTTCTGACGGCATTTTTACTTTTCAAAAACTCTTTGGCAAGTTTAATTTATCCTTTTCCCCATTATTGCTTCATGAAAGCTTTGCTTTGTTGTTGGCCCCATTGGGCTTGCATCTGAGTGAAATTAATGTCAGTAATTTGCATTGAGATCTAACTGGAATGGATTCCTAAGGTCAACGCAGCACTTCATCTTTAAGCAACTCCTGAAGAATGTTGGACTGAGGCCCAGGTTCTGGGCAGAAAGCCGAAGGGCCTGGGGGCTCGGAGAGGGACGGCCCATGGGAAGGGGAAGCAGTTGGGAGGGGCGTATGTGCCAACTAAGAGAAGTTGCAAAAGCTAACGGGAAGCTTTGAAAAAGCTAACGGGTCAAAGGCTGTCAGCCAACAGTTGCACAAAGGAGAGGTTGGGCGGCTTTGAACAATCTAAAGTTATACCAACACTCTAAATACTTACACTGCAGGAAAACAATATTTGGCTGAGGGTGTGGATTTAGAAATTTAAAATGGGAAAGCGAGCACTGACACTAAAATATTTTGTTTCCCACTTCCCACCTGAGAAATTATGGATTTTGCTTTATTTGGTGCATTTGGGAATCTTCTCTTAGAGTGTCAGCTTGTTTGAGTTGGTGACACTTTCAGTCAGCAGGTTGGGGGTTCAAGTCCCACTCCAGAGACTCGAGCCCGTAGTCCAGGCTGACACTCCCAGTGCAGTACTGAGGGAGCGCCGCACTGTCGGAGGGGCAGTACTGAGGGAGTGCTGCACTGTCGGAGGGGCAGTACTGAGGGAGTGCCGCACTGTCGGAGAGGCAGTACTGAGGGAGCGCCGCACTGTCGGAGGGGCAGTACTGAGGGAGCGCCGCACTGTCGGAGAGGCAGTACTGAGGGAGTGCTGCACTGTCGGAGGGTCAGTACTGAGGGAGTGCTGCACTGTCGGAGGGGCAGTACTGAGGGAGTGCTGCACTGTCGGAGAGGCAGTACTGAGGGAGTGCTGCACTGTCGGAGAGGCAGTACTGAGGGAGTGCTGCACTGTCGGAGGGGCAGTACTGAGGGAGCGCTGCACTGTCGGAGGGGCAGTACTGAGGGAGTGCTGCACTGTCGGAGGGGCAGTACTGAGGGAGTGCTGCACTGTCGGAGAGGCAGTACTGAGGGAGCGCTGCACTGTCGGAGGGGCAGTACCGAGGGAGCGTCGCATTGTCGGAGGGGCAGTACTGAGGGAGCGCTGCACTGTCGGAGGGGCAGTACCGAGGGAGCGTTGCACTGTCGGAGGGGCAAGACCGAGGGAGCGTCGCACTGTCGGAAGGGCAGTACTGAGGGAGTGCTACACTGTCGCAGGGGCAGTACTGAGGGAGTGCTGCACTGTCGGAGGGGTAGTACTGAGGGAGCGCTGCACTGTCGGAGGGGCAGTACTGAGGGAGCAGTGCACTGTCGGAGGGGCAGTACCGAGGGGGCGACGCACTGTCGGAGGGGCAGTACTGAGGGAGCGCTGCACTGTCGGAGGGGCAGTACTGAGGGAGCGCTGCACTGTCGGAAGGGCAGTACTGAGGGAGTGCCGCACTGTCGGAGGGGCAGTACTGAGGGAGCGCTGCACTGTCGGAGGGGCAGTACTGAGGGAGCGCTGCACTGTTGGAGGGGCAGTACTGAGGGAACGCTGCACTGTCGGAGGGGCAGTACTGACGGAGCGCTGCACTGTCGGAGGGGCAGTACTGAGGGAGCGCTGCACTGTTGGAGGGGCAGCACTGTGGGAAAGCTGCACTGTCGGAGGGGCAGTACTGAGGGAGCGCTGCACTGTCGGAGGGGCAGTACTGAGGGAGCGCTGCACTGTCGGAGGGGCAGTACTGAGGGAGTGCCGCACTGTCGGAGAGGCAGTACTGAGGGAGCGCTGCACTGTCGGAGGGGCAGTACTGAGGGAGTGCTGCACTGTCGGAGGGGCAGTACTGAGGGAGGGCCGCACTGTCGGAAGGGCTGTACTGAGGGAGCGCCGCACTGTCGGAGGGGCAGTACTGAGGGAGCGCCGCACTGTCGGTGAGGCAGTACTGAGGGAGCGCCGCACTGTCGGAGAGGCAGTACTGAGGGAGCGCCGCACTGTCGGAGGGGCAGGACTGAGGGAGCGCCGCACTGTCGGAGAGGCAGCACTGAGGGAGCGCCGCACTGTCGGAGGGGTAGTACTGAGGGAGGGACGCACTGTCGGAGAGGCAGTACTGAGGGAGCGCCGCACTGTCGGAGGTGCCGTCTTTCGGATGAGACGTTAAACCGAAGCCCCGTCTGCTCTCTCAGGTGGATGTAAAAGATCCCATGGCACTATTTCGAAGAAGAGCAGGGGAGTTATCCCTGGTGTCCTGGCCAATATTTATCCCTCAATCAACATCACAAAAACAGATTACCTGGTCATTATCACATTGCTGTTTGTGGGAACTTGCTGTGCACAAATTGGCTGCCGCGTTTCCTACATTACAACAGTGACTACACTTCAAAAAGTACTTCATTGACTGTAAAGCGCTTTGGGACGTCCGGTGGTCGTGAATGGCGCTATAGAAATGCAAGTCTTCCTTTCTTTGTTTTTCCTCCAAAAATGCTTTACCTTGCACTTCTCCACATTAAATTGCGTCTGCCCCCTGCCTCCCATCCCACTAACCTGCTGATGCCTTCCTGAAGTATTTGATAGACCTTCTTGTTTGTCAAACCCTCTGCCGCTGTCCTGAGTTAGAACCTGTGCAGCCATTAACCTCCCTTCCCTCATTTTGGAGAGGTGAGTCGGGGATGAAAGTGTGCCAGACAGTCAGACTGTGTAAAGCGCACCTTCTCGTCTATGTGGGATGAAAGGTTGAGGCTGTTCAGTGAGAGAGCAGCATATATTTTAAAACAAAACTGAAGTTAGCAGTGGGGATTCTGTGCCATTGAGAGGTGTAGTTCCAGGGTTTTGCAAATGTCTAGAGATGTTTCTAATGGTAGCACAGGCCATTCTACAAATGGACCCCCTGGTTCCCATCCTGTAAGGAACTTGTGCTGTTCTTGTCATTGACCTTTCACCACTCCACCTTCTGAACAACCTTTCAGCTTCATCTCTCTTGTTCCCTGTAGTTTTCGCTCTGCTTTTATGAACAGCAGTTTACCTTTCTATGGAGAGCATTTCCAACAGTTTAGGGTTTTTAGTTCTGACGGCATTTTTACTTTTCAAAAACTCTTTGGCAAGTTTAATTTATCCTTTTCCCCATTATTGCTTCATGAAAGCTTTGCTTTGTTGTTGGCCCCATTGGGCTTGCATCTGAGTGAAATTAATGTCAGTAATTTGCATTGAGATCTAACTGGAATGGATTCCTAAGGTCAACGCAGCACTTCATCTTTAAGCAACTCCTGAAGAATGTTGGACTGAGGCCCAGGTTCTGGGCAGAAAGCCGAAGGGCCTGGGGGCTCGGAGAGGGACGGCCCATGGGAAGGGGAAGCAGTTGGGAGGGGCGTATGTGCCAACTAAGAGAAGTTGCAAAAGCTAACGGGAAGCTTTGAAAAAGCTAACGGGTCAAAGGCTGTCAGCCAACAGTTGCACAAAGGAGAGGTTGGGCGGCTTTGAACAATCTAAAGTTATACCAACACTCTAAATACTTACACTGCAGGAAAACAATATTTGGCTGAGGGTGTGGATTTAGAAATTTAAAATGGGAAAGCGAGCACTGACACTAAAATATTTTGTTTCCCACTTCCCACCTGAGAAATTATGGATTTTGCTTTATTTGGTGCATTTGGGAATCTTCTCTTAGAGTGTCAGCTTGTTTGAGTTGGTGACACTTTCAGTCAGCAGGTTGGGGGTTCAAGTCCCACTCCAGAGACTCGAGCCCGTAGTCCAGGCTGACACTCCCAGTGCAGTACTGAGGGAGCGCCGCACTGTCGGAGAGGCAGTACTGAGGGAGCGCCGCACTGTCGGAGGGGCAGTACTGAGGGAGTGCCGCACTGTCAGAGGGGCAGTACTGAGGGAGTGCTGCACTGTCGGAGGGGCAGTACTGAGGGAGTGCCGCACTGTCGGAGGGGCAGTACTGAGGGAGTGCTGCACTGTCGGAGGGGCAGTACTGAGGGAGTGCCGCACTGTCGGAGGGGCAGTACTGAGGGAGTGCTGCACTGTCGGAGGGGCAGTACTGAGGGAGTGCTGCACTGTCGGAGGGGCAGTACTGAGGGAGTGCTGCACTGTCGGAGGGGCAGTACTGAGGGAGTGCTGCACTGTCGGAGGGGCAGTACTGAGGGAGTGCTGCACTGTCGGAGAGGCAGTACTGAGGGAGCGCTGCACTGTCGGAGGGGCAGTACCGAGGGAGCGTCGCATTGTCGGAGGGGCAGTACTGAGGGAGCGCTGCACTGTCGGAGGGGCAGTACCGAGGGAGCGTTGCACTGTCGGAGGGGCAAGACCGAGGGAGCGTCGCACTGTCGGAAGGGCAGTACTGAGGGAGTGCTACACTGTCGCAGGGGCAGTACTGAGGGAGTGCTGCACTGTCGGAGGGGCAGTACTGAGGGAGAGCTGCACTGTCGGAGGGGCAGTACTGAGGGAGCGCCACACTGTCGGAGGGGCAGTACTGAGGGAGTGCCGCACTGTTGGTGGGGCAGTACTGAGGGAGTGCCGCACTGTTGGAGGGGCAGTACTGAGGGATCGCTGCACTGTCGGAGATGCCGTCTGTCGGATGAGATGTTAAACCGAGGCCCCGTTTGCCCACTCATGGCACTATTGGAAGCAGAGCTGGGGAATTCTCAATGTCCTGGGGCCAATATTTATACCTCAACCAACATCACCAAAACAGATGGTCTGGTCATTGATTTGTTTTGTAGTTTGTGTAAGTGATATCACTACAACTACGACTGCCCCGTTGCTTTTGTGTGCATTCGATAAGATGCCACACAAGAGGTTATTACACAAAATAAGGCTCATGGATTGGGGTAATATACTAGCATGGATTGAGGATTGGTTAATGGACAGAAAACAGAGAGTAGGAATAAACGGGTCATTTTCGGGTTGGCAGGCTGTAACTAGTGGGGTACCTCAAGGATCAGTGCTTGGGCCTCAGCTATTCACAATCTATATCAATGATTTGGATGAGGGGGACCAAATGTAATATATCCAAGTTTGCTGATGATACAAAGCTGGGTGGGAATGTAAGTTGTGAGGAGGATGCAAGGAAGCTTCAAGGGATATCGGCAGGCTAAGTGAGTGGGCAAGAACATGGCAATTGGAATATAATGTGGAGAAATATGAAGTTATCCACTTTGGTAGGGAAAAATAGAAAAGCAGAATATTTTTTAAATGGTGAGAAATTGGGAAATGTTGGTGTTCAGAGGGACCTGGGTGTCCTTGTACACAAATCACTGAAAGTTAACATGCAGGCACAGCAAGCAATTCGGGAAGCAAATGCTTTGTTGGCCTTTATTACAAGAGGATTTGAATATAAGAGTAAAGATGTCTTACTGCAATTATATAGGGCCCTGGTGAGACCACACCTGGAGTATTGTGTACAGTTTTGGTCTCCTTACCTAAGGAAGGATACACTTGTCTTAGAGGGAGTGCAACGAAGGTTCACCAGACTGGTTCCTGGGATGGGGGGATTGTCCTATGAGGAGAGATTGAGTAGACTCGGCCTATATTCTGTAGGGTTTAGAAGAATGAGAGGTGATCTCATTGAAACATACAAAATTCTTACAGGGCTTGACAGGGTAGATGCAGGGAGGATGTTTCCCCTGGCTGGGGAGTCTAGAACCAGGGGTCACAGTCTCAGAATAAGGGGTTGGCCATTTAGGACTGAGATGAGGAGAAATTTCTTCACTCAGAGGGTTGTGAATCTTTAAATTCTCTACCCCAGAGAGCTGTGGAGGCTAAGAGAACCAGAGGATATGCGGATAGTGCGGGAAGGTGGAGTTGAGGTCGAAGATCTTATTGAATGGCGGAGCAGGCTCGAAGGGTCGAATGGCTGACTCCTGCTCCTATTTCTTATGTTCTTATGCTGATTTCTTAACTAACTCTTTTTCTCTGTGACTTGTTTCCTTTCCACAGTCCTAATACTTATTGTGACTTTTTTACAGCTGATGCCATTTCCCGGCAGGCCCGCTACCTGTTGGCACTGACCCCCATTCTTAATCCCCAGTCACTTGCTCCTGTGGCCTGGAGTTAGCTCATTCCCTTCAGTGTGACAACTCGCCAACTGAACCCAGGGCTACCCACTCGCCCTAAACAAACACTCTGCTTTCATTCACTCCTGTGGCCTTTCGAAGACCACAGTCCCTTCCCTTAGCTTTTTCATTCTCAATTTTTACAACTTTTATTCACATCTATAGGAAGCAGTTAGTATTGATTCATTCAAATGCAAATTGGAGAGATTTCTGTCAGAGAATAATATTTTGTGCTCCAGTATCTGAGTAATTGGAGACATGAGGTGTGGTGAGTGTAGTGAGCTCGGGAGGAACAGGTGACTTTGGACCTCTGGTTCCCGAAGCTCTCCACCACTGGGGGTTTTCCTCGCCTCATGTCTGGGTCTGTTGTAGACTCATTGATAGAGATTGATTGCTGTGATTGGTCAACAACTCCATTATCGTTGGATCATGTGACCACCAGGATGGGAGAGGGTGAACTAGACGGACTGTGGTCTTTTACCGTCCAGCGATTCCTGTGTCCCTATCAGTTGTACCAAGCTCTCGTGCGTAAACTTCCCTCACGGCTTCCGTCGTACGTCCCACAGTATCTTTAACACTCTAGAAAGTTGTCCCAAGTTTTTGAGTAAAATGAAGCTTCCACTTTCTGGGATGGAATATTGTGTGCAGTTCTGGTCACCTCACTATAGGAAGGACGTAGAAGCATTGGAAAGAGTGCAAAGGAGATTTACCAGGATGCTGCCTGGTTTGGGGGGGAGGTCTTATGAGGAAAGATTGAGGGAGCTGGGGCTTTTCTCTTTAGAGCGGAGGAGGATGAGAGGCGACTTAATAGAGGTTTATAAGATGATGAGGGGGATAGATAGAGTGGATATCGGTGCCGTCTCCTGCTCTCGCCCTGAACTAGAACATTTCATTCACTATGCTTCCAATTTCCACCCTTCCCTCACCTTCACATGGTCCATCTCCGACTCTTCCCTTCCCTTCCTCGACTTCTCCATCTCCATCTCTGGGGATAGGTTATTGACTAACATTCACTACAAGCCCACTGACTCCCACAGCTACCTGGACTACACTTCCTCCCACCCCGCCTCCTGTAAGGACACTATTCCATTCTCCCAGTTTCTCCGTCTCCGCCGCATCTGCTCTGATGATGCCACCTTCCATACCAGTGCTTCCGACATGTCTTCCTTTTTCCTCAACCGAGGATTCCCCTCTACCGTGGTCGACACGGCCCTCGACCGTGTCCGTTCTATCTCCCGCACTTCTGCCCTCACCCCTGCCCCTCCCTCCCGGAACCATGATAGAGTTCCCCTTGTCCTCACCTTTCACCCCACCAGCCTCCACATTCAACGGATCATCCTCCGCCATTTCCGCCACCTCCAGCGTGATCCCACCACCAAACACATCTTCCCCTCACCTCCCCTTTCAGCATTCCGCAGGGACCGCTCCCTCCGCGACACCCTAGTCCACTCCTCTACCACCCCCAGCACCCCTTCCCCTTCGCCCGGCACCTTCCCGTGCACGCGCAGGAGATGCTACACATGCCCTTACACCTCCCCTCTTCCCACTGTCCAGGGCCCCAAACACCCCTTCCAGGTGAAACAGCGATTTACTTGTACTTCCTGCAATTTAGTATACTGTATTCGCTGCTCACGATGTGGTCTCCTCTACATTGGGGAGACCAAACGCAGATTGGGTGACCGCTTTGCGGAACACCTCCGTTCAGTCCGTAAGGGGGACCCCGAGCTCCCGGTGGCCTGTCACTTTAATTCACCGCTTCACTCCCACTCTGACCTCACCGTCCTCGGCCTATTACACTGTTCCACGGAAGCGCAGCGTAAGCTCGAGGAACAGCACCTCATCTTTCGTTTAGGCACGCTACAGCCCTCTGGACTCAATATCGAGTTCAACAATTTTAGATCATAACCTCAGCTCCAATCACATTTATATTTTATTTTTTCCACCCTTTTATTTGCCCCCCCCCACCTTTTTTTTCCTCCGAGAAGCTGGCAGCTGTCCTTCATTCTGCCAGTGGATTTCACACTTCTTTCAGCCTTAATCTGTCACATTAACACCACCTCTAGCCTTGCATATCTCTTAATGTCTCTTAAAGTCTCTTCATCTCCCCCTTTGTTCTTTTATCCCCTCCCCCTTTTCCCAGCTTTACTCTGGCCTTAAATCTATTTGATTTCCGGCTCTTCACAGTTCTGATGAAAGGTCATCGACCTGAAACGTTAACTCTCTTTCTCTCTCCACGGATGCTGCCTGGCCTGCTGAGTTTTTCCAGCGTTTTCTGTTGTTATTTCAGATTTCCAGCATCCGCAGTATTTTGCTATCGTAGATAGAGTGGATGTTCAGAGACTATCTCCTCGGGTAGAGGCAGCTGTTACAAGGGGGCATAACTATAAGGTGCATGGGGGGAGATATAGAAGGGATGTCCGAGGTAGATTCTTTACTCAGAGAGTGGTTGGGGTGTGGAATGGACTGCCTGCTGTGATAGTGGAGTCGGACACTTTAGGAACTTTCAAGCGGTTATTGGATAAGCACATGGAGCACACCAGAGTGATAGGGAGTGTGATAGCTTGATCTTGGTCTCGGACAATGCTCAGCACAACATCGAGGGCCGAAGGGCCTGTACTGTGCTGTACTGTTCTATGTTCTATGTTCTATGAATCTTAACATTTGGCACTGACCATGCCTTTCGTAACTTTTGTCAGAATGTTTATTTTCATACACGTCAGCAGCCAATGTTTCAACATCAGCATTTTGCAAAATATTCGCCTTTCCTCACTGGGCTTGGAGGGCCTCTGTGTTAACCAACGAGATCGTTCTAGAGCCGTCAACATCTGAAGGGAAATGTACGGAGTGAGCCCATAATCATTCAGTGTGTGATAGATTGAAACCACACACTGGAGACAGTCCAGCAGCTCCCTGAGCCTCTTCCTGTAACTCATATATTTTGGAGCATTTTGTCCTTTTTTTTTACAAAAAAGGAACATTATTACATTGTGCAATTAGTTTCACTTCCAGTGGAACAGGGGAACAGGAGAAGGCCATTCAGCCCTCGAGCCTGTTCCTCCATTCAATTAGATCATGGCTGATCTGTACCTGAACTCCATTTACCCGCCTTGGTTCCGTAACCCTTAATACCCTTACCCCCAAAAAGTCTATCAATCTCAGTTTTGAAATTTTCAATTGACCCCCAGCATCAACAGCCTTTTGGGGGGGAGAGTTCTAACGGAAGGTCATCGAGCTGAAACGTTAACTCTGTTTCTCTCTCCACAGAGGCTGCCTGACCTGCTGAGTATTTCCAGCATTTTCTGTTTTTATTACAAATTTCCAGATTTCCACCACCCTTTGTGTGAAGAAGTGCTTCCTGACATCACCCCTGAACGGCCCGGCTCTAATTTTAAGGTTATGGCCCCTTGTTCTGGACTCCCCCCACCAGAGGAAATAGTTTCTCTCTATCTACCCCATCAACTCCTTTAATCATCTTCAGCACCTCAATCAGATCACCCCTTAATCATAAGAACATAAGAACATAAGAAATAGGAGCAGGAGTAGGCCAATCGGCCCCTCGAGCCTGCTCCGCCATTCAATAAGATCATGGCTGATCTGATCCTAACCGCCAATCTACTATCTATCACAGAACCATCTCCTGCATCTAACAGAATTGCACACACGAAATAGGAGCAGAATCAGGCTACACAGTCCCTGGGCCCGCTCCACTACCCACAGGGCCATGACCGATCCGAACCTAGACTCATGTCCAAATTCCTGCCCGCTCCCCGTAACCCTTAATGCCCTTTACTTCTAGGAAACTGTCTATTTCTGTTTTAAATTTAATTAATGTTGTAGCTTCTACAGCTTTTTGTGGCAGCATATTCCATGGACCTACCACCCTCTGAGTGAAGTAGTTCCTCCTCATCTCAGTTTTGAAAGAGCAGCCCCTTATTCTAAGACTATGTCCCCTAGTTCTCGTCTCACCCGTATCTTCTATACTCCAGGGAATATCAGCCTAGCGTAGCCCAGTGCAGGAAACAAAATCTTTATGTTTGAAACTGTAAAAAGAGCAGGAGATTGTGAGCCTGGGTTGGCAGCTGCTGATGGTGTTGCCTGGAGGTTGACTGAAAACCAGTGCTCGAATATCCAGGGAGTGATGCCTGTCACAGTTGGATTGCGGAGAGCTGAGCAGCTCCTCCCCTCCAACTAGGGGTGCGGTGTGTGTGTGTGTGTGTCCAGGCTGTGGGCGGGAGGATGGTGACAGTCACCTCGCACGACTTGTGGTGAGCTGGGCTCGCCTGTTGCGGGCTTGCACCTGTGCTATTTACAATGAAAAGAAAGAAAGACTTGCATTTCTATAGCGCCTTTCACAACGTCCGGGCGTCCCAAAGTGCTTCACAGCCAATACTTTTTAAAGTCACCGGTGTAATGTCGGAAAAAGCGGCAGACAATTTGCGCACAGCAAGATCCCACAAAACAGCAATGAGATAAATGACCAGATCATCTGATGTTGGCTGAGGGATAAATACTCAAAATAGTGCGGTGGGATCTTTTACGTCCACCCGAGAGAGCAGATGGGGCCTCGGTTTAACGCCTCATCCGAAAGACGGATAATTCAATGTAGGACGAATGACCCGGGCTGGTGATTCTGTGTCTGGAACGGGTCGGGTTTTCTGATGCTTTGCCGTATTTTGACAGGACGGGAGCAGTTCCACGGGCTGGGCTCGATGTATTGCCGCGGAGCCGCCGGGGTGATACTCACCTACGACGTGACGAACCGTCATAGTCTGCGAGAGCTGGAAGACCGGTTCCTCGCGCTGACTGACACCGCGCAGCCCGACTGCATCTTCGCTGTTGTGGGGAATAAATGTGATTTGACTGACGCCTGTGCGGAGACTGATGAAAGTGAGCCAGAGGGGCCAGTTCCAGCAGCTCCCGCCCACAGAGCCTGTAAGCAGGTCGTCAAAGAAGATGCGTTGTATTTCTATCGCCAACTCATTAAATACAAGATGCTTGATGAAAAGGACTTCCCAGCGGCAGAGAAAATGTGTTTTGAAACCAGCGCCAAGACGGGCTACAATGTAGACCAGCTCTTTGAGACCATTTTTGAACTGGTGGTGTCTCGCATTGCGGAGAAACCAGTCAAGCCCTCCCAGACTGTAGACCTCGGGCGCACCGTGAAGTCTAAACAGACGAAATCGCCCTGCTGCAATTAAGGGAAGGATGGTTGAATGCTTTGCTGCAGTACACTCCATCTTCAAATGGAGGAGAAATCCCACTCGACAGTACAGTATCAATTCTGAAGGAGTGAGCGGTTCCCTGCGCTGTGTGTGTGTGTGTGTAAGCAAGATCCACCGCGGAGAAACAAAGGCCAACCGCTGGTGTACGTCACGGTCCCTTCGAGAATCAATTCAGTCCGGTGCCACCGCGTTCTGGTATCAATGGGAATGCCACACTATGGGTAGTGCAATAAGTGCTTGTTCACTCGTGAATGGTGACTCCTCGGGACACTAATCGCAGTCCCTGTGCGCTAGAAATGGGGGTTGTTAAAACAATCCGTCCCCCTTTTCACAGACTTGCGTAGCTGTGATTTAAAATGAACAATCACCAGAGTGAAAGGTTAATTTGGCAGACGGGTGTTTTTAAGTGCGCTGCTTGGAACCATTCGGGAAGGTCTTGAGTATTTTTTTTGGGTGGGTGGCGGGGGTTATAGATTTGATTCTCCCACCCTGCTTTTAAAGGGGTTTAATTGCAGTGTGGCAGTCAGCAGATTATAGATTATTAAAAGAAATTCCTGCTGTAAATTAATGATTTGAAATCGGATAAATGCAATGTGATTTAATGTGAATTCCCTGATGCATCGTGCACAACATTTTTTCTTACAGTTTAAAAAAATGCTATGTGTTAACAGACTTGTGAAAATTAAATTGACTTTTGAACAGTTGAATTCATGAGCGTCTGTGTAAATCATTATGCCTGGGCTCCGATAGCCAGCTCTCGTGTGTTGAATTGTACACTTACAGTAATTTGTGTACATTCCCTTACTGTATATAATCTGTTAAATAATAATTAAACTCCAGATTTTACAGCATCTATTTATTTCTGCCCTTTCCTATTGCAGTGGGGAAAGAGTTAAACTGACATTGCTGGCACTTTCACTGAATGGTGTAAGAAAGACAATACTTTGCAGTCGTGAGCGTTTTCTAAATTGCTGAACTGGTAGTTGAGATAACTTAAGATAACTGGAACCATAAGAGGCCGAGAGGATGTAAGTCCTGTTCTGGCAGAAAGGTAAAACAATGGGTTAGAAGTAAGAAGGCCTAGAGAGGCAGGAAAGGAGGACAATGAGTCAGAAGTACAATGTTGATGAGACCCCATTTGGCATAAACAAAGGTCAGAGGTGCAACAACAGCTTGGGGGATAACGGACATATACTTTTCCGATAATAGAGGCGGTACTTCTGATGCGACAGGGGTTACTAGTTTCAGGGGACATGCTGCATTCCACCAAAGGATTAAGAGGAGCTAAGGAACCGATATACTCACAGGAATAAACACGGCCCTTGATATACAAGGAGTCCAGAGTCGTGTGGAACGACTACAAGGGGTAATATAACAGATTTTAGAGAAGGAAACTGGTTTGGTTCGACAAGGATCAGAGTTGGGGGGACATACGATAAAGAAATTACTCGAGGGAATCAAGGTTATAGAGGACCATGCTAGCATTATCAACAAACTAAACCATAGAGATGAGGAACAGGCAAAAGACGGTGTAGGGCGAGGCTTGTGTCATGCCTATGGCCAATGGATCACCGGACAGTTAAAACACAATCTGGCACAGATACAGCAAGGTGAGGTACCAGACTGGATCTGAGCCAGAATCCAGGCCCTCTGAGTGCTTGCACCCTCAAAGGGATGACCAGAGTATATCCGGTGATACAAAAATGTAAAGCAGAAGTGACAGTAATGATAGGCATGGTACTCCTGATACCGGTGGTGGGACTAGACACGACTCCATACCCACAGTACCAGGTAACAAACATAGGCATAGTGAGGGGTGAGACATACCTCCAATACTATCCAATTGATACCTATGCCATCAGGAAGAATGGTACTATGAGAGGAGTCTCCCTAAACGGATGCCACGGGAAAGGCACGCTTACGATATGCCCACATCCGGTAGGAGAAGACCCTAAGGATGAGTGCGGCTATAATAAGACAGAGGGGTGTGTGTTGGAATTATCACATGTTGACCACCATCACACCCGCTCGGGATATAGAGGCGAAGGGGAGTATTGTTTCGCCACCACAGAGACTGAGTACCAATATAGTAACCTTGTATGTGCAATCACAATGCCTAACTTCTGCTTTACGCCAAAGATCCCTGTGACAATTGGACACACCAGATTGGTGTATGTACATTCAAGGGAGGAGATAAAACTAAATGTGCCAGATAGTCTAAAGGACGAGTTGGTCAATTATGAAGATCCGGTAGGGGCCCCAATACCCCGCCTGCAAGAGGATCTGCAAGAAATGAAAGAGGATTTAAGTAAGATGGTGAAACAATACATAGTGTTGCAATGGAATCTTGGGGAATTAGAAAGGGACATAGAGGTAGAGCTACAGGAAGTCCCGTGATATGAGAAGCTGTGGGATTGGGGAATGAATGTCAACATACACCCATGGATCCGCATCATTTCTCATATGTTAGTGATAGTACAGTTAGTCATGGCTATAGGATGGGGAATAGCAGCATGCACTGCTTGTAAAAAGAAACGGAACAAACAAAGAGCTAAAGCGAGTCGGAAAGAGCTGGAAAACACAAGGTTGCTCTAAACATGATGGGTATGCAGGGCCTCCCGAACCAGCGCCTGATCACCGCATGGGCAGGAGGCACAGCGATGCTTATACATGTGGTTTAACTTGGGCAAGGGCCAAGTACCAAAAGGGGGGATTACAGTGGGGAAAGAGTTAAACTGACATCGCTGGCAGTTTCACCGAATGGTGTAAGGAAGACAATACTTTGCAGTAGTGAGCTTTTTCTAAATTGCTGAACTGGCAGTTGAGATAACTTAAGATAACTGGAACCATAAGAGGCCGAGAGGATGTAAGTCCTGTTCTGGCAGAAAGGTAAAACAATGGGTTAGAAGTAAGAAGGCCGAGAGAGGCAGGAAAGGAGGACAATGAGTCAGAAGTACAATGTTGTTGGAACCCCATCTGGTATAAACAAAGGTCATAGGTGCAACAACAGCTTAGGGGATAACGGACATATACTTTTTCGATAATAAAGGCGGTACTTCAATGTAACGCAGCATAGGCAACCAATCAGTGAAGATGCATGCGGGCCAAGGTCCAATCAGGTGGCAGGAATGAATTTTGCATCAGCTGGACATGTGTATTGTAATGTATAAAAATGTAGTGTTTGCTGTAACAATTTGGAGAAGTCTGGCTAAGACAGAGTGGGCTGTCTCCCCACCGGTGTAATAAAGACGACTTGATTATCGATCTGAAAACCTTGTGTCGAGTGTTGGTTTAAAATACACCACAACACCTATTGTTGAGGCACAGAGGTTGCCATCACAGAAGGAGGCCATTCGGCCCATTGTGTCTGTGCCAGCTCTACCAAGCAGTCCAAAGCTAATTCCTCTACCCTGCTCTCGTAACCCTGTATCCATCCCAGAATCTTTACAGGTATGGTAGCACAGTGGTTATGTTACTAGACTAGTAATCCAGAGGCCTGGACTAATAATCCACAACAACTTGCATTTATATAGCACCTTTAATGTAGCAAATACGAAGTCGTGAGTTCAAATCCCACCAGGGCAGTTTGTGAATTTGAATTCAATTAAATAAATCTGGAATAAAAAGCTAGCATCAGTAATGGTGACCGTGAAGCTGTCGGATTGTGGTAAAAACCCATCTGGTTCACTATCGTTCTTTAGGGAAGGAAACCTGCCGTCCTTACCCGGTCTGGGCCTATATGTGACTCCAGTCCCACACCAATGTGGTTGACTCTTAACTGTCCTCTGAAATTGCCGAACGAGACACTCAGTTGTATCAAACCGCTACAAAAAAGTATAAGAATAAAAAAAAGCGGACAGGCCACCGGATTCGGACACGACAAAGGCACAACCAGCCCCGTCGACCCTGCAAAGCCCTCCTCACTAACATCTGGGGACTTGTGCCAAAATTGGGAGAGCTGCCCCACAGACTAGTCAACCACCAGCCTGACGTAGTCATATTCTGGGGACCTGCGCCTAAATTGGGAGAGCTATCCCACATACTATTTCCGATATAAATTCCTTTGTCCATATTTATTACAGAAACTGCCCATGTAAACGTCATGTTGTAATTACACCTTTGCTTCAGTGGTGGTGCTGCAGAGTCTCCACTAGAAGAAGATTATTAAGGAGAAATAACAACAGAAAACGCTGGAAAAACTCAGCAGGCGAGGCAGCATCCGTGGAGAGAGAACCAGAGTTAACGTTTCAGGTTGAGACCTTTCGTCAGAACTGGAAACAGCAGGAAATCAAATAGATTTAAGGCGAGGATAAAGCTGGGAAAAGGGGGAGGGGATGAAAGAACAAAAGGAGAGATTAAGAGATATTCAAGGCAAGAGGTGGTGTTAATGTGACAGGTTAAGGCTGAAAGAAGTGTGAAATGCACTGGCAGAATGAAGGACAGCTGCCAGCTTCTAGGAGGGAAAAAAAGGAGAAAGTTATAAAGGAGAAAGTTGACAGGAAAAATCTGCAGTCGCAAAACTATTAACAACGAGATGGAAAGTATTAAAACCACATCAAAGGCAGCAGCATCTGGTAAAATACTTTTAATTTGGATAATTACATCGATTGAGAAGTTTCATTTGCCATACAATAGATATAAAAGGGGATAGTATGTACAGGTAATTGCTGGCTTAACAAGTCTAGCTTCTGTTTGGTGAAGCGATTGTTCTTTTCCAATGTGATTACTTTGCTGATGCCTAACATTGCATTGGTAGTTGCAGTAACTCTCATTCATAACATAATGTCTCAAGTTCAGTCCCATTCCCACACCTTGGTGCATGGAAACGTATGTATAGCACCTTTGTTTAATCTGGTCATCCTTTTAACTACCAATGTTATTCATTGCTGCCTGTTGCCAAATTGATAGCAAGTCATTCGTCAAACATTCATAAATTAGTGGCAAGATATGTAACAGTGGACACATTAAAGCAGCACGTAAACAGCAGTATTAATGTACAAACTGCGAGTTACATGTAGAGGAACTCAAGGAAAGAATTTGCATTTATATAGCACCTTTTGTGTCATCCAAAATGCTCTACAATCATTACTTTCGAGGTGCAGTTACTGTTGTTCTGTCGGCAAATACAGCAACCAGTTTGCACACAGCAAGATCCCACACAGAGTAATGGTGTCGGTTGAGGAAGGAGTGTTAGCCTGGACATTGGGGAGAACTACTCGCACCTCTTTGAATAGCACCATGGGATCTTTTACATCACCCAAACAGGCAGACGGGTGGAGAAATGTGAAGTTCTCCACTTTGGTAGGAAAAATAGAAAAGCAGAGTATTTCTTAAATGGTGAGAGATTGGGAAATGTTGGTGTTCAGAGGGACCTGGGTGTCCTTGTACACGAATCACAAAGTTAACATGCAAGTACAACAAGCAATTAGGAAAGCAAATGGTATGTTGGCCTTTATTACAAGAGGATTTGAGTCTAAGAGTAAAGCTGTCTTACTGCATTTATATAGGGCCCTGGTGAGACCACACCTGGAGTATTGTGCACAGTTTTAGTCTCCTTCCCAAAGGAAGGATATACTTGCCATAGAGGGAGTGCAACGAAGGTTCACCAGACTGCTTCCTGGGATGGGGGGATTGTCCTATGAGGAGAGATTGAGTAGACTAGGTCTATATTCTCTAGAGTTTAGAAGAATGAGAGGTGATCTCATTGAAACATACAAAATTCTTACAGGGCTTGACAGGGTAGATGCAGGGAGGATGTTTCTCCTGGTTGGGGAGTCTAGAACCAGGGGTCACAGTCTCAGAATAAGGGGTTGGCCATTTAGGACTGAGATGAGGAGAAATCTCTTCACTCAGAGGGTGGTGAATCTTTGGAATTCTCTGCCCCAGAGGGCTGTGGAGGCTCAGTCGTTGAGTATATTACAGACAGAGATCGATAGATTTTTGAATATTAAGGGAATCAAGGGATAGAGCAGGAAAGTGGAGTTGAGGTAGAAGATCAGCCATGATCTTATTGAATGGCGGAGCAGGCTCGAGGGGCCCAATGGTCTACACCTGCTCCTATTTCTTATATTCATATGTTCTTAAACCCGTTCACATTCAATAACCCTGTTTATTTGATTTGAACATCAATTTGAAAGAATTTGACACTGGATTGGTATTGGTGTGAAAGTTTAACTGCTTTATTAAAGTTTAAAAATTTGCCTTTTATATATGTGGAATCCTTGATATACTGATTGGAGCTAAGGTAGTGTTTATTAGTCATGCAATTCGTTTGCTTTCGGGAGATGGTACCGTCATGGTGGGGGTTACATTAGGAGCTTGTGCTCAGGGTGTGGAGCCTCACCCACTGGGAGAGCATATTGAGAATTTTGTTGCAAGCCCCCAGCATGCCTCTCTGGATGGAAGGATGTGGTGGGCGGGGGTCACGTGCCTGAATTCCAGATATGTGCTCCCTCTAGGCCAGGCTCCACATTGGGAGCTCAAACTCAGAAAATGACCCCTTGCACTTGCAAACCTTTCAATGTCCAGCTTGCCTAAAACCATGCCAAGCTCAGTGAAAAGAAAGCCAGACTTGCATTTACATAGTGCCTTTCACATCCTCAGGACATCCCAAAGCGTTTTACAGCCAATGAAGTATTTTTGAGGTGTAGTCACTGTTGTGATGTAGGAAACGCGGCAGTCACTTTTCACACAGCAAGATCCCACAAACAGTAATGTGATAATGACCAGATAATTTTTAAAAAAAAGTAAAGTTGGCTGAGGGATAAATATTGGGCAGAACTCCCCTGCTTTTCTTCGAAATAGTGCCATGGGATCTTTTATGTCCACCTGTGTGTGCGGCGTTCCCTCAGCGCCGCACTGGGAGTGTCAGCCTGGATTTTGTGCTCAAGTCTCTGGAGTGGGACGTGAACCCACAACCTTCTGACATCAGAGGCGAGAGAGAGTGCGACCCACTGAGCCACGGCTGACATTTCTGCGAGCAAAGCTTAGCTTGTGAACATTGAGCTGTGTTATGTTAGTGGTGCCTGCTTATTTAGTGCTATGCCTTGAATGGAAGACAAGAAGCTAAATTTAGTGCGTTAATGAAGTTAAATGCGTGTGCCAGGGTCTCTCCGGTGGAGCGATGCATTTACTTGGCTTCAGTCACGTTTTGATCTGCGTGTTACGAGGTAACACGTTAGAAGACAGCGCGGTTTAATAAAGAATCTGGTTTCCTATATTATTTTCTGTTCCATCACCTTGTTGCCTTTACACTGTGGAATCCTGAAAGGTGGGCGGTGATTTGTTTCCTGCGGGAGGTTTGTTATAAATTCTTCATGCAGACCTGGCACCGACCGATTCGAGTCAGAAGCTGTCCCGCTTTCAGAGTTTCGGGCACGGGCAGCTCCTCGAACTGCTGGCTGGGGTCGATGGTGGAAAGCCAGAAACTGTACTTGTTGGCAAAGTAGTGACACGTCCCACGGGCACCATTGCACTCCACGAACGGGGTGGTGCGGAAATCCTCGAGGCAACTCCCAGGGGACACCAGCGACTGGCCACCCCCTTCACTGCCTGCGGCCGTGTGCTGTGGAAAAAACAAACGTACACAGAGTTCACGCATCCAATCTAACGGAAATAGACCAGCAACCTCACTGGAAAAAGCAACAGGACTTCAGTCAACTTTCAGTCCCTTGACAACAGGGCGGTTGCTCCATATTGAGCAAACTACAAATAGTAAGGATAGAGTAAACTGCATGCCAATTCCGTGCTCCCGGCTCAGAGTCTCTCCCACCGGGAGCAGGAGGCAGGAATGGGAGTTCCGCACAATATCTGCCCTCAGTGGGCAAAGGTGCGAGGTCTGAGTGAGCAAAGTAATGGACATCTGGAAAATATATCCAAGAGCGCCTCGGCGAGGGGGCAGAGGGGATTTACTAGAATGGTACCTGGGATGATGGCCTTCAGTGACGTGGAGAGACTGGAGAAGCTGGGGTTGTTCTCCTTAGAGCAGAGAAGGTTAAGGGGAGATTTAATAGAGGTGAATCATGAGGGGTTGTGATAGAGTAGGTAAGCAGAAATTGTTTCCATTGAAGGTCGGTAACCAGAGGACACAGATTTAAGATAATTTACAAAAGAACCAGAGGGGAGATGAGAATTTTTTTGACGCAGCGAGTTGTTGTGATTTGGAAGCAGATTCAATAGGAACTTTCAAAAGGGAATTGGATAAATACTTGAAGGGGAGAAATTTGCAGGGCTGTGGGGAAAGAGCAGGGGGAGTGGGACTAATTGGAGAGCTCATTCACAGAGCCGGCACAGGCATGATGGGCTGAATGGCCTCCTGCTGTGCTGTAAGATTCTATGATTCAACAGTGCCTGTTCCACACATCATAAATGGGCTTTACTGATCTACAGAGAAATTGTGGAAGAATTATGATGTATTGAAATGAGGAAAAGTATTACCATTAGGAAAGAGTAACCGATCCACAGACTGCGCCACCCAGCGGGGCACATTGGGATTGTGATATCCTGGCTGTGAACAGCGACTGCAAGGGAAGGAGCCTCACAGACAGAGCACCGGCTGATGTACGGCTTGATATCTTCATCGCCAACAGGCATCATTGGAATTGGAGCGTTGGTAGACAACCAGTAGGACTTGTCATTTCTGCTTGCAAAGTAGCAAACTTCATTGATGTTACAGTACACGAACGGGATTGTACTGAACCTTGGCATGCACGATCCAGCTAATCCTGGGTGACAAAGAAACAGCGGCAATCAGTGCACTTCGGAAATTCTGCATTCATGTTACTCCCATCCACGGCCACACTGTTACAGTCCCCAACATTTCATTTACCCAGTTCCATCCTGCCAATTGAGCTTCCAGTGGACCAGGAACATAAACTTGTTCCGTTTCCCCACCCTGACAATGGACACACTTTCACATTACTTGGTTCAGTGGGTAGACTCTCGCCTCTGAGTCAGAAGGTCGTGGGTTCAAGTCCCACTCCAGAGACTTGAGCACAAAATCCAGGCTGACATTCCCAGTGCAGCAGCAAGTGCCGACACCCCCTCATCTGGTCTAACTGGGGGCCAGCAATAAAAGGCACAGTCGCAGGAGAATCACCAGCCCTGCGCCCCTTGACCCCCTGCTCCCCCCACCCCCACCTCCCCCTGTCCCCTGACCCTGCCCCGCCCCCCCTGCTCCCCGCCCCACTTCCCCCTGACCCCCTGCGCCCTCTGCTCCCCTTGTCCCCTGACGCCCCGCCCCTGCGCCCCCTGCTAATCACCTCGTCTCCCTAGCCCTGCGGGCAGGCAGGCGGTGAAGGGGCGAGGGTCCGAGATCCCAGTTGGGGTGGGGGAAACTCGCGGGCGGCGTTCGAAGGGACGGGGATCTGGCGGAGCGTCCCGGCCCCATTTTGCCCCTTCCATCTGGTTTTGGTCAATGTGGTAGAGGAAAATCCCAGCCTCAATCTCGAAATCAGGACTTCAATCTGGACTCAGCCCATTCAATACTGATTTGCCTGGAGTTGGCACCCACACTCCTCATCCAAGGGCCGATTCACGAAGCCGTGGTCCCATTGTGGAGCGTCATCCTTGGGAGCGCACACCTGGAAATCCACCAGCGCACTCCTCGCCATTTCAGGTGCGCTGGTGATTCCCGCTCTCTGCTCCCAACGGGCAAGGCCCAGCACAGGGTGCACCGGTTTCACAAACTCGTCCCTTTTACTTTCAGCTCCTTTCGGCCGTCAGATTTTAAAGGAGGCAATAACAACAACAACTTGCATTTATATAACGCCTTTAAATGTAGTAAAACGTCCCAAGGCGCTTCACAGGAGCAATTATGAAACAAAATTTGACACCGAGCCACATAAGGAGATCGTGGGACAGACGATCAAAAACTTGGTCAAAGAGGAAGTTTTTAAGGAGCATCTTAAAGGAGGAGAGAGAGGTAGCGAGGCGGAGAGGTTTACGGAGGGAATTCCAGAGCTTAGGGCCCAGGCAGCTGAAGGCACGGCTGCTAATGGTGGGGCGATGGAAACCGGGGATGAGCAAGAGGCTAGAGTTGGAGCAGCGCAGAGATCTCCGGGGGTTGTGGGGCCGGAGGAGGTTACAGAGATAGGGAGGGGGGCGAGGAGACCATGGAGGGATTTGAAAACAAGGATGAGAATCTTAAGAGGCGCAACATTATCTTTTTGCAACGTACCCAGGTCCTGGTTGTGGGATTTTTCCTGCCCTTCCACAAATAACAGGCTGTATCCGTCCCAGAGCCTGTTCATTCCCAGTGGGCATGGTGGGACTTGCTGCGACTGACTGTGCTTGACCAGGAGATAACCCACACTGACACTTCGCCCCGGCATTCCCGCCATACCTCGAATACCTGTCGTCCCAGGAGCACCTGGAAAACAAGATAAGAACATCAGAACATAAGAAATAGGAGCAGGAATAGGCTACTTGGCCCCTCGAGCCTGCTCCGCCATTCAATAAGATCATGGCTGATCTTGGGCTCAAAAGTCACTTCCCAGCCCGCTCCCCATAACCCTTCACTCCCTTATCTTGCAAAAATCTGTCTATCTCCACCTTAAATGTATTTAATGACCCAGCCTCCACGGCTCTGGGGCAGAGAATTCCACAGATTTACGACCCTCTGAGAGAAGAAATTCCTCCTCATCTCAGTTCTAAAAGGGCGACCCTTTATTCTGAGACTGTGCCCCCGAGTTCTAGATTTCCCCATGAGGGGAAACATCCTCTCTGCGTCTACCTTGTCGAGCCCCCTCAGTATCTTATATGTTTCAATAAGATCACCTCTCATTCTTCTAAATTCCAATGAGTATAGGCCCAGCCTGCTCAACCTTTCCTCATAAGTCAACCCCCTCATCTCCGGAATTAACCGAGTGAATCGTCTCTGAACTGCCTCCAATGCAAGTATATCCTTCCTTAAATAAGGAGACCAAAACTGTACGCAGTACTCAAGGTGTGGTCTCACCAATACCCTGTACAGTTGTAGCAGGACTTCCCTGCTTTTATACTCCAACCCCCTTGAAATAAAGGCCAACATTCCATTTGCCTTTTTGATTACTTGCTGCACCTGCATGCTAACTTTTTGTGTTTCATGCACAAGGACCCCCAGGTCCCTCTGAACTGTAGCATTTTGTAATCTCTCTCCATTTAAATAATAGTTTGCTTTTTTATTTTTCCTGCCAAAGTGGATAACCTTGCACTTTCCCACATTATACTCCATCCGCCAAATGTTTGCCCACTCACTTAGCCTGTCTATATCCCTTTGCAGATTCTTTGAGTCCTCTGCACAACTTGCTTTCCCACCCATCTTTGTATCATCCACAAACTTGGCTACATTACACTCAGTCCCTTCATCCAAGTCATTAATGTAGATTGTAATAGTTGAGGCCCCAGCACCGATCCCTGTGGCACCCCACTAGTTACCGTTTGCCAACAGGATAATGACCCATTTATCCCGACTCTCTGCTTTCTGTTAGTTAGCCAATTCTCTATCCATGCTAATATATTACCCCCAATTCCGTGAGCTCTTATCTTATGCAGTAACCTTTTATGTGACACCTTATCGAATGCCTTCTGGAAATCTAAATACACCACATCCACTGGCTCACCTTTGTCCACCCTGCTCGTTACATCCTCAAAGAACTCCAGGAAATTTGTTAAACATGATTTCCCCTTCATAAAACCATGCTGACTCTGCTTGACTGCATTATGATTTTCCAAATGCCCTGCTACTGCTTCCTTAATGAAGGACTCCAGCATTTTCCCAACGACAGATGTTAGGCTAACTGGTCTATAGTTTCCTGCTTTCTGTCTCCCTCCTTTCTTAAATAGGGGTGTTACATTAGCGGTTTTCCAATCCGCTGGGACCTCTCCAGAGTCCAGGGAATTTTGGTATATTACAACCAATGCATCCACTATCTCTGCAGCCACTTCTTTTAAGACCCTGGGATGCAGGCCATCTGGTCCAGGGGACTTGTCGTCTTTTAGTCCCATTATTTTACCGAGTACTATTTCCTTAGTGATAGTGATTGTCTTTAGTTCCCCCCTCCCTGTGGCCCCTTGATTATCCATTATTGGGATGTTGTTAGTGTCTTCTACAGTGAAGGCAGATACAAAATATTTGTTCCGAGTCTCTGCCATTTCCCCGTTCCCCATTATTAATTCCCCAGTCTCATCCTCTAAGGGACCAACGTTTACTTTAGGTACTCTCTTCCTTTTTATATACCTGTAGAAGCTATTACTAGCTATTTTAATATTTCTTGCCAGTTTACTCTCATAATTCATCATCTCTCTCTTTATTATTTTTTTTGTCATCCTTTGCTGGTTTAAAAAAATTTCCCAATCCTCTGGCCTCCCACCAATCTTGGCAACATTGTATGCCTTCGTTTTCAATTTGATACCATCCTTTACTTCCTTAGTTAGCCACGGATGTTGCTCCGAGATGCTGAGAATAACATCAGGCTAGTCATTTCGCTCGCTGAAAAATTAAAAAAAATATTGCAACAGGATGAATGATAGAGTTTGTTCCCCAAAACCTTCCAAGGATCTTAACTAGAAAATAATCTTCTGCATTGCGATTCTCCCTTCTCAATCCTCTTTGAAGCTCACACACATGCACACACCCTCATACAACACACCCTCATACAACACACCCTCACACAACACAACACACCCTCACACAACACACGCACACACAAACACACCCTCACACACATGCACACACCCTCATACTACACACCCTCACACACACACAACACACTCTTGCACACACACAACACAACATACTCTCACACACACACCACACCCTCACACACACAACACACTCTCGCACACACATACAACACACCCTCATACAACACACCCTCACACACACACACACCCTCACACACGCACACAACACACTCTCGCACACACATACAACACACCCTCATACAACACACCCTCACACACACACACACCCTCACACACACAACACACTCTCACACACACGCACACACCCTCATACAACACACCCTCACACACAAACACACAACACACTCTTGCACACACACACAACACACTCTCGCACACACACACAACACACTCTCACACAACACAATACACTCTCACACACACACCACACTCTCGCACACACACCACACTCTCGCACACACACACAACACACTCTCGCACACACACACACAACACACTCTCGCACACACACACAACACACTCTCGCACACACACACAACACACTCTCACACAACACAACACACTCTCACACAACACAACACACTCTCACACACACAACACACTCTCGCACACACACACAACACACTCTCACACAACACAACACACTCTCACACACACACCACACTCTCGCACACACACACAACACACTCTCGCGCACACACACCCTCACGCCCCCACAGACGCACGCTCAGACATGTTCACACACACATGCACACACAGTTTATAAGCAAGTGTAGAGCCAATGAAAAGGGGGGAGGGGATGAAAGAAGAAAGGGACGGTCTGTGATAGGGTGGAAGCAGGAGAGATTAAATGAAAAAAGGGATGATGGTGCGAGGCAAAAGGGGGTGGTAATGGGACATGCAGGAGGCCATCCCACTCCCACTCTGACCTCTCTGTCCTCGATCTCTTATACTGGTCCAATGAATTTCTTATAAACTGTTACATCTCTAACTTTTTCCAGTTCTGATGAAAGGTCACTGACCTGAAACATTAACTCTGTTTCTCTCTCCACAGATGCTGCCTGAACCTGCTGAGTATTTCCAGCATTTGCTGTTTTTATTTCAGAAATTTCCAGCCTCCGCAGTATTTTGCTTTTGTTTTCGAGAGAGCTCGAGTCTGGGTTTAGGCAAGTGCGCAGTCTGTCAACTTCAAATCGAAAAATAGAACATGTTGGGGGGGTGATGGAACTGACCGTGGGCGATAGCACAAATTGGGCGGAGTGTGAAGCGGGCTGGCGATTCGCTGACCACACGACGAATTTCAGGCCCCCCCTCCCCTCAATGTGTGGAAGAGTCGAAGGTTTCATACCGTGAAATCCCAATGGTCCTTGTTGACCAATATTGCCCGGTTCACCTCTGGGGCCCATCGTACCGGGGGAGTTGCTGCGACCGGGGATTCCTGGTCTACCCTTTGGGCCCTTCGGACCTGTGAAGAAAGACATTCAAGCACAACGCGCATCAGAGAGCGTTAAAGATATTCTCAGAGCTCAGATCAGCAGCACAGCAAGGCAGAAGCAGCAACAAATGAGCAAAACCTATTCTCGCGCTCTCTCCTCCAGGTTCGATATTTAAAGAAAGACTTGCATTTCTATAGTGCCTTTCACCACCTCAGGACTTCCCAAAGCGCTTGCAGCCAATGAAGTTCTTTTTGAGGTGGAGTCACTGTTGTAATGTAGGAATCGCGGCAGCCAATTTGCGCACAGCAAGCTCCCACAAACAGCAATGAGCTAATGACCATTTATTGCCCATCCCCAGTTGCCCCTTGAGAAGGTGGTGGTGAACCGCCTTCTTGAACCGCTGCAGTCCATGTGGTGAAGGTGCTCCCACAGTGCTGTTAGGGAGGGAGTTCCAGGATGGTGCAGTCATAATGAGCAGGACGAGATATGTTTGCATTGTCCCCAGACAACATAGCTCACATTCTCGGAATCCTGCAGAAAAAGGAAACCGAAGAGATGTTCACATTCTCACCTAGATCCCCAGGATTTCCCTTTGGACCCGGATCCCCTGGAAATCCATGACGTCCGGGACTTCCGGGCAGACCTCGAGAACCTTCCGGAGCGGGGAAACGTTGAGGAGGAGGGGCTGGTCCGCGTGGGCCTGGCAATCCCAGTATACCTAGAGTCCAATCAAATCAAAGACAGAGTTAGGCAGCAAAGATGTATTGCATCCAACGCACTCTGAGCTTCCTCCTCCGATTCCACCTCCCCTAGTTTGGTGTTATCCGCAAATTTGACCACATTGCAGTGAGGTTTAGAGTGGAAGTCTTAGATGTAAATTAGAAACAGCAGAGGTCCCAATACTGAGCCATTCAGCATTTCCATGCTGTCTTGATATAACTCCTCTGTCAAATACTTGTTGTGTTCTGTCCTTCAGCCAGATTCTTATACGCTCCCAGGGTTGACCCTGAATCCCCACAACTTTGAGTGGAATGAATAGCCTTTCATGTGGAACTTTATCAAATGCCTTCCTGAAGTCTAGATACTCCCGTACCGTGCGGCTTCCCCGGTCCTTGTGGGTTGTAACTTCCGTATGGGCAGGAACTTCCCCTTCTGAAACCCACGTGATGGCAGCTTGGGGTTTGGAAGCCTGAAGGTTATTGGACAAAGGAAAGGACACAGGAACAGGAGGAGGCCATTCAGCCCCTCGAGCCTGTCCCAGGGAGGTGAAGAGTTGGCTGGTTTAAAGACTCTTGGGATGAATCGATTGGACCAGTGTGAGCCGGAATTTCCCATACACGTCTATGATTGGGTAACATAAGAACATAAGAAATAGGAGCAGGAGTAGACCAATCGGCCCCTCGAGCCTGCTCCGCCATTCAATGAGATCATGGCTGATCTGATCCAACCTCAACTCTAAAGAACACAAGTAGGAGCAGGACCAGGCCACTCGGCCCCTGGGCCCGCTCCGCCACCCACAGGGCCTTGACCGATCCGAACTCAGCCTCATGTCCAATTTCCAGCCCGCTCCCCGTAACCCCTGATTCCCTTTACTTCTAGGAAACGGTCTATTTCTGTTTTAAATTTATTTAATGAAGTAGCTTCCACAGCTTCCTGGGGTAGCAAATTCCACAGACCCACTACCCTCTGAGTGAAAAAGTTTCTCTTCATCTCAGTTTTGAAAGAGCAGCCCCTTATTCTAAGATTATGTCCCCTAGTTCTAGTTTCACCCATCATTGGGAACATCCTCACCGCGTCCACCCGATCAAGCCCCTTCACAATCTTATATGTTTCAATAAGATCGCCTCTCATTCTTCTGAACTCCAATGAGTAGAGTCCCAATCTACGCAACCTCTCCTCGTATGTCCACCCCCTCATCCCCGGAATTAACCGAGTGAACCTTCTTTGTACTGCCTCGAGAGCAAGTATGTCTTTTCTTAAGTATGGACACCAAAACTGTATGCAGTACTCCAGGTGCAGTCTCACCAATACCCTATACAACTGCAGCAATACCTTCCTGTTTTTATATTCTATCCCCCTAGCAATAAAAGCCAACATTCCATTGGCTTTCTTGATCACCTGCTGCACCTGCATACTAACTTTTTGATTTTCTTGCACCAAGACCCCCAGATCCCTTTGTACTGCAGTACTTTCCAGTTTCTCGCCATTAAGATAATAACTTGCTCTCTGATTTTTCCTGCCAAAGTGCATAACCTCACATTTTCCAATATTGTATTGCATCTGCCAAATCTCTGCCCACTCACCCAGCCTGTCTATATCCCCTTGTAGGTTTTTTATGTCCTCCTCACTCTCTACTTTCCCTCCCATCTTTGTATCATCTGCAAACTTTGATATGTTACACTCGGTCCCCTCCTCCAAATCGTTAATATAGATTGTAAAGAGTTGGGGACCCAGCACCGACCCCTGCGGAACACCACTGGCTACTGGTTGCCAGTCCGAGAATGAACCATTTATCCCAACTCTCTGCTTCCTGTTAGATAACCAATCCTCCACCCATGCCAGAATATTACCCCCAATCCAGTGATTTTTTATCTTGAGTAATAATCTTTTATGTGGCACCTTGTAAGCCAATCAGCCAGGGGTACAAAGTCGGAGAATTTCCCGTTTGATTCCATCACAGTGAGATAATTACACCAAAGTTGTCTACTGAGAGAAATAAGGGCTGATCGACTGATCCCACACTCCCGGCACTGGAGGCAGCATCAGTCGGGAAATCCGTGAAGCTCCTGAATTTTTCTGTCCATTTATTTCCCTCCCTGGGTATTGGTGCAAGTTAAAGGAAATGGGACTGCAGCAACTGAATGAAAATGCTTCGTGGGTTGTGCAACATAATTAAATGAAAATTGTAAATTCTGCCACATCATAAGCAACATTACAAGTTAATCCAGGAATGGAACAGTTACCCCGTGTCCATTCGAGCACAGTCTGGATATGGTTGATGCAGAGCAAGGTCCATCTGGAGTGTTAGCGGAAACTCGGTACCAGCTGTACATCAGGAGCGTGAGAGAGGAGCGGACCCCAATTTAAGTCAGAAAGAGAGCACGCTTCACTTACCGGCTAGTCCGACTGGACCTTTCACTCCAGGGGCTCCCTGGGCTCCGTGTGGTCCTTTTCTCCCAGGGTACCCCATCATACCCTGGTCACCCCTTTGACCTTTCAATATATAAATAAAAAATAATCAGTTACAAATACTTTGGGAATAATATAAACGTACAGCATTGAGTTAACAGATTTACGGCAGCGCATCACCAAATTTATCGCAAAACTAGAGGGTAAAATCCATCGATCCCGCGCTCCCAGTGAGGAGACCTACCAAAGGGAGCAGGGGCTGGAGAACCAGCATTACATAGCCCTGTCTCTGATCCCATGTTCCCCTTTGAACGTGGCTCCCTGCGGAGAGTATTGGGGTGAAATTGGAGTTGGGCGGGAACACGAGACAAAGGGAATCACATTTTCGGCCCGTTATATCACACGCCCGATATTCAGGTCTAGTGAAATCAACGGAACTGAGTATGGGGCGGGGCGTATAACGGGCGACCAATGAAATACCGCCTGCTTTTGAATCCCCCGCCAAGTCCAATAGGGCCCAGAGAATAAGGCCCATTGTCTTGCAAATATTTTCATTTCCCTGTGTCTTAATAAAGTCTTTATTTAACATCTAGTTCTGGACAATTTCCCCACAAAACAGCAGAAAAACTTCTGAAAGATCTCAGACTTGCCTTTGTTGCCAGAAATGCCATCGATCCCCGAAAGACCCGGAGATCCCTCATCACCACTCAATCCCGGTGGTCCTGGGAAACCAGCTCTTCCTTGATCCCCTGGCTCACCCTTGACCCCAGGGGGTGCCCATCTGCCAGGTGGACCTGGTTGGCCTGGGAAACCTATAAGATAGTCCGAGATAATATTAATGATCTTCGTTGCCTCACCTGTGTGTCCATCATTCATACATCTCTCGCCTCTGTGTCAGGAGATTGTGCGTTCGAGTCAAACTCCAGAACCTTGAGCACAAACTTCAGGCAGACATCCCAACGCCGGTAACCGCGGGCTATCTACGATTTGAAGTCCACGGACAGACTAAATGATTTCCCGATACGCACAGCGAGCGGACAATGCTTCCTGACCATCGCGGTCACGCAGTGAGAGTCTTGACTAATTGCGGTCACTCAGTGAGAGCGTTGACCAATTGCGGTCACTCAGTGAGAGTCTTGACCAATTGCGATCACTCAGTGAGAGCGTTGACCAATTGCGGTCAATCAGTGTTGACCAGTCACGGCCACTCAGTGAGAATGTTGACCAGTCACGGTCACTCAGTGAGAGTGTTGACCAGTCGCGGTCACTCAGTGAGAGTGTTGACCAATCACGGTCACTCAGTGAGAATGTTGACCAGTCACGGTCACTCAGTGAGAGTGTTGACCAATCACGGTCACTCAGTGAGAGCGTTGCACAGTCGCAGTCACTCAGTGAGAGTGTTGACCAGTCACGGTCACTCAGTGAGAGTGTTGACCAATCACGGTCACTCAGTGAGAACGTGGACCAATCACGGTCACTCAGTGAGAACGTTGACCAGTCGCAGTCACTCAGTGAGAACGTTGACCAGTCGCGGTCACTCAGTGAGAGCGTTGACCAATCGCGGTCACTCAGTGAGAGCGTTGACCAATCACGGTCACTCAGTGAGAGTGTTGACCAATTGCGGTCACTCAGTGAGAGTGTTGACCAGTCGCGGTCACTCAGTGAGAACGTTGACCAATCACGGTCACTCAGTGAGAGTGTTGACCAATCACGGTCACTCAGTAAGAGCGTTGACCAGTCACGGTCACTCAGTGAGAACATTGACCAGTCGCGGTCACTCAGTGAGAGTGTTGACCAGTCGCGGTCACTCAGTGAGAGCATTGACCAGTCGCGGTCACTCAGTGAGAGTGTTGACCAGTCACGGTCGCTCAGTGAGAATGTTGACCAGTCGCGGTCACTCAGTGAGAGCGTTGACCAATCACTGTCACTCAGTGAGAGTGTTGACCAGTCGCGGTCAATCAGTGAGAGTGTTGACCAGTCACGGTCACTCAGTGAGAATGTTGACCAGTCGCGGTCACTCAGTGAGAGCGTTGACCAATCACTTTCACTCAGTGAGAGTGTTGACCAGTCGCGGTCACTCAGTGAGAGTGTTGACCAGTCGCGGTCACTCAGTGAGAGTGTTGACAAATCACGGTCACTCAGTGAGAGTGTTGACCAGTCGCGGTCACTCAGTGAGAGTGTTGACCAATCACAGTCACTCAGTGAGAGTGTTGACCAGTCGCGGTCACTCAATGAGAGCGTTGACCAGTCGCGGTCACTCAGTGAGAGCATTGACCAGTCACGGTCACTCAGTGAGAGTGTTGACCAGTCACGGTCGCTCAGTGAGAATGTTGACCAGTCGCGGTCACTCAGTGAGAGCGTTGACCAATCACTGTCACTCAGTGAGAGTGTTGACCAGTCGCGGTCAATCAGTGAGAGTGTTGACCAGTCACGGTCACTCAGTGAGAATGTTGACCAGTCGCGGTCACTCAGTGAGAGCGTTGACCAATCACTTTCACTCAGTGAGAGTGTTGACCAGTCGCGGTCACTCAGTGAGAGTGTTGACCAGTCGCGGTCACTCAGTGAGAGTGTTGACAAATCACGGTCACTCAGTGAGAGTGTTGACCAGTCGCGGTCACTCAGTGAGAGTGTTGACCAATCACAGTCACTCAGTGAGAGTGTTGACCAGTCGCGGTCACTCAATGAGAGCGTTGACCAGTCGCGGTCACTCAGTGAGAGCATTGACCAGTCACGGTCACTCAGTGAGAGCGTTGACCAGTCGCGGTCACTCAGTGAGAGTGTTGACCTATCACGGTCACTCAGTGAGAGTGTTGACCAGTCGCGGTCACTCAGCGAGAGCGTTGACCAAACACAGTCACTCAGTGAGAGTGTTGACCAGTCGCGGTCACTCAGTGAGAACGTTGACCAATCACGGTCACTCAGTGAGTGTGTTGACCAGTCGCGGTCACTCAGTGAGAGTGTTGACCAGTCGCGGTCACTCAGCGAGAGCGTTGACCAATCACAGTCACTCAGTGAGAGTGTTGACCAGTCGCGGTCACTCAGTGAGAGTGTTGACCAGTCACGGTCACTCAGTGAGAACATTGACCAGTCACGGTCACTCAGTGAGAGCGTTGACCAATCACGGTCACTCAGTGAGAGTGTTGACCAGTCACGGTCACTCAGTGAGAACATTGACCAGTCACGGTCACTCAGTGACAGTGTTGACCAATCACGGTTACTCAGTGAGAGCGTTGACCAGTCGCGGTCACTCAGTGAGAGTGTTGACCAGTCACGGTCACTCAGTGAGAACGTTGACCAGTCGCGGTGACTCAGTGAGAACGTTGACCAGTCGCGGTCACTCAGTGAGAACGTTGACCTGTCGCGGTCACGCAGTGAGAGCGTTGACCAATCGCGGTCACTCAGTGAGAGCGTTGACCAATCACGGTCACTCAGTGAGAGTGTTGACCAATCGCGGTCACTCAGTGAGAGTGTTGACCAGTCACGGTCACTCAGTGAGAGCGTTGACCAATCACGGTCACTCAGTGAGAGTGTTGACCAATCACAGTCACTCAGTGAGAATGTTGACCAGTCGCGGTCACTCAGTGAGAGCGTTGACCAGTCGCGGTCACTCAGTGAGAATGTAGACCAATCACGGTCACTCAGTGAGAGCATTGACCAGTCGCGGTCACTCAGTGAGAGTGTTGACCAGGTGCGGTCACTCAGTGAGAGCGTTGACCAGTCGCGGTCAATCAGTGAGAATGTTGACCAATCACGGTCACTCAGTGAGAGCGTTGACCAACCACGGTCACTCAGTGAGAGCGTTGACCAATCACGGTCACTCAATGACAGTGTTGACCAGTCGCGGTCACTCAGTGAGAGCGTTGACCAGTCGCGGTCACACAGTGAGAACGTTGACCAGTCGCGGTCACTCAGTGGGAGCGTTGACCAATCACAGTCACTCAATGACAGTGTTGACCAGTCGCGGTCACTCAGTGAGAGCGTTGACCAGTCGCGGTCACACAGTGAGAACGTTGACCAGTCGCGGTCACTCAGTGAGAATGTAGACCAATCACGGTCACTCAGTGGGAGCGTTGACCAGTCGCGGTCACTCAGTGAGAATGTAGACCAATCACGGTCACTCAGTGAGAGCACTGACCAGTCGCGGTCACTCAGTGAGAGTGTTGACCAGTTGCGGTCACTCAGTGAGAGCGTTGACCAGTCGCGGTCACTCAGTGAGAATGTTGACCAGTCGCGGTCACTCAGTGAGAGTGTTGACCAGTCGCGGTCACTCAGTGAGAGCATTGACCGGTTGCGGTCACTCAGTGGGAGCGTTGACCAGTCGCGGTCACTCAGTGAGAATGTAGACCAATCACGGTCACTCAGTGAGAGCATTGACCAGTCGCGGTCACTCAGTGAGAGTGTTGACCAGTTGCGGTCACTCAGTGAGAGCGTTGACCAGTCGCGGTCACTCAGTGAGAATGTTGACCAGTCGCGGTCACTCAGTGAGAGTGTTGACCAGTCGCGGTCACTCAGTGAGAGCGTTGACCAGTCGCGGTCACTCAGTGAGAGCGTTGACCAATCACAGTCACTCAGTGAGAGTGTTGACCAGTCGCGGTCACTCAGTGAGAGTGTTGACGAGTCACGGTCACTCAGTGAGAGTGTTGACCAATCACGGTCACTCAGTGAGAGTGTTGACCAGTCGCGGTCACTCAGTGAGAGCGTTGACCAATCACGGTCACTCAGTGAGAGTGTTGACCAATCGCGGTCACTCAGTGAGAGCGTTGACCAGTCGCGGTCACTCAGTGAGAGTGTTGACCAGTCACGGTCACTCAGTGAGAACATTGACCAGTCACGGTCACTCAGTGAGAGCGTTGACCAATCACGGTCACTCAGTGAGAGTGTTGACCAGTCACGGTCACTCAGTGAGAACATTGACCAGTCACGGTCACTCAGTGACAGTGTTGACCAATCACGGTTACTCAGTGAGAGCGTTGACCAGTCGCGGTCACTCAGTGAGAGTGTTGACCAGTCACGGTCACTCAGTGAGAACGTTGACCAGTCGCGGTGACTCAGTGAGAACGTTGACCAGTCGCGGTCACTCAGTGAGACGTTGACCTGTCGCGGTCACGCAGTGAGAGCGTTGACCAATCGCGGTCACTCAGTGAGAGCGTTGACCAATCACGGTCACTCAGTGAGAGTGTTGACCAATCGCGGTCACTCAGTGAGAGTGTTGACCAATCACGGTCACTCAGTGAGAGTGTTGACCAGTCACGGTCACTCAGTGAGAACATTGACCAGTCACGGTCACTCAGTGAGAGCGTTGACCAATCACGGTCACTCAGTGAGAGTGTTGACCAGTCACGGTCACTCAGTGAGAACATTGACCAGTCACGGTCACTCAGTGACAGTGTTGACCAATCACGGTTACTCAGTGAGAGCGTTGACCAGTCGCGGTCACTCAGTGAGAGTGTTGACCAGTCACGGTCACTCAGTGAGAACGTTGACCAGTCGCGGTGACTCAGTGAGAACGTTGACCAGTCGCGGTCACTCAGTGAGAACGTTGACCTGTCGCGGTCACGCAGTGAGAGCGTTGACCAATCGCGGTCACTCAGTGAGAGCGTTGACCAATCACGGTCACTCAGTGAGAGTGTTGACCAATCGCGGTCACTCAGTGAGAGTGTTGACCAGTCACGGTCACTCAGTGAGAGCGTTGACCAATCACGGTCACTCAGTGAGAGTGTTGACCAATCACAGTCACTCAGTGAGAATGTTGACCAGTCGCGGTCACTCAGTGAGAGCATTGACCAGTCGCGGTCACTCAGTGAGAGTGTTGACCAGTCGCGGTCACTCAGTGAGAGTGCTGACCAATCACGGTCACTCAGTGAGAATGTTGACCAGTCACGGTCACTCAGTGAGAGTGTTGACCAGTCGCGGTCACTCAGTGAGAGTGTTGACCAATCACGGTCACTCAGTGAGAATGTTGACCAGTCACGGTCACTCAGTGAGAGTGTTGACCCATCACGGTCACTCAGTGAGAGTGTTGCACAGTCGCAGTCACTCAGTGAGAGTGTTGACCAGTCACGGTCACTCAGTGAGAGTGTTGACCAATCACGGTCACTCAGTGAGAACGTTGACCAGTCGCGGTGACTCAGTGAGAACGTTGACCTGTCGCGGTCACTCAGTGAGAGCGTTGACCAGTCGCGGTCACTCAGTGAGAGCGTTGACCAATCGCGGTCACTCAGTGAGAGCGTTGACCAATCACAGTCACTCAGTGAGAGTGTTGACCAATCGCGGTCACTCAGTGAGAGCGTTGACCAGTCGCGGTCACTCAGTGAGAACGTTGACCAATCACGGTCACTCAGTGAGAGTGTTGACCAATCACGGTCACTCAGTAAGAGCGTTGACCAGTCACGGTCACTCAGTGAGAACATTGACCAGTCGCGGTCACTCAGTGAGAGTGTTGACCAGTCGCGGTCACTCAGTGAGAGCATTGACCGGTTGCGGTCACTCAGTGAGAATGTTGACCAGTCGCGGTCACTCAGTGAGAGCGTTGACCAGTCGCGGTCACTCAGTGAGAGCGTTGACCAATCACAGTCACTCAGTGAGAGTGTTGACCAGTCGCGGTCACTCAGTGAGAGTGTTGACGAGTCACGGTCACTCAGTGAGAGTGTTGACCAATCACGGTCACTCAGTGAGAGTGTTGACCAGTCGCGGTCACTCAGTGAGAGCGTTGACCAATCACGGTCACTCAGTGAGAGTGTTGACCAATCGCGGTCACTCAGTGAGAGCGTTGACCAGTCGCGGTCACTCAGTGAGAGTGTTGACCAGTCGCGGTCACTCAGTGAGAACGTTGACCAATCACGGTCACTCAGTGAGAGTGTTGACCAATCACGGTCACTCAGTAAGAGCGTTGACCAGTCACGGTCACTCAGTGAGAACATTGACCAGTCGCGGTCACTCAGTGAGAGTGTTGACCAGTCGCGGTCACTCAGTGAGAGCATTGACCAGTCGCGGTCACTCAGTGAGAGTGTTGACCAATCACAGTCACTCAGTGAGAGTGTTGACCAATCACGGTCACTCAGTGAGAGTGTTGACCAGTCGCGGTCACTCAGTGAGAGCGTTGACCAATCACGGTCACTCAGTGAGAGCGTTGCACAGTCGCAGTCACTCAGTGAGAGTGTTGACCAGTCACGGTCACTCAGTGAGAGTGTTGACCAATCACGGTCACTCAGTGAGAACGTTGACCAATCACGGTCACTCAGTGAGAACGTTGACCACTCGCGGTCACTCAGTGAGAACGTTGACCTGTCGCGGTCACGCAGTGGTAGCTTTGACCAATCGCGGTCACTCAGTGAGAGCGTTGACCAATCACGGTCACTCAGTGAGAGTGTTGACCAATCGCGGTCACTCAGTGAGAGCGTTGACCAGTCGCGGTCACTCAGTGAGAGTGTTGACCAGTCGCGGTCACTCAGTGAGAATGTTGACCAATCACGGTCACTCAGTGAGAATGTTGACCAGTCGCGGTAACTCAGTGAGAGTGTTGACCAGTCGCGGTCACTCAGTGAGAGCATTGACCGGTTGCGGTCACTCAGTGGGAGCGTTGACCAGTCGCGGTCACTCAGTGAGAATGTAGACCAATCACGGTCACTCAGTGAGAGCATTGACCAGTCGCGGTCACTCAGTGAGAGTGTTGACCAGTTGCGGTCACTCAGTGAGAGCGTTGACCAGTCGCGGTCACTCAGTGAGAATGTTGACCAGTCGCGGTCACTCAGTGAGAGTGTTGACCAGTCGCGGTCACTCAGTGAGAGCGTTGACCAGTCGCGGTCACTCAGTGAGAGCGTTGACCAATCACAGTCACTCAGTGAGAGTGTTGACCAGTCGCGGTCACTCAGTGAGAGTGTTGACGAGTCACGGTCACTCAGTGAGAGTGTTGACCAATCACGGTCACTCAGTGAGAGTGTTGACCAGTCGCGGTCACTCAGTGAGAGCGTTGACCAATCACGGTCACTCAGTGAGAGTGTTGACCAATCGCGGTCACTCAGTGAGAGCGTTGACCAGTCGCGGTCACTCAGTGAGAGTGTTGACCAGTCACGGTCACTCAGTGAGAACATTGACCAGTCACGGTCACTCAGTGAGAGCGTTGACCAATCACGGTCACTCAGTGAGAGTGTTGACCAGTCACGGTCACTCAGTGAGAACATTGACCAGTCACGGTCACTCAGTGACAGTGTTGACCAATCACGGTTACTCAGTGAGAGCGTTGACCAGTCGCGGTCACTCAGTGAGAGTGTTGACCAGTCACGGTCACTCAGTGAGAACGTTGACCAGTCGCGGTGACTCAGTGAGAACGTTGACCAGTCGCGGTCACTCAGTGAGACGTTGACCTGTCGCGGTCACGCAGTGAGAGCGTTGACCAATCGCGGTCACTCAGTGAGAGCGTTGACCAATCACGGTCACTCAGTGAGAGTGTTGACCAATCGCGGTCACTCAGTGAGAGTGTTGACCAATCACGGTCACTCAGTGAGAGTGTTGACCAGTCACGGTCACTCAGTGAGAACATTGACCAGTCACGGTCACTCAGTGAGAGCGTTGACCAATCACGGTCACTCAGTGAGAGTGTTGACCAGTCACGGTCACTCAGTGAGAACATTGACCAGTCACGGTCACTCAGTGACAGTGTTGACCAATCACGGTTACTCAGTGAGAGCGTTGACCAGTCGCGGTCACTCAGTGAGAGTGTTGACCAGTCACGGTCACTCAGTGAGAACGTTGACCAGTCGCGGTGACTCAGTGAGAACGTTGACCAGTCGCGGTCACTCAGTGAGAACGTTGACCTGTCGCGGTCACGCAGTGAGAGCGTTGACCAATCGCGGTCACTCAGTGAGAGCGTTGACCAATCACGGTCACTCAGTGAGAGTGTTGACCAATCGCGGTCACTCAGTGAGAGTGTTGACCAGTCACGGTCACTCAGTGAGAGCGTTGACCAATCACGGTCACTCAGTGAGAGTGTTGACCAATCACAGTCACTCAGTGAGAATGTTGACCAGTCGCGGTCACTCAGTGAGAGCATTGACCAGTCGCGGTCACTCAGTGAGAGTGTTGACCAGTCGCGGTCACTCAGTGAGAGTGTTGACCAATCACAGTCACTCAATGACAGTGTTGACCAGTCGCGGTCACTCAGTGGGAGCGTTGACCAGTCGCGGTCACTCAGTGAGAATGTAGACCAATCACGGTCACTCAGTGAGAGCATTGACCAGTCGCGGTCACTCAGTGAGAGTGTTGACCAGTTGCGGTCACTCAGTGAGAGCGTTGACCAGTCGCGGTCAATCAGTGAGAATGTTGACCAATCACGGTCACTCAGTGAGAGCGTTGACCAACCACGGTCACTCAGTGAGAGCGTTGACCAATCACGGTCACTCAATGACAGTGTTGACCAGTCGCGGTCACTCAGTGAGAGCGTTGACCAGTCGCAGTCACTCAGTGAGAACGTTGACCAATCACGGTCACTCAGTGAGAGCGTTGACCAGTCGCGGTCACACAGTGAGAACGTTGACCAATCGCGGTCACTCAGTGAGAGTGTTGACCAGTCACGGTCACTCAGTGAGAGCGTTGACCAATCACGGTCACTCAGTGAGAGTGTTGATCAATCACAGTCACTCAGTGAGAATGTTGACCAGTCGCGGTCACGCAGTGAGAGCGTTGACCAATCGCGGTCACTCAGTGAGAGCGTTGACCAATCACGGTCACTCAGTGAGAGTGTTGACCAATCGCGGTCACTCAGTGAGAGTGTTGACCAATCACGGTCACTCAGTGAGAGTGTTGACCAGTCACGGTCACTCAGTGAGAACATTGACCAGTCACGGTCACTCAGTGAGAGCGTTGACCAATCACGGTCACTCAGTGAGAGTGTTGACCAGTCACGGTCACTCAGTGAGAACATTGACCAGTCACGGTCACTCAGTGACAGTGTTGACCAATCACGGTTACTCAGTGAGAGCGTTGACCAGTCGCGGTCACTCAGTGAGAGTGTTGACCAGTCACGGTCACTCAGTGAGAACGTTGACCAGTCGCGGTGACTCAGTGAGAACGTTGACCAGTCGCGGTCACTCAGTGAGAACGTTGACCTGTCGCGGTCACGCAGTGAGAGCGTTGACCAATCGCGGTCACTCAGTGAGAGCGTTGACCAATCACGGTCACTCAGTGAGAGTGTTGACCAATCGCGGTCACTCAGTGAGAGTGTTGACCAGTCACGGTCACTCAGTGAGAGCGTTGACCAATCACGGTCACTCAGTGAGAGTGTTGACCAATCACAGTCACTCAGTGAGAATGTTGACCAGTCGCGGTCACTCAGTGAGAGCATTGACCAGTCGCGGTCACTCAGTGAGAGTGTTGACCAGTCGCGGTCACTCAGTGAGAGTGTTGACCAATCACAGTCACTCAATGACAGTGTTGACCAGTCGCGGTCACTCAGTGGGAGCGTTGACCAGTCGCGGTCACTCAGTGAGAATGTAGACCAATCACGGTCACTCAGTGAGAGCATTGACCAGTCGCGGTCACTCAGTGAGAGTGTTGACCAGTTGCGGTCACTCAGTGAGAGCGTTGACCAGTCGCGGTCAATCAGTGAGAATGTTGACCAATCACGGTCACTCAGTGAGAGCGTTGACCAACCACGGTCACTCAGTGAGAGCGTTGACCAATCACGGTCACTCAATGACAGTGTTGACCAGTCGCGGTCACTCAGTGAGAGCGTTGACCAGTCGCAGTCACTCAGTGAGAACGTTGACCAATCACGGTCACTCAGTGAGAGCGTTGACCAGTCGCGGTCACACAGTGAGAACGTTGACCAATCGCGGTCACTCAGTGAGAGTGTTGACCAGTCACGGTCACTCAGTGAGAGCGTTGACCAATCACGGTCACTCAGTGAGAGTGTTGATCAATCACAGTCACTCAGTGAGAATGTTGACCAGTCGCGGTCACTCAGTGAGAGCATTGACCAGTCGCGGTCACTCAGTGAGAGTGTTGACCAGTCGCGGTCACTCAGTGAGAGTGTTGACCAATCACAGTCACTCAATGACAGTGTTGACCAGTCGCGGTCACTCAGTGGGAGCGTTGACCAGTCGCGGTCACTCAGTGAGAATGTAGACCAATCACGGTCACTCAGTGAGAGCATTGACCAGTCGCGGTCACTCAGTGAGAGTGTTGACCAGTTGCGGTCACTCAGTGAGAGCGTTGACCAGTCGCGGTCACTCAGTGAGAGTGTTGACCAATCATGGTCACTCAGTGAGAGTGCTGACCAATCACGGTCACTCAGTGAGAATGTTGACCAGTCACGGTCACTCAGTGAGAGTGTTGACCAGTCGCAGTCACTCAGTGAGAACGTTGACCAGTCGCGGTCACTCAGTGAGAACGTTGACCAGTCGCGGTCACTCAGTGAGAACGTTGACCAGTCGCGGTCACTCAGTGAGAACGTTGACCAGTCGCGGTCACTCAGTGAGAACGTTGACCAGTCGCGGTCACTCAGTGAGAGTGTTGACCAGTCGCGGTCACTCAGTGAGAGCGTTGACCAGTCGCGGTCACTCAGTGAGAGCGTTGACCAGTCGCGGTCACTCAGTGAGAACGTTGACCAATCACGGTCACTCAGTGAGAGTGTTGACCAGTCACGGTCACTCAGTGAGAACATTAACCAGTCGAGGTCACTCAGTGAGAGTGTTGACCAATCATGGTCACTCAGTGAGAGCGTTGACCAGTCGCGGTCACCCAGTGAGAGTGTTGACCAATCACGGTCACTCAGTGAGAGCGTTGACCAGTCGCGGTCACTCAGTGAGAGTGCTGACCAATCACGGTCACTCAGTGAGAATGTTGACCAGTCACGGTCACTCAGTGAGAGTGTTGACCAGTCGCGGTCACTCAGTGAGAGTGTTGACCAATCACGGTCACTCAGTGAGAATGTTGACCAGTCACGGTCACTCAGTGAGAGTGTTGACCCATCACGGTCACTCAGTGAGAGTGTTGCACAGTCGCAGTCACTCAGTGAGAGTGTTGACCAGTCACGGTCACTCAGTGAGAGTGTTGACCAATCACGGTCACTCAGTGAGAACGTTGACCAGTCGCGGTGACTCAGTGAGAACGTTGACCTGTCGCGGTCACTCAGTGAGAGCGTTGACCAGTCGCGGTCACTCAGTGAGAGCGTTGACCAATCGCGGTCACTCAGTGAGAGCGTTGACCAATCACAGTCACTCAGTGAGAGTGTTGACCAATCGCGGTCACTCAGTGAGAGCGTTGACCAGTCGCGGTCACTCAGTGAGAACGTTGACCAATCACGGTCACTCAGTGAGAGTGTTGACCAATCACGGTCACTCAGTAAGAGCGTTGACCAGTCACGGTCACTCAGTGAGAACATTGACCAGTCGCGGTCACTCAGTGAGAGTGTTGACCAGTCGCGGTCACTCAGTGAGAGCATTGACCGGTTGCGGTCACTCAGTGAGAATGTTGACCAGTCGCGGTCACTCAGTGAGAGCGTTGACCAGTCGCGGTCACTCAGTGAGAGCGTTGACCAATCACAGTCACTCAGTGAGAGTGTTGACCAGTCGCGGTCACTCAGTGAGAGTGTTGACGAGTCACGGTCACTCAGTGAGAGTGTTGACCAATCACGGTCACTCAGTGAGAGTGTTGACCAGTCGCGGTCACTCAGTGAGAGCGTTGACCAATCACGGTCACTCAGTGAGAGTGTTGACCAATCGCGGTCACTCAGTGAGAGCGTTGACCAGTCGCGGTCACTCAGTGAGAGTGTTGACCAGTCGCGGTCACTCAGTGAGAACGTTGACCAATCACGGTCACTCAGTGAGAGTGTTGACCAATCACGGTCACTCAGTAAGAGCGTTGACCAGTCACGGTCACTCAGTGAGAACATTGACCAGTCGCGGTCACTCAGTGAGAGTGTTGACCAGTCGCGGTCACTCAGTGAGAGCATTGACCAGTCGCGGTCACTCAGTGAGAGTGTTGACCAATCACAGTCACTCAGTGAGAGTGTTGACCAATCACGGTCACTCAGTGAGAGTGTTGACCAGTCGCGGTCACTCAGTGAGAGCGTTGACCAATCACGGTCACTCAGTGAGAGCGTTGCACAGTCGCAGTCACTCAGTGAGAGTGTTGACCAGTCACGGTCACTCAGTGAGAGTGTTGACCAATCACGGTCACTCAGTGAGAACGTTGACCAATCACGGTCACTCAGTGAGAACGTTGACCACTCGCGGTCACTCAGTGAGAACGTTGACCTGTCGCGGTCACGCAGTGGTAGCTTTGACCAATCGCGGTCACTCAGTGAGAGCGTTGACCAATCACGGTCACTCAGTGAGAGTGTTGACCAATCGCGGTCACTCAGTGAGAGCGTTGACCAGTCGCGGTCACTCAGTGAGAGTGTTGACCAGTCGCGGTCACTCAGTGAGAATGTTGACCAATCACGGTCACTCAGTGAGAGTGTTGGCCAATCACGGCCACTCAGTAAGAGCGTTGACCAGTCACGGTCACTCAGTGAGAACATTGACCAGTCGCGGTCACTCAGTGAGAGTGTTGACCAGTCGCGGTCACTCAGTGAGTGCATTGACCAGTCGCGGTCACTCAGTGAGAGCGTTGACCAGTCACGGTCGCTCAGTGAGAATGTTGACCAGTCGCGGTCACTCAGTGAGAGCGTTGACCAGTCGCGGTCACTCAGTGAGAGCGTTGACCAGTCGCGGTCACTCAGTGAGAGCGTTGACCAATCACAGTCACTCAGTGAGAGTGTTGACCAGTCGCGGTCACTCAGTGAGAGTGTTGACCAGTCGCGGTCACTCAGTGAGAGTGTTGACCAATCACGGTCACTCAGTGAGAGTGTTGACCAGTCGCGGTCACTCAGTGAGAGCGTTGACTAATCACAGTCACTCAGTGAGAGTGTTAACCAGTCGCGGTCACTCAGTGAGAGCGTTGACCAGTCGCGGTCACTCAGTGAGAGCGTTGACCAGTCACGGTCACTGAGTGAGAGCGTTGACCAGTCGCGGTCACTCAGTGAGAACGTTGGCCAATCACGGTCACTCAGTGAGAGCGTTGACCAATCACGGTCACTCAGTGAGAGCGTTGACCAATCACGGTCACTCAGTGGGAGCGTTGACCAGTCGCGGTCACTCAGTGAGAGCGTTGACAAGTCGCGGTCACTCAGTGAGAGTGTTGACCAGTCGCGGTCACTCACTGAGAGTGTTAACCAATCACAGTCACTCAGTGAGAACGTTGACCAGTCGCGGTCACTCAGTGAGAGCATTGACCAGTCGCGGTCACTCAGTGAGAGCGTTGACCAGTCGCGGTCACTCAGTGGGAACGTTGACCAATCACGGTCACTCAGTGAGAACGTTGACCAATCACGGTCACTCAGTGAGAGCGTTGACCAATCACGGTCACTCAGTGAGAGCGTTGACCAATCACGGTCACTCAGTGAGAGCATTGACCAATCACGGTCACTCAATGTCAGTGTTGACCAGTCGCGGTCACTCAGTGAGAGCGTTGACCAGTCGCAGTCACTCAGTGAGAACGTTGACCAGTCGCGGTCACTCAGTGGGAGCGTTGACCAGTCGCGGTCACTCAGTGAGAACGTTGACCAATCGCGGTCACTCAGTGAGAGTGTTGACCAATCACGGTCACTCAGTGAGAGCGTTGACCAATCACGGTCACTCAGTGAGAGTGTTGACCAATCACAGTCACTCAGTGAGAATGTTGACCAGTCGCGGTCACTCAGTGAGAGCGTTGACCAGTCGCGGTCACTCAGTGAGAATGTAGACCAATCACGGTCACTCAGTGAGAGCATTGACCAGTCGCGGTCACTCAGTGAGAGTGTTGACCAGTTGCGGTCACTCAGTGAGAGCGTTGACCAGTCGCGGTCAATCAGTGAGAATGTTGACCAATCACGGTCACTCAGTGGGAGCGTTGACCAATCACAGTCACTCAATGACAGTGTTGACCAGTCGCGGTCACTCAGTGGGAGCGTTGACCAGTCGCGGTCACTCAGTGAGAGTGTTGACCAGTTGCGGTCACTCAGTGAGAGCGTTGACCAGTCGCGGTCAATCAGTGAGAATGTTGACCAATCACGGTCACTCAGTGAGAGCGTTGACCAACCACGGTCACTCAGTGAGAGCGTTGACCAATCACGGTCACTCAATGACAGTGTTGACCAATCACGGTCACTCAGTGAGAGCATTGACCAGTCGCGGTCACTCAGTGAGAGTGTTGACCAATCACGGTCACTCAGTGAGAGCGTTGACCAACCACGGTCACTCAGTGAGAGCGTTGACCAATCACGGTCACTCAATGACAGTGTTGACCAATCACGGTCACTCAGTGAGAGCATTGACCAGTCGCGGTCACTCAGTGGGAGCGTTGACCAATCACAGTCACTCAATGACAGTGTTGACCAGTCGCGGTCACTCAGTGGGAGCGTTGACCAGTCGCGGTCACTCAGTGAGAATGTAGACCAATCACGGTCACTCAGTGAGAGCATTGACCAGTCGCGGTCACTCAGTGAGAGTGTTGACCAGTTGCGGTCACTCAGTGAGAGCGTTGACCAGTCGCGGTCAATCAGTGAGAATGTTGACCAATCACGGTCACTCAGTGAGAGCGTTGACCAACCACGGTCACTCAGTGAGAGCGTTGACCAATCACGGTCACTCAATGACAGTGTTGACCAGTCGCGGTCACTCAGTGAGAGCGTTGACCAGTCGCGGTCACACAGTGAGAACGTTGACCAGTCGCGGTCACTCAGTGGGAGCGTTGACCAGTCGCGGTCACACAGTGAGAACGTTGACCAGTCGCGGTCACTCAGTGGGAGCGTTGACCAATCACAGTCACTCAATGACAGTGTTGACCAGTCGCGGTCACTCAGTGGGAGCGTTGACCAATCACAGTCACTCAATGACAGTGTTGACCAGTCGCGGTCACTCAGTGAGAACGTTGACCAGTCGCGGTCACTCAGTGAGAACGTTGACCAGTCGCGGTCACTCAGTGAGAACGTTGACCAGTCGCGGTCACTCAGTGAGAGTGTTGACCAGTCGCGGTCACTCAGTGAGAGCGTTGACCAGTCGCGGTCACTCAGTGAGAGCGTTGACCAGTCGCGGTCACTCAGTGAGAACGTTGACCAATCACGGTCACTCAGTGAGAGTGTTGACCAGTCACGGTCACTCAGTGAGAACATTAACCAGTCGCGGTCACTCAGTGAGAGTGTTGACCAATCATGGTCACTCAGTGAGAGCGTTGACCAGTCGCGGTCACCCAGTGAGAGTGTTGACCAATCACGGTCACTCAGTGAGAGCGTTGACCAGTCGCGGTCACTCAGTGAGAGTGCTGACCAATCACGGTCACTCAGTGAGAATGTTGACCAGTCACGGTCACTCAGTGAGAGTGTTGACCAGTCGCGGTCACTCAGTGAGAGTGTTGACCAATCACGGTCACTCAGTGAGAATGTTGACCAGTCACGGTCAGTCAGTGAGAGTGTTGACCCATCACGGTCACTCAGTGAGAGTGTTGCACAGTCGCAGTCACTCAGTGAGAGTGTTGACCAGTCACGGTCACTCAGTGAGAGTGTTGACCAATCACGGTCACTCAGTGAGAACGTTGACCAGTCGCGGTGACTCAGTGAGAACGTTGACCTGTCGCGGTCACTCAGTGAGAGCGTTGACCAGTCGCGGTCACTCAGTGAGAGCGTTGACCAATCGCGGTCACTCAGTGAGAGCGTTGACCAATCACAGTCACTCAGTGAGAGTGTTGACCAATCGCGGTCACTCAGTGAGAGCGTTGACCAGTCGCGGTCACTCAGTGAGAACGTTGACCAATCACGGTCACTCAGTGAGAGTGTTGACCAATCACGGTCACTCAGTAAGAGCGTTGACCAGTCACGGTCACTCAGTGAGAACATTGACCAGTCGCGGTCACTCAGTGAGAGTGTTGACCAGTCGCGGTCACTCAGTGAGAGCATTGACCGGTTGCGGTCACTCAGTGAGAGTGTTGACCAGTCATGGTCGCTCAGTGAGAATGTTGACCAGTCGCGGTCACTCAGTGAGAGCGTTGACCAGTCGCGGTCACTCAGTGAGAGCGTTGACCAATCACAGTCACTCAGTGAGAGTGTTGACCAGTCGCGGTCACTCAGTGAGAGTGTTGACGAGTCACGGTCACTCAGTGAGAGTGTTGACCAATCACGGTCACTCAGTGAGAGTGTTGACCAGTCGCGGTCACTCAGTGAGAGCGTTGACCAATCACGGTCACTCAGTGAGAGTGTTGACCAATCGCGGTCACTCAGTGAGAGCGTTGACCAGTCGCGGTCACTCAGTGAGAGTGTTGACCAGTCACGGTCACTCAGTGAGAACATTGACCAGTCACGGTCACTCAGTGAGAGCGTTGACCAATCACGGTCACTCAGTGAGAGTGTTGACCAGTCACGGTCACTCAGTGAGAACATTGACCAGTCACGGTCACTCAGTGACAGTGTTGACCAATCACGGTTACTCAGTGAGAGCGTTGACCAGTCGCGGTCACTCAGTGAGAGTGTTGACCAGTCACGGTCACTCAGTGAGAACGTTGACCAGTCGCGGTGACTCAGTGAGAACGTTGACCAGTCGCGGTCACTCAGTGAGAACGTTGACCTGTCGCGGTCACGCAGTGAGAGCGTTGACCAATCGCGGTCACTCAGTGAGAGCGTTGACCAATCACGGTCACTCAGTGAGAGTGTTGACCAATCGCGGTCACTCAGTGAGAGTGTTGACCAGTCACGGTCACTCAGTGAGAGCGTTGACCAATCACGGTCACTCAGTGAGAGTGTTGACCAATCACAGTCACTCAGTGAGAATGTTGACCAGTCGCGGTCACTCAGTGAGAGCATTGACCAGTCGCGGTCACTCAGTGAGAGTGTTGACCAGTCGCGGTCACTCAGTGAGAGTGTTGACCAATCACAGTCACTCAATGACAGTGTTGACCAGTCGCGGTCACTCAGTGGGAGCGTTGACCAGTCGCGGTCACTCAGTGAGAATGTAGACCAATCACGGTCACTCAGTGAGAGCATTGACCAGTCGCGGTCACTCAGTGAGAGTGTTGACCAGTTGCGGTCACTCAGTGAGAGCGTTGACCAGTCGCGGTCAATCAGTGAGAATGTTGACCAATCACGGTCACTCAGTGAGAGCGTTGACCAACCACGGTCACTCAGTGAGAGCGTTGACCAATCACGGTCACTCAATGACAGTGTTGACCAGTCGCGGTCACTCAGTGAGAGCGTTGACCAGTCGCGGTCACTCAGTGGGAGCGTTGAACAATCACGGTCACTCCGTGAGAACGTTGACCAGTCGCAGTCACTCAGTGAGAACGTTGACCAGTCGCGGTCACTCAGTGAGAACGTTGACCAGTCGCGGTCACTCAGTGAGAACGTTGACCAGTCGCGGTCACTCAGTGAGAACGTTGACCAGTCGCGGTCACTCAGTGAGAACGTTGACCAGTCGCGGTCACTCAGTGAGAGTGTTGACCAGTCGCGGTCACTCAGTGAGAGCGTTGACCAGTCGCGGTCACTCAGTGAGAACGTTGACCAGTCGCGGTCACTCAGTGAGAACGTTGACCAGTCGCGGTCACTCAGTGAGAGTGTTGACCAGTCGCGGTCACTCAGTGAGAGCGTTGACCAGTCGCGGTCACTCAGTGAGAGCGTTGACCAGTCGCGGTCACTCAGTGAGAACGTTGACCAATCACGGTCACTCAGTGAGAGTGTTGACCAGTCACGGTCACTCAGTGAGAACATTAACCAGTCGCGGTCACTCAGTGAGAGTGTTGACCAATCATGGTCACTCAGTGAGAGCGTTGACCAGTCGCGGTCACCCAGTGAGAGTGTTGACCAATCACGGTCACTCAGTGAGAGCGTTGACCAGTCGCGGTCACTCAGTGAGAGTGCTGACCAATCACGGTCACTCAGTGAGAATGTTGACCAGTCACGGTCACTCAGTGAGAGTGTTGACCAGTCGCGGTCACTCAGTGAGAGTGTTGACCAATCACGGTCACTCAGTGAGAATGTTGACCAGTCACGGTCACTCAGTGAGAGTGTTGACCCATCACGGTCACTCAGTGAGAGTGTTGCACAGTCGCAGTCACTCAGTGAGAGTGTTGACCAGTCACGGTCACTCAGTGAGAGTGTTGACCAATCACGGTCACTCAGTGAGAACGTTGACCAGTCGCGGTGACTCAGTGAGAACGTTGACCTGTCGCGGTCACTCAGTGAGAGCGTTGACCAGTCGCGGTCACTCAGTGAGAGCGTTGACCAATCGCGGTCACTCAGTGAGAGCGTTGACCAATCACAGTCACTCAGTGAGAGTGTTGACCAATCGCGGTCACTCAGTGAGAGCGTTGACCAGTCGCGGTCACTCAGTGAGAACGTTGACCAATCACGGTCACTCAGTGAGAGTGTTGACCAATCACGGTCACTCAGTAAGAGCGTTGACCAGTCACGGTCACTCAGTGAGAACATTGACCAGTCGCGGTCACTCAGTGAGAGTGTTGACCAGTCGCGGTCACTCAGTGAGAGCATTGACCGGTTGCGGTCACTCAGTGAGAGTGTTGACCAGTCGCGGTCACTCAGTGAGAGCGTTGACCAATCACGGTCACTCAGTGAGAGCGTTGACCAATCACAGTCACTCAGTGAGAGTGTTGACCAGTCATGGTCGCTCAGTGAGAATGTTGACCAGTCGCGGTCACTCAGTGAGAGCGTTGACCAGTCGCGGTCACTCAGTGAGAGCGTTGACCAGTCGCGGTCACTCAGTGAGAGCGTTGACCAATCACGGTCACTCAGTGAGAGTGTTGACCAATCGCGGTCACTCAGTGAGAGCGTTGACCAGTCGCGGTCACTCAGTGAGAGTGTTGACCAGTCGCGGTCACTCAGTGAGAACGTTGACCAATCACGGTCACTCAGTGAGAGTGTTGACCAATCACGGTCACTCAGTAAGAGCGTTGACCAGTCACGGTCACTCAGTGAGAACATTGACCAGTCGCGGTCACTCAGTGAGAGTGTTGACCAGTCGCGGTCACTCAGTGAGAGCATTGACCAGTCGCGGTCACTCAGTGAGAGTGTTGACCAATCACAGTCACTCAGTGAGAGTGTTGACCAATCACGGTCACTCAGTGAGAGTGTTGACCAGTCGCGGTCACTCAGTGAGAGCGTTGACCAATCACGGTCACTCAGTGAGAGCGTTGCACAGTCGCAGTCACTCAGTGAGAGTGTTGACCAGTCACGGTCACTCAGTGAGAGTGTTGACCAATCACGGTCACTCAGTGAGAACGTTGACCAATCACGGTCACTCAGTGAGAACGTTGACCACTCACGGTCACTCAGTGAGAACGTTGACCTGTCGCGGTCACGCAGTGGTAGCTTTGACCAATCGCGGTCACTCAGTGAGAGCGTTGACCAATCACGGTCACTCAGTGAGAGTGTTGACCAATCGCGGTCACTCAGTGAGAGCGTTGACCAGTCGCGGTCACTCAGTGAGAGTGTTGACCAGTCGCGGTCACTCAGTGAGAATGTTGACCAATCACGGTCACTCAGTGAGAGTGTTGGCCAATCACGGCCACTCAGTAAGAGCGTTGACCAGTCACGGTCACTCAGTGAGAACATTGACCAGTCGCGGTCACTCAGTGAGAGTGTTGACCAGTCGCGGTCACTCAGTGAGTGCATTGACCAGTCGCGGTCACTCAGTGAGAGCGTTGACCAGTCACGGTCGCTCAGTGAGAATGTTGACCAGTCGCGGTCACTCAGTGAGAGCGTTGACCAGTCGCGGTCACTCAGTGAGAGCGTTGACCAGTCGCGGTCACTCAGTGAGAGCGTTGACCAATCACAGTCACTCAGTGAGAGTGTTGACCAGTCGCGGTCACTCAGTGAGAGTGTTGACCAGTCGCGGTCACTCAGTGAGAGTGTTGACCAATCACGGTCACTCAGTGAGAGTGTTGACCAGTCGCGGTCACTCAGTGAGAGCGTTGACTAATCACAGTCACTCAGTGAGAGTGTTAACCAGTCGCGGTCACTCAGTGAGAGCGTTGACCAGTCGCGGTCACTCAGTGAGAGCGTTGACCAGTCACGGTCACTGAGTGAGAGCGTTGACCAGTCGCGGTCACTCAGTGAGAACGTTGGCCAATCACGGTCACTCAGTGAGAGCGTTGACCAATCACGGTCACTCAGTGAGAGCGTTGACCAATCACGGTCACTCAGTGAGAGCGTTGACCAGTCGCGGTCACTCAGTGAGAGCGTTGACAAGTCGCGGTCACTCAGTGAGAGTGTTGACCAGTCGCGGTCACTCACTGAGAGTGTTGACCAATCACAGTCACTCAGTGAGAACGTTGACCAGTCGCGGTCACTCAGTGAGAGCATTGACCAGTCGCGGTCACTCAGTGAGAGCGTTGACCAGTCGCGGTCACTCAGTGGGAACGTTGACCAATCACGGTCACTCAGTGAGAACGTTGACCAATCACGGTCACTCAGTGAGAGCGTTGACCAATCACGGTCACTCAGTGAGAGCGTTGACCAATCACGGTCACTCAGTGAGAGCATTGACCAATCACGGTCACTCAATGTCAGTGTTGACCAGTCGCGGTCACTCAGTGAGAGCGTTGACCAGTCGCAGTCACTCAGTGAGAACGTTGACCAGTCGCGGTCACTCAGTGGGAGCGTTGACCAGTCGCGGTCACTCAGTGAGAACGTTGACCAATCACGGTCACTCAGTGAGAGCGTTGACCAGTCGCGGTCACTCAGTGAGAGTGTTGACCAGTCGCGGTCACTCAGTGAGAGTGTTGACCAGTCGCGGTCACTCAGTGAGAGTGTTGACCAATCACAGTCACTCAGTGAGAACGTTGACCAGTCGCGGTCACTCAGTGAGAGCGTTGACCAGTCGCGGTCACTCAGTGAGAATGTTGACCAGTCGCGGTCACTCAGTGAGAACGTTGACCAATCACGGTCACTCAGTGAGAACGTTGACCAATCACGGTCACTCAGTGAGAACGTTGACCAATCATGGTCACTCAGTGAGAGCGTTGACCAATCACAGTCACTCAGTGAGAGTGTTGACCAGTCGCGGTCACTCAGTGAGAGTGTTGACCAATCACGGTCACTCAGTGAGAGTGTTGACCAGTCGCGGTCACTCAGTGAGTGCGTTGACCAATCACAGTCACTCAGTGAGAGTGTTAACCAGTCGCGGTCACTCAGTGAGAGCGTTGACCAGTCACGGTCACTCAGTGAGAGTGTTGACCAGTCGCGGCCACTCAGTGAGAACGTTGGCCAATCACGGTCACTCAGTGAGAGCGTTGACCAATCACGGTCACTCAGTGAGAGCATTGACCAATCACGGTCACTCAGTGGGAGCGTTGACCAGTCGCGGTCACTCAGTGAGAGCGTTGACCAGTCGCGGTCACTCAGTGAGAGCATTGACCAGTCGCGGTCACTCAGTGGGAGCGTTGACCAGTCGCGGTCACTCAGTGAGAGCGTTGACCAGTCGCGGTCACTCAGTGAGAGCGTTGACCAGTCACAGTCACTCAGTGAGAGCGTTGACCAGTCGCGGTCACTCAGTGAGAACGTTGACCAATCACGGTCACTCAGTGAGAGCGTTGACCAGTCGCGGTCACTCAGTGAGAATGTTGACCAGTCGCGGTCACTCAGTGGGAGCGTTGACCAGTCGCGGTCACTCAGTGAGAGCATTGACCAATCACGGTCACTCAGTGAGAGCATTGACCAGTCACTGTCACTCAGTGAGAGCGTTGACCAATCACGGTCACTCAGTGGGAGCGTTGACCAGTCGCGGTCACTCAGTGAGAGCGTTGACAAGTCGCGGTCACTCAGTGAGAGTGTTGACCAGTCGCGGTCACTCACTGAGAGTGTTGACCAATCACAGTCACTCAGTGAGAACGTTGACCAGTCGCGGTCACTCAGTGAGAGCATTGACCAGTCGCGGTCACTCAGTGAGAGCGTTGACCAGTCGCGGTCACTCAGTGGGAACGTTGACCAATCACGGTCACTCAGTGAGAACGTTGACCAATCACGGTCACTCAGTGAGAGCGTTGACCAATCACGGTCACTCAGTGAGAGCGTTGACCAATCACGGTCACTCAGTGAGAGCATTGACCAATCACGGTCACTCAATGTCAGTGTTGACCAGTCGCGGTCACTCAGTGAGAGCGTTGACCAGTCGCAGTCACTCAGTGAGAACGTTGACCAGTCGCGGTCACTCAGTGGGAGCGTTGACCAGTCGCGGTCACTCAGTGAGAACGTTGACCAATCACGGTCACTCAGTGAGAGCGTTGACCAGTCGCGGTCACTCAGTGAGAGTGTTGACCAGTCGCGGTCACTCAGTGAGAGTGTTGACCAGTCGCGGTCACTCAGTGAGAGTGTTGACCAATCACAGTCACTCAGTGAGAACGTTGACCAGTCGCGGTCACTCAGTGAGAGCGTTGACCAGTCGCGGTCACTCAGTGAGAATGTTGACCAGTCGCGGTCACTCAGTGAGAACGTTGACCAATCACGGTCACTCAGTGAGAACGTTGACCAATCACGGTCACTCAGTGAGAACGTTGACCAATCATGGTCACTCAGTGAGAGCGTTGACCAATCACAGTCACTCAGTGAGAGTGTTGACCAGTCGCGGTCACTCAGTGAGAGTGTTGACCAATCACGGTCACTCAGTGAGAGTGTTGACCAGTCGCGGTCACTCAGTGAGTGCGTTGACCAATCACAGTCACTCAGTGAGAGTGTTAACCAGTCGCGGTCACTCAGTGAGAGCGTTGACCAGTCACGGTCACTCAGTGAGAGTGTTGACCAGTCGCGGCCACTCAGTGAGAACGTTGGCCAATCACGGTCACTCAGTGAGAGCGTTGACCAATCACGGTCACTCAGTGAGAGCATTGACCAATCACGGTCACTCAGTGGGAGCGTTGACCAGTCGCGGTCACTCAGTGAGAGCGTTGACCAGTCGCGGTCACTCAGTGAGAGCATTGACCAGTCGCGGTCACTCAGTGAGAATGTTGACCAGTCGCGGTCACTCAGTGGGAGCGTTGACCAGTCGCGGTCACTCAGTGAGAGCATTGACCAATCACGGTCACTCAGTGAGAGCATTGACCAGTCACTGTCACTCAGTGAGAGTGTTGACCAGTCGCGGTCACTCAGTGAGAGCGTTGACCAATCACAGTCACTCAGTGAGATTGTTGACCAGTCGCGGTCACTCAGTGAGAACGCTGACCAATCACAGTCACTCAGTGAGAGTGTTGACCAGTCGCGGTCACTCAGTGAGACCGTTGACCAATCACAGTCATTCAGTGAGATTGTTGACCAGTCGCGGTCACTCAGTGAGAGCGTTGACCAATCACAGTCACTCAGTGAGATTGTTGACCAGTCACGGTCACTCAGTGAGAGTGTTGACCAGTCACGGTCACTCACTCACGGAACCAACCCCACCATATCGCGAGCAATACGTTACCTTGTGGACCGTCCGCTCCTCTTGGCCCGATATCGCCTGGTTTTCCTGGTTGGTCTGATGGTTTTAAGGGTCCTGGGGCACCCGTTGGTCCAGTTGGGCCGATGGGACCTGGTTCACCTAAGGTAAATCACACAAACAATAGTGAGCATTTGCAGAGGTTTTAGTGAGCGTTAGTATCTGGATTCATCCAGCGTCATTACACAGCGTCAAACACCATATGTGCTGGAGAATCGGAGAATCAAAGGCCACCGACCACATGAACAGTCGCGCTGTTTTATTCAACACTTACCAGACTCGCCCCTGGGTCCAGCGTCCCCCGGCAGACCGGGATTCCCGGGTTGTGTGCTCGATACTCCTTGCTCCCCTTTCTCACCCGATTCACCAAGGTGACCTTGAGCTCCTCTCCCACTGACACCTGTCAGTAAAATAACAACATTCCACGTTACCAGCAATGTGCCCTCTGACTGCTTTCTGGGCCGCGCGGCCCCTTTAACGGGCTATGCGGCCCATTCTAAAATCGGTGCATGCGCGGTTTTTGCATTTAAAAAAGCCGGTGAGCCGGCTGCGCGGGAGCTCCAGAGCGCCGTGCGCGCCGAAAGGGAACATTGGTTACCATTGTTGTCTAATGCTAACTGTCAGCTTGGCTCAGTTAGTAACACTCTCCTCTTCGGAGGCAGAAGGTCGTAGGTTTAAGCTTGAGCCTATAATCTAAGGCTGGCACTCAAGTGCTGTACCGAGGGAGTGCAGCATTGTTGGAGGTGCCGCTAAACCGAGGCCCTGTTTGCCCGTTTAACTGAACGCAAAAGATCCCACGGCACTTTTCAGAAAAGAGCAACATTTTTTACTCTAAGGGAGGATTCTTTGGGGGGCCAAGAGGAGCAGGAATTCCCCAGCCTTCACTACACCCTGGATCCCCCCCCCACCCCTCTCAGAACCCACCTCATGTCGGGGAGCGTTCCCGCGGGTAACCAGTGGCAGCTGACTCCCGCCCACATTCCCGCTCCCACCCACATTCCCGACTCCCGCCCACATTCCCGCTCCCACCCACATTCCCGACTCCCGCCCACATTCCCGCTCCCACCCACATTCCCGACTCCCACCCACATTCCCGCTCCCACCCACATTCCTGACTCCCGCCCACATTCCCGCCTCCCGCCCACATTCCCGCTCCCTCCCGCCCACATTCCCGCTCCCTCCCGCCCACATTCCCGACGCCTGCCCACATTCCCGCTCCCTCCCGCCCACATTCCCGACTCCCGCCCACATTCCCGCTCCCGCCCACATTCCCGACTCCCGCCCACATTCATGACTCCCGCCCACATTCCCGCTCCCTCCCGCCCACATTCCTGACTCCCGCCCACATTCCCGACTCCCGCCCACATTCCCGCTCCCACCCACATTCCCGACTCCCACCCACATTCCCGCTCCCACCCACATTCCTGACTCCCGCCCACATTCCCGCCTCCCGCCCACATTCCCGCTCCCTCCCGCCCACATTCCCGCTCCCTCCCGCCCACATTCCCGACGCCTGCCCACATTCCCGCTCCCTCCCGCCCACATTCCCGACTCCCGCCCACATTCCCGCTCCCGCCCACATTCCCGACTCCCGCCCACATTCACGACTCCCGCCCACATTCACGACTCCCGCCCACATTCCCGCTCCCTCCCGCCCACATTCCTGACTCCCGCCCACATTCCCGACTCCCGCCCACATTCCCGCTCCCTCCCGCCCACATTCCCGCTCCCTCCCGCCCACATTTCCGACTCCCGCCCACATTCCCGCTCCCTCCCGCCCACATTCCCGACTCCTGCCCACATTCCCACTCCCTCCCGCCCACATTCCCGCTCCCTCCCGCCCACATTCCCGACTCCCGCCCACATTCCCGCTCCCTCCCATCCACATTCCTGACTCCCGCCCACATTCCTGACTCCCGCCCGCCCACATTCCCGACTCCCGTCCACATTGCCGCTCCCTCCCGCCCACATTCCTGACTCCCGCCCACATTCCCGCTCCCTCCCGCCCACATTCCCGCCTCCCGCCCACATTCCCGCTCCCACCCACATTCCCGCCTCCCGCCCACATTCCCGCTCCCTCCCGCCCACATTCCCGACTCCCGCCCACATTCCCGCTCCCTCCCACCCACATTCCCGACTCCCGCCCACATTCCCGCCTCCCGCCCACATTCCCGCTCCCACCCCCATTCCCGCCTCCCACCCCCATTCCCGCCTCCCACCCCCATTCCCGCTCCCACCCCCATTCCCGCCTCCCGCCCACATTCCCGCTCCCACCCACATTCCCGCCTCCCGCCCACATTCCCGCTCCCTCCCGCCCACATTCCCGTCTCCCGCCCACATTCCCGCTCCCTCCCACCCACATTCCCGACTCCCGCCCACATTCCCGCCTCCCGCCCACATTCCCGCTCCCACCCCCATTCCCGCCTCCCACCCCCATTCCCGCTCCCACCCCCATTCCCGCCTCCCGCCCACATTCCCGCTCCCACCCCCATTCCCGCCTCCCGCCCACATTCCCGCTCCCACCCACATTCCCGACTCCCGCCCACATTCCCGACTCCCGTCCACATTCCCGCTCACTCCCGCCCACATTCCCGCTCCCTCCCGCCCACATTCCCGACTCCCGCCCACATTCCCGCTCCCTCCCGCCCACATTCCTGACTCCCGCCCACATTTCCGACTCCCGCCCACATTCCCGCTCCCTCCCGCCCACATTCCCGCTCCCTCCCGCCCACATTCCTGACTCCTGCCCACATTCCCGCTCCCTCCCGCCCACATTCCCGACTCCCGCCCACATTCCCGCCCCCTGCCGCCCACATTCCCGCTCCCTCCCGCCCACAAGACTGTCTGTGTGGAGTTTGCACATTCTCCCCGTGTCTACGTGGGTTTCCTCCGGGTGCTCCGGTTTCCTCCCACAGTCCAAAGATGTGCGGGTTAGGTTGATTTGGCTGTGATAAATTGACCCTTAGTGTTAGGGGGATTAAATACGTGGGGTTACGGGGATAGGGTGGGATATGTGTCGGTGCAGGCTCGATGGGCCGAAATGGCCTCTATCTGCACTGTGGGGATTCTGTGATTCTGTGATTCCCGCTCCCTCCCGCCCACATTCCCGCTCCCACCCGCCGGCCTCGACCCCATTCCCACCGGCCTCGACCCCATTCCCACCGGCCTCGACCCCATTCCCCCCGGCCTCGACCCCAATTCCCCCAGCCTCGACCCCATTCCCACCGGCCTCGACCCCATCCCCGCCGGCCTCGACCCCATTCCCGCCGGACTTGACCCCATTCCCACCGGCCTCGATCCCATTCCCGCCGGCCTCGATCCCATTCCCACCGGCCTCGACCTCATTCCCACCGGCCTCGACCCCATTCCCACCGGCCTCGATCCCATTCCCACCTGCCTCGACCCCATTCCCACCGGCCTCGACCCCATTCCCACCGGCCTCGACCCCATTCCCACCGGCCTCGATCCCATTCCCACCGGCCTCGATCCCATTCCCACCGGCCTCGATCCCATTCCCACCGGCCTCGATCCCATTCCCACCGGCCTCAATCCCATTCCCACCTGCCTTGACCCCATTCCCGCCGGCCTTGACCCCATTCCCACCGGACTTGACCCCATTCCCACCGGCCTCGACCCCATTCCCGTCCACTTTGGGCGGGGGACCGATTTCAGATTTTAAAATAAGGTCCAGCTGTTTTAAAGTTGGCGATTTCTTGGCGTGCCGCCGGTTTCTGCCCCCCCCCCGCTCTCCGATTCCCCGGCCCAAGTTTAAATCAACCCCCATCTCTCGGAGCCTCATAGTTGATTGTGTTCCCCACTCACTGGCACCACCACCGCCCTCATTTAATAGAATCGGCCAATCAAGCAGCTCAGAAGGAGGCCATTCGGCCCATCTTTATTTAATTGTGGCTCAGCAGCCTCGTCAACTTCTCCGCTGCCAGATCCGAACTTCCAGTTTAGATTCTTTTTGCCAAGAATTTAAACCAAACATACGGGGAACAAAGCCGATTGATATTCTTCCGATTAAAACCTCTAGGCATTCATTTCACCAGCACAACTCTATCGAGCCGATAATCAGAGGAAAGAAATGTTTAAATTCCCAGATATTTGGGTGAAGGAGTCACAAACAAACCAGCTCTTGCTGTGTTTTAAGAGATAATGTCGGCCTTTCAGAGGGTGCAGAGGAGATTTACCAGAATGGTTCCAGGAATCAGGGACTTCAGTGATGTGGAGAGACTGGAGAAACTGGGATTGTTCTCCTTGGAGCAGAGAAGGTTAAGAGGAGATTTAATAGAGGTGTTCAAAATGATGAGGGCTTTGATCGAGTAAATAAGGAGAAACTGTTTCCAGTGGCAGGAGGGTGGGTAACCAGAGGACACAGATTGAAGATAATTGGCAAAAGAATCCGAGGGGAGATGAGGAGAATTGTTTTAACGCAGCGAGTTGTTGTGATCTGGAATCCGCTGCCTGAAAGGGCGGTGGAAGCAGATTCAATAAAAACTTTCAAAAGGGAATTGAATAAATACTTGCAAAGAAAGATGTGCAGGGCTATGGGGACAAAGCAGGGGGGTGGGGGGGAGTGGGACTAATTGGAGAGCTCGTTCACAGAGCCGGCACAGGCACGATGGGCCGAATGGCCTCCTCCTGTGCTGTAAGATTCTATGATTCCATGGGTGAGAAATTGATGTTCTTACCGCCACCTGGTAGCGCCAGCGAGGCGTGCAAAAATGGCGGCCGCCACTCTTGCGCCAGCTGGAAGCTGCCGCCATATTGGTTGGCACCTTTGCGCTGCTGGTAACCGGCAGTGCCCTGAAAAATTAAATGGCGGCATAGTGACGCCGACTTAATGTCATCTACGCAAACTTCGACCCTAGGGCGCAAGTTAGCGCTGGGTCCTAAGCACGCCAGGTTAACAGACGCTGACAGGGGCGATATCTGCAGCTGTTAAAGGGACACACACATCATAAGAACATAATAAATAGGAGCAGGAGTAGGCCATTCGGCCCTTCGAGCCTGCTCCACCATTCAATGAGATCATGGCTGATCTTCTGCCTCAATTCCATTCACCGGCCCTATCGCCATATCCCTTGATGCCCTTACTAGTCAGAAATCTATCGACTTCTGTTTTGAATATACCCAATGACTGAGCCCCCACAGCCCTCTGGGGTAGAGAATTCCAAAGATTCACCACCCTCTGTGTGAAGAAATTTCTTCTCATCTCAGTCCTGAATGGCCTACCCTTTAGCCTGAGGCTGTGGCCCCTGGTTCTGGACTCCCCAGCCAAGGGAAACATTCTCCCAGCATCCACCCTATCAAGCCCTGTAATAATTTTCTATGCTTCAATGAGATCCCCTCTCATTCTTCTGAATTCAAGAGAATACAGGCCTAGTTTACTCAATCTCTTCTCATACGACAGTCCCGCCATCCCAGGAATCAATCTCGTGAACCTTCGTTGCACTCCCTCTATGGCAAGTATATCCTTCCTTAGGTAAGGAGACCAAAATTGTACACAATACTCCAGGTGTGGTCTCACCAAGGCCCTATATAATTGGAGTAAGACTTCTTTACTCCTGTACTCAAATCCTCTTGTAATGAAGGCCAGCATACCATTTGCCTTCCTAATGGCTTGCTGCACCTGCACATTCACTTTCAGTGACTCATGTACAAGGACACCCAGGTCCCTTTGAGCATCTGCATTTCCCAATCTTTCACCATTTAGGAAATACTCTGCCTTTCTGTTTTTCTACCAAAGTGGATAACTTCACATTTATCCACATTATATTCCATCTGCCATGTTCTCGCCCACTCACTGAGCCTGTCGAGATCCTCTTGAAGCCTCTTCACATCCTCTTCGCAACTGACATTGCAACCTAGCTTTGTATCATCAGCAAATTTGGAAATGTTACATTTAGTCCCCTCATCCAAATCATTGACATAGATTGTGAATAGCTGGGGCCCAAGCACCGATCCTTGCGGTACCCCACTAGTCACAGCCTGCCATCCTGAAAAAGACCCGTTTATCCCTACTCTTTGCTTTCTGTCTGTTAACCAATTCTCAATCCATGCTAGTATATTACCCCCAATTCCATGTGCCCTAATTTTGTTCACCAACCTCTTGTGTGGGACCTTATCGAAGGCCTTCTGAAAATCCAGATACGCCACATCTACCGGTTCTAGGTAAGTTTGAATGGAAAGGTTTGGACAGGTTTTTCTTTATTTTATTGACGTGCTGGCTTGCTGCAATAGATGTGAAAAGTTTTTTTAAAGAGTTTTGGGAGTGCTGCTGGACGCTTGCAAGGACTCAGATGGTAAATGAAGACCTTCGAGAAGACAGAACATGCTGCGAATACTCAGCAGGTCACACAACATCCGTGGAGAGAAAAACAGAGTTCACATCTCAGGTGGAGATGCTGCCTGACCAACTGAGTATTTCCAGCATTTTATGCTGTCATTTCACACTTACAGCATCCGCTAGCAGAGGGAAGAGGAAGACGCAGAAGAGGAGGAATGAGGCAGAAGGATGCATCCCAGGCAGCCCCTTTGTGGCCGGGATATCCGAAATGGAATCATCCGCCTGCGGTCCCACTGGCTGGGCAGGCTGCATTTCTTGGGTGTGTGAAATGAGGAAGAAGGATGGAGTTGTGCTGACGGGAGGGCGGGAAGTCTATCGGTGCATGCGAGAAGGGGGATAACGTACGAGGATACCCACATCTTGTATCCATTCAGCCCTGCCGCAGGCCAAGGGCTGAGCCATGCCTCTGCCAAGAATGGCCAGCACCGTCTCCTCCAAGGGGGTGAGGTGGAGCTAGGAATGGGAGGTGTGCTTTGTGATTGGTACAGATTGTTGGTAGGTGAGTGATTGCGGGGGGTGGGGGGGGGGGGTGGAAGTCATGCATTGAGCAGTGTGTGAGGCTCGTGGTGCAGTTGGTAGGAGACAGGTTTTGAAGATGCATTCACTGACCTTGACCAGTGGTCTGAGGTCATGAAGCTTCTTTGGGCACTGGAGCCAGGTGGTGGGGGCGACACTGCTGGCAGTGACGGCCTCGGTGATGTGGTCCCACATCGTTCTTTCTGGAGGGCCTCCTGGCCCCTGTGGGTAGAGGACCTCTCTTACAGTGTTGACCCCCTGCACAAAGCTGGAGTGCTGCGTGCGAGACCCTCGGTGCCCCTTCCCTGGCTTGCTGAGTCATTTGTGGTAGTGCTGAGGCACTTTTCCCATTTGTTGAGTTTCGGAAGGTAATTCAGCTTTAATAGCTGAATATTCACATTTGGAACTTCTTTTAAATATTGAATAGAAACATAGAAAATAGGTACAGGAGTAGACCATTCGGTCCTTCGAGCCTGCACCGCCATTCAATGCGTTCATGGCTGAACATGCTACCTCAGTACCCCATTCCTGCTTTCTCGCCATACCCCTTGATCCCCTTAGTTGTGAGTGTTATATCTAACTCCCTTTTGAATATATTTAGCGAACTGGCCTCAACAACCTTCTGTGGAAGAGAATTCCATAGATTCACCACTCTCTGGGTGAAGAAGTTCCTCCTCAGCTCAGTCCTAAATGGCTTCCCCTTAATCCTTAGACTGTGACCCCTGGTTCTAGTTTTCCCTACCATTGGGAACATTCTGCCCGCATCTAATTTGTCTAAACCAGTCAGGATTTTAAATGTCTCTATAAGATCCCCCCTCATTCTTCTGAACTCCAGAGGATACAAGTTCAGTTGACCCAATCTTTCTTGATATGTCAGTCCGGCCATCCCAGGAATCAATCTAGTGAACCTTCGCTGCACTCCCTCAATAGCAAGAATGTCCTTCCTTAAGTTAGGAGACCAAAACTGCACACAATACTCCAGGTGTGGCCTCACCAAGGCCCTGTACAACTGTAGCATCACCTCCCTACTCCTGTACTCAAATCCCCTTGCTATGAAGGCCATCATTCCGTTTGCTTTCTTGACTGCCTGCTGCACTTGCATTCCCACCTTCAGTGACTGATGTACCATGACGCCCAGGTCTCGTTGCACGTCCCCTTTCCCTAATCTGCCACCATTCAGGTAATAGTCCGCCTTTCTATTTTTACCACCAAAGTGGATAACCTCACATTTATCCACATTGTACTTCATCTGCCATACATTTGCCCATTCACCCAACCTGTCCAAGTCACTCTGTAGCCTCCTAGCATCCTCCTCATTGTTCACACTGCCTCCCAATTTAGTGTCATCCGCAAATTTGGAGATATTACATGTAATCCCTTCGTCCAAATCATTAATATATAATGTAAACAGCTGGGGTCCCAGCACCGAACCCTGCGGTACCCCGCTGGTCACTGCCTGCCATTCTGAAAAGTACCCATTTACTCCTACTCTTTGTTTCCTGTGTGCCAACCAGTTCTCAATCCACGTCAACACATTACCCCCAATCCCATGTGCTTTAACTTTGCTCACCAATCTCTTGTGTGGGACCTTGTCGAAGGCCTTCTGAAAGTCCAAATACACCACATCTACTGGTTCCCCCCTGTCCACCCTATTGGAAACATCCTCAAAAAATTCCAGAAGATTTGTCAAGCATGATTTCCCTTTCACAAATCCATGCTGACTTGGACCTATCATGTCGCCACTTTCCAAATGGTCTGTTATGACATCTTTAATAATTGCTTCCATCATTTTACCCACGACCGATGTCAGGCTGACCGGTCTATAATTCCCTGCTTTCTCCCTCCCTCCTTTTTTAAATATTTGTTAAAAGACAGAAAAGGCTGAAAAATGTATTGAATCAGTGCATTGTATTTTCCTTTGCTTCAATGTGCGTGGCCCCTTTAAATTTCAGAGCTCCTCACTGCCCACAATGCATTGTGAGCGTCACAGCCTCGCGCACAGACGCTCGGGGAAGCAGCAACGCCGCACCAGCACGACAAATTGGTCCCGGATCCCTCGTGGAACGCCACCAGGACGGCGTTGCGCCTAAGGTTAGCGCTGCACCACCTACCACCATGCCCCCCACACCAATTGACCTCGTTTAGCGCGGCGGCCATTAGCGGCAGTTGGCGAGGACATCGACTGCTTTCCGGGTGGGAACGAACTTTTCCCGCTCTGTGTTTGCAGTCCTGGCACCGACTCCGCTGGACCTGGATCTGAGCTCCCGGGGGTGAAATTCCACTCCAGAAGTGTGAATTTGTAAAATGACCCGTTTAATCCGAGCCAAATATATAATCGGATGATACACAAAGTTTTTCGCTAAAGGAAGAGCTTTTCACAATCACCAGACGTCACAAATCGCTTCACAGCCAATGAAGCATTCTTGGAGTGTGGTCATTGCTGTAATGTAGGAAACGCGACAGCCAATTCACGCACAGCAAGCTCCCACAAACAGCAATGTGATAATGACCAGATAATCTGTTTTAATGATGTTGATTGAGGGATAAATATTGGCCCCAGGACACTGCGGAGAACTCCCTGCACTTCTTTGAAAAAGTGCCGTGGGATCTTTTACATCCACCTGAGAAGGCAGATGGGGCCTCAATTTAACATTTCATCTGAAAGACGGCACCTCTGACAGAGCGGCGCTCCCTCAGTACTACCCCTCCGACAGTGCGGCGCTCCCTCAGTACTGACCCTCTGACAGAGCGGCGCTCCCTCAGTACTGACCCTCCGACAGTGTGGCTCTCCCTCAGTACTGACCCTCCGACAGTGCGGCGCTCCCTCAGTACTGACCCTCCGACAGTGCGGCTCTCCCTTAGTACTGACCCTCCGACAGTGCGGCGCTCCCTCAGTACTGACCCTCCGACAGTGCAGCGCTCCCTCAGTACTGACACTCTGACAGAGCGGCGCTCCCTCAGTACTGACCCTCCGACAGTGCGGCACTCCCTCAGTACTGACCCTCCGACAGTGCGGCACTCCCTCAGTACTGACCCTCCGACAGTGCGGCGCTCCCTCAGTACTGACCCTCTGACAGAGCGGCGCTCCCTCAGTACTGACCCTCTGACAGAGCGGCGCTCCCTCAGTACTGACCCTCCGACAGTGCAGCGCTCCCTCAGTACTGACCCTCCGACAGTGCAGCGCTCCCTCAGTACTGCCCCTCCGACAGTGTGGCTCTCCCTCAGTACTGCCCCTCCGACAGTGCAGCGCTCCCTCAGTACTGCCCCTCCGACAGTGCAGCGCTCCCTCAGTACTGACCCTCCGACAGTGCGGCTCTCCCTTAGTACTGACCCTCCGACAGTGCAGCACTCCCTCAGTACTGACCCTCCGACAGTGCGGCTCTCCCTTAGTACTGCCCCTCCGACAGTGCAGCGCTCCCTCAGTACTGACCCTCCGACAGTGCAGCACTCCCTCAGTACTGACCCTCCGACAGTGCAGCGCTCCCTCAGTACTGCCCCTCCGACAGTGCAGCGCTCCCTCAGTACTGCAATGGAGTGTCAGTTTGGATTTTTGTGCTCAAGTCTCTGGAGTGGGGCTCGAACCCACGACCTTCTGACTCGGAGGTGAGGGTGCTGCCCACTGAGCCACGGCTGACACAACTTGCTCCCGTTGTCCGTATTGATGGAGTAACTAGTCAGAGAAAAAGCTAGACAGTACCTGGGGATCCCGGGAAACCTTTATTTCCTGTTAACCCGTCTAAACCTGGCAGACCTTCGGAACCTTGCCAACCTGTTGGAAAATTCACAATTCAAACTTATTAACATTAAAATAGGGTATCCTAAAGTTTCATCGTTTTACATTGAAAATCACCTGAGCTTTAAAAAATCCCCACAGGGGTACGGTCAATATATTGATCAGTGAAAGGAGATTTGCCTTTGAGTGCCAGTCTGATCGAGAACTCAGCCCCAGATCAAACAGCTCAGAAAACGTTCCAGGGAGAACACTGAGTTTCAAAGAGGGATGGGTAACTTTTTGGAGACATAGGATGGATCCCAGTTTTACGGCCAGTGAGTGGGCGGGAGGAGATTACACGGAAATTCAACACCCCGTACATGGAAATTCTGAGCCCCCTCCACCATTCCAAATTCCCACGGCTCGGGAGGAACAGGTGACTTTGGACCTCTGGTTCCCAAAGCTCTTCAACACGGGGGGTTTTCCTCGCCTCATGTCTGGGTCTGTAGTTTATTTTTTATTTGTTTATGGTCTGTGGGCGTCACTGGCAAGGCCAGCATTTATTGCCCATCCCTAATTGCCCTTGAGAAGGTGGTGGTGAGCCGCCTTCTTGAACCGCTGCAGTCCGTGTGGTGAAGGTACTCCCACAGTGCTGTTAGGGAGGGAGTTCCAGGATTTTGACCCAGTGACGATGAAGGATCGGTGATATACCTCGAAGTCAGGATGGTGTGTGACTTGGAGGGGAACTTGGAGGTGGTGTTGTTCCCATGCGCCTGCTGCCCTTGTCCTTCTAGGTGGGAGAGGTCGCGGGTTTGGGAGGTGCTGCCAAAGAAGCCTTGGCGAGTTGCTGCAGTGCATCTTGTAGATGGTACACACTGCAGCCATGGTACGCCGGTGGTGGAGGGAGTGAATGTTTAAGGTGGTGGATGGGGTGTCAATCAAGCGGGCTGCTTTGTCCTGGATGGTGTCAAGCTTCTTGAGTGTTGTTGGAGCTGCACTCATCCAGGCAAGTGGAGAGTATTCCATCACATTCCTCACTTGTGCCTTGTAGATGGTGGAAGGGCTTTGGGGAGTCAGGAGGTGAGACACTCGCCGCAGAATACCTAGCCTCTGACCTGCTCTTGTTGCCACATAATTTATGTGGCTGGTCCAGTTAAGTTTCTGGTCAATGGTGACCCCCAGGATGTTGATGGTGGGGGATTTGGCGATGGTAATACCGTTGAATGTCAAGGGGAGGTGGTTAGACTCTCGCTTGTTGGAGATAGAAACATAGAAGATAGGAGCAGGAGTAGGCCATTCGGCCCTTCAAGCCTGCTCCACCATTCAATGAGATCATGGCTGAAGGTATCAAGGGATATGGGGAGAAGGCAGGTACAGGGTACTGAGTTTGGATGATCAGCCATGATCCCATCGAATGGCAGAGCAGGCTCGAGGGGCCGAATGGCCTACTCCTGCTCCTATCTTCTATGTTTCTATGTTTCTGATCATCCAAATTCAGTACCCTGTCCCTGCTTTCTCCCCAATAGAGATAGTCATTGCCTGGCACTTCTGTGGCGTGAATGTTACCTGCCACTTATCAGCCCAAGCCTGAATGTCGTCCAGGTCTTGTTGCATGCAGGCATGGACTGCTTCATTATCTGAGGAGTTGTGAATGGCACTGAACACTGTGCAGTCATCAACGAACATCCCCATTTCTGACCTTATGTTGGAGGGAAGGTCATTGATGAAGCAGTTGAAGATGGTTGGGCCTCGGACACTGCCCTGAGGAATGTTGTGGATTCATTGATAGAGATTAATCGCTGTGATTGGTCAACAACTCCATTATCGTTGGATCAGGCGACTACCAGGCTGGTAGAAGGTGAACCAGATGGACCTTGGTCTTTTATCATCTCGCGATTCAGATGCTCCCCATACGCAAACAATGAGACAACCCAAACACAAAGCACAATGTCCACAAACCGCGGGACTTCCATACACAAAGAAACAAATCCACACTCCGCCTGACTCCTCCTCTGAAGTGCCAACAGTCGGAGACTTTAGCTTCCCCTCTTTAAACCTCCGGGCCTGGGACCGCCATCAAAGGTCAAAGGTCGAATCGCAATGGGTTGAAAAGTGGTTGGTTTTATATCCACCAATCAGGGAGCAGCCACTTCCCCTCCTCCAGACCTGGGCAGTTAATAACCAAGGCGGAGATGGAGTCGGAGGCGGAAGTGGCTGTGTGTACAGTCGTACAAGAGTGCGAGGGGGTTTGTGGGAGCTGTCCCGGTTGGATCTGGCCTGTGGGATGTGTGTTGTGTTTCAAGAAGAGCAGGTGGCCCATTCTCAGATGCCCTAATGTGAGGGGCACAGTTTAACCTCCAGGTCCGACTCCTTAGTGCGCGCTGCAGCAAAGCATGCAACAACAACCTGCATTTATATAGCGCCTATAATGTAGTAAAATGTCCCAAGGTGCTTCACCGGAGCGATTACGAGACAAAATTTGACACCGAACCACATAAGGAGGTATTAGGACAGATGATCAAAAGTTTGGGCAACGAGGAGCGAGAGAGGTGGAGAGGTTTAGGGAGGGAATTCCAGAGCTTAGGACCCAGGCAGCTGAAGGCACGGCCACCAATGGTGGAGCGATTAAAATCGGGGATGCACAAGAGGCCAGAATTGGAGGAGCACAGAGATCTGAGAGGGTTGTAGGGCTGGAGGAGGTTACAGAGATAGGGAGGGGCGAGGCTATGGAGGGATTTGAACACAAGACTCCCAGGAAAACGATACAGGGCCGTTTTGACGTCACTCCTGTGCCATTGACCTACAGCGTTCTGTTTCTGACCCGAGCTCTCTCCCCACACACCCCGGAAGCACAAAGTGGGTGAAGACCTGGCGTAGCGGATTCTTCGTTCCCCATTTTCCACTCCTTTGTGTTTGGAAAATTGGTGTAGAGCCAGCGCGGAGAGTCCTTTGGTTCAAATCCACATGTCTGGAATCAATGCAGCGACAGAGGGGAACAGCATCACCCCAGATATAGCCAGCTCAACTCGATCGCAGGGTTGCATTGCCTCGCCGGCTTTAATTAATAGAAACTCCTGATACCAACACATTCTTGATGTAAAGATTAACGAACTTTGCATATCTGAGTTAGTGATGATCAGCTCACTCGGAAACTGTCCCATTCTACTCTCTCGCTGACCTTCCCGCCCAGCGTACCCATTGGGGCTAATCTTGCCATTCTCCACCCCGTCCAAATCATCCCCCCCCCCCAGCAGTAACCCTGTGGACGCTGGCAGTGGGTCAGCCATCACCGACACTCTCCGCATCTCCCTCCAGAATGTCCGTTCACTTGCGAACAAGGCTCTTGCCATCCATGAGCTTATCGTGGATGACTACATCGACATCATGGTCCTGACGGAAACTTGGTTGAGGGGTGATGACACCTTACCCTTAAATGAAGCCTCCCCGCCTGGCTATACCTTCCAGCACTTGCCCCGCTCAGACCGCCATGGTGGCAGTGTGGCTCTCATCACCAAATCACACCTTGGTCTGTCCCCCTACTCCTCCGGCACTTTCTCCTCCTTTGAGCATCTCCCCTTATTCCACCCCTCTCACCTCTCATTTAAAATTCTTATTCTCTACCACCCACCCAAGTAATTTTATTACTGAGATATCTTCACTGCTCTCCTCCCTCAGCCTCTGCACCGAACGACTTCTCATCCTCGGTGATTTCAACCTCCATCTCAATTCTTCATGCTCTCTCTCTCCTCTGAGTTCACTAGCCTCCTACCCTCCCTTAATCTCTCCCTCCATGTAAAGCCCCCAACCCATCTTCACAGTCACCCCCTCGACCTTGCCAGTTCTCGTGGCCTCGCTACTCCCATCGTGTCAATTGCAGATAAGGCCATCTCTGACCATTTCCTCATATCGCTCTCCACCCACATTCCCCTTCCCCCCCCCCCTCCAACCCTACTTCCTTCTGTGTCCACCCCTGGAAAAAAAACTCTTCCCCAATTCTCTTACAACTGCACTTATGAAATCCCAAATGTCCAGCCTCAGGCCCTCCATTCACCATGACATTTCTGCAGCTACTGATCTGCTCAACCACACCCTCACCACCACCTTTGATGCCCCAGTCCCTACTAAAACAGTTACCCTCTCTCACCCTGGCCGCTCCCCCTGGTACGGTTCTCATCTTCGCTCCCTTAAGTCCAAGGGACGCAGACTTGAATGGATATGGTGGACAACTGGTTTAGCAATTCACCGCCAGATCTGGCTGGAACACATAAAGCATTATCGGGTCCTGCTCTCGTCTGCCAAAATTGCTCACTATTCCAGAATCACTCTGGAATACAAAGATAAACCCCGGCTCCTATTCCCTACTGCTAACTGTCTTCTTAAACCCCTCTCCCCTGTGTCCTCCACCCTCACCTCCGATAACAAGTGTGAGGAGCTCATGGACTTCTTTGTCTCTAAGATTGAGACCATCTGTTCAGCTGCCTCTGCCACTTCCCTTCCTTCCCCTAGCCCACTAGGCCAAACTTCCTCTAAGGTTCCCCCCCTGCCCTAGCCCTGAACTCCATCTTTCTCCAGTTTCTCTCCGATCTCCCCTCTTGACCTCTCCGCGCTCATCTTGTCCATGAGACTCACTTCCTGCTCCCTCGACCCGATTCCCACTAAACTGCTGACCACCCAACTTCCTTTTCTGGCTCCCATTGTTGCTGACATTGTTAACGGTTCTCTCTCCTCAGGTACTGTCCCCCTCTCCCTCAAATCTGCCGTCGTCACCCCTCTCCTCAAAAAAACAACCCTTGACCCCTCCGTCCTTGCAAACTACTGCCCCATCTCCAACCTCTCTTTCCTCTCCAAAGTACTTGAACGTATTGTCGCCTCCCAAATCCATGACCATCTTTCCCGCAACTCCATGTTTGAATCCCTCCAATCAGGTTTCTGCCCTTGCCACAGTACCGAAACGGCTCTCATCAAAGTCACAAATGACATCCTTTGTGACTGTGACAAAGGTAAACTATCCCTCCTCGTCCTTCTTGACTTGTCTGCAGCCTTTGACACGGTTGACCACTCCATCCTTCTCCAACACCTCTCCACCGTCGTCCAGCTGGGTGGGACTGCACTTGCCTGGTTCCATTCTTATCTATCTAATCGTAGCCAGAGAATCACCTGCAATGGCTTCTCTTCCCGCTCCCGCATCGTTACCTCTGGTGTCCCCCAAGGATCTATCCTTGGCCCCCTCCTATTTCTCATCTACATGTTACCCCTTGGCGACATCATCCGAAAACACAGCGTCAGTTTCCACAGATACGCTGATGACACCCAGCTCTACCTCACTACCTCTTCTCTCGACCCCTCCACGGTGTCTAAATAGTCAGACCGCTTGTCCGACATCCAGTTCTGGATGAGCAGAAATTTTCTCCAATTAAATATTGGGAAGACCGAAGCCATTGTTTTCGGTTCCCGCCACAAACTCCGTTCCCTAGCCACTGACTCCATCCCTCTCCCTAACATCTGTCTGTGGCTGAACCACACTGTTCGCAACCTTGGTGTCATATTTGACCCTGAAATGAGCTTCCGACCACATATCCGCTCCATCACCAAGACCGCCTATTTCCACCTCCATAATATCGCCCGTCTCCGCCCCTGCCTCAGCTCATCCGCTGCTGAAACCCTCATCCATGCCTTTGTTACCTCCAGACTTGACTATTCCAACGCTCTCCTGGCTGGCCTCCCACATTCTACCCTACGTAAACTTGAGGTGATCCAAAACTCAGCTGCCCGTGTCCTAACTCGCACCAAGTCCCGTTCACCCATCACCCCTGTGCTCACTGACCTACATTGGCTCCCGGTTAAGCAGCACCTCGATTTCAAAATTCTCATCCTTGTTTTCAAATCCCTCCATGGCCTCGCCCCTCCCTATCGCTGTAATCTCCTGCAGCCCCACAACCCCCCTAGATTTCTGCGCTCCTCCAATTCTGTCCTCTTGAGGATCCCTGATTATAATCGCTCAACCTTTGGCGGCCGTGCCTTCTGTTGCCTGGGCCCTAAGCTCTGGAATTCCCTGTCTAAACCTTTCCGCCTCGCTACCTCTCTCTCCTCCATTAAGATGCTCCTTAAAACCGACCTCTTTGACCAAGCTTTTGATCACCTGTCCTAATATCTCCTTATGTGGCTCGGTGTCAAAATTTTTGTCTTATGACACGCCTGTGAAGCGCCTTGGGAGGTTTTACTACTTTAAAGGCGCTATATAAATACAAGTTGTTGTAAACGGTTAACTCTCTGTGATGAATTGTAACCCGTGCTCTGTGCTTCAGTGATTTCAGAGCGGTGAACGTTGGGATTTGATTTAATGGATTATGGAGGAAGGCGGACATTTTACACTTTGGCTTCACCCCCTCCGGCCCTCCATCGCTCCGCTTTGCCAGGATTCCTGAGGTGCTTTCCTCAGCGCTAATCTCCAAGCCAGCGCACGGGTGCCACCGTACTCGCCAAAGGTATCAGCTTAAATTCACCAATCCCGGAATCTCACGCTCGAGGGGAGCGAGGGCCAGAGGAAGGACTTCCAAACTGGAGCACTGAGTCTGTGAGCCGCCGGGGTGAATTGGTGAATTTACCATCGAGCAGAGTAACATCAGACAGTAATATTGTAGTGGACAAATTTGAACAGCTCTTTGGCCACACTGATTGAATGGTCACAGTGGCCAATGTCCGCAGGGAACGTTCCGCTGAATTCTATTGGCCCAGGTCACTGTAGCAGACCGTGCGAGTTGTGGAACGATTGGGCTTGATTTTAACTTGGGCCCGGTGGCCTGCAAATGGCCCCACTAACACTGGGCATTCCGGCCACTGCCAACCTTAGGGGACCTTCCGCCGGGCAGCAGTAGCACCCACCTGCTTTGGCCGGCCCTTTTAGTACACAGATCTGGAGCCTATGACGTACCCAGGACCCCGATTGCAACTTTGAAGGATAAATGGGCGGAGCGTGGGCCGTGCACAGTCCAAGGAACGAAAAAGGGAAAGTGTTAAAATGATCTTTGTGGGGCCAGGAGGAGCGGGTTTGGTCTCCGAGCTCCACAACAACAATCTGGGCCCCTGCTGCCCAATAGGTAAAATTCACCAGAGCAATAATTCACCGGGGCTAAAATGGTTAAATTATGAGGGGTGATCTAATTGAGGTGTTTAAGATGATCAAAGGAGTTCATTTCCTCTGGAGGGGGGAGCCATAAGGGGAAAAATTTGGTTGTTTTGCGCCTCCCGTTAGTGCCCTAACAGGGCGCAAAGCAACTAGCGCCCGGGCGCGGCGATCTTTACGCTGCTCGCGAAATTGACCAGACGTTTTGCGGCAATGCTAAGCACTACTGCCACGATCTCCTGCGCCCGCAGATCGTGACGTCAGTCGAGCGTGCAACGCCCCGGTAGCGCCCCGGACATTGAGTGGTGCCCCCTGCCTTACCGCCTGCCGCTAGCAACGACCGGTAGAGGGGAACGTTTTGCAGTCGGGTAGGGACTGGGGGAGCGCTATTTAAAGGCGGCCGCTTCCTGTCTTTTTTTGTCGCCGACATTTTTGCACCACGCATTCTGAGAGAGAGAGAGAGAAACTTCTGGAGAGATTCAACACTGTGTGAAGGAGTTTTGGGTACTGAGCAGCACTTTGCAGGTTCATTTTGATTTGACCTTCCTTGCATTGATTTAGAAGAGACTATGGGGGCTGCACTCTGAGCTCTTTCCCTGGGCCTCTCCATTGTTCTTTCCAGCAGATTTGATGTACAGGTCTCTCCAGGCAGAGAATCAAGGCTGCAATGAGCAGGATGTGGATGGAAAGCAAGATCAACCCTCCCCTTTAAGAATTGGCCGGGGCCAGTGTGTTTGTGTTCCATTGCTGACTGACATCACATGAGCTTCGCCAGCGCTCTGAGTTAGCGCCTCGCTCCTCAGCGTTAGCGCCTTAAGAGAGGTGTGTAGCGCCTGATTTAGCGCTCCAATCACCTCCAGGGGCGATAGAAGCCAAGTTTGCAGTTGGAGGCGATAATTAGCGCCAAGCGCTAATCTTTGCGCCCGGCCGATAATTGCGCCCCAAACGGGGCGATACCGAATTACTCCCCCATAGAGTAATAACGGCACAGAAGGAAGCCATTCGGCCCAGTCCAGAACAAGGGGGCATCACCTTAAAACTAGAGCCAGGCCATTCAGGGGTGATGTCAGGAAGCACTTCTTCACACAAAGGCTAGTGGAAATCTGGAACTCTCTCCCCCTAAATAGCTGTTGAGGCTGGGGGTCAACTGAAAATTTCAAAACGGAGAGGGATAGATTTTTGTTGGGTAAGGGTATTACGGGTTACGGAACCAGGTCGGGTAGATGGAGTTAAGATACAGATCTGCCATGATCCAATAGAACGGCGGAACAGGCTGGAGGGGCTGAACGGCCTCCTCCTGTTCCTATGCAACCCGTCATATCAGAGAAGACTGCACGCGGGAGAGATCAGCGGTTCTGACGGTCAGGAGCCCTCGGTGGCGGAGCGAGGCTGAGGAGAGGAGCTAACAACGAGGTTACTGCTTAACAGTAATGGTCAACCCTGCGGCATTTGGTAATCCCACGAAACTTTAGTCAGTCGTAGAAGTGAAAGTGTGACCTTTGCACGGGCTCAGAGTTCCTTCCCCTGACCGAGCAGGTGTCAGGACATCTCAACTTGACAATAAGCCAGCTGGTGAGAAGCTTTAGAGAAGACAGCCCTTGTAGAGGAGTCTTCTTGTCTACACACTTAAAGCGATGATTATAAATAATTCTTCAATTATAAGCGCTAAGTCTGAAGGTAGATCTTACGATCCAGCGCTCCTAGTGTAGATTTTCGTGCAATGGGAGCTCTGATGGGGATATCAGAAGTTGTCATGTTGGATATGCAGCATTCAGTTTTCTGTCCAATTAAATTGAATGTGATCAAGTAAATAGGGAGAAACTGTTTCCAGTGGCAGGAGGGTCGGTAACCAGAGGACAAAGATTGAAGGTCATTGGCAAAAGAACCAGAGGAGAGATGAAGAGAAATGTTTTTACGCAGCGAGTTGTTGTGATCTGGAACGCGCTGCCTGAAAGGGCGGTGGAAGCAGATTCAATAATAACTTTCAAAAGGGAATTGGATAAATACTAGAAAAGGAAAAATTTGCAGGGCTCCGGGGAAAGGGCAGGGGGGAGTGGGACTAATTGGAGAGCTCTTTCAAAGAGCCGGCACAGGCACGATGGGCCGAATGGCCTCTTTCTGTGCTGTGAGATTCTCTGATGAAAATGGGATGGGCCATGAATCGAGTGAGCTGAACATTGCGCTGGATAGTTTGATTAGCTTTCCTGCTGTATGGTACTGTGTGTTGGGAACGTGGAATCATTAAACCTACCCTTTGGCCATTGGTTGTGGTTGTTAAACAGCAGGGAGCATCTACAAGACTATTTGTGTATCACTGAGTCACCACAAGGCAGCCCCTCAAAACCCTCCATGATTGAATCACTGTGAAGACCAGCCCAAGAGGCTTCAAGACATCTGAAAGTAAATGTTCTTCAAAGGAGATGAACTGTGTGTGTTCGAGGGTAAATGCAGCGAGACTGTTCCCTGTGTGGAGTCGTATTGGACCGGAGCGAGAGATTGGAGAATTGGACAGAGAGAGCCTCACACTCCATTCCTGCTGCTGTCCCAGCAGTGAAAAGCAGAGGGAAATCGTGGGGTTTTGTTTTATTCATTCCTGGAATGTTGGCAACTTTTATTGCCCATCCCTGACTGAATGACTCGCTTGGCCACTTCAGAGGGCAGTTAAGAGTCAACCGTGTTGGTGTGGGACTGGAGTCACGTATAGGCCCAGACCGGGTAAGGATGGCAGGTTTCCTTCCTGAAAGGGACATTGGTGAACCAATTGGGTTTTTACGACAATCCGACAGCTTCACGGTCACTTTTACTGAGACCAGTTTTTTATTTCCAGGATTTTTAAACTGAATTCAAATTCTCAAACTGCGCTGGTGGGATTCGAGCTCACGTTCTCTGGATTACTGGCCCAGTAACAGGACCACTTCAACGCCGTACCCGTGAAGTGTCACAAATCGTCCGACACTCCGATTTGCTCTCCCGTCGAGTGAGGCTCCGCACCAAGTTTCTCAAGATTCACCCCATGATTCCGTTATTAATATTAGTGTAAATCTTCCGAGCGCGCCCTCCCGCTGTGGAACTCCGCCCGATGGGAATACCGAGCAAGAAATCGTGGCCACACTTTTCCTTCCAATTCACCGAACAAATCATTAAATCTGGACGGCAGCTAATCTACTCCCGCACTTCCTCCGGGATCTCCTGCCTGCCTTATATCAGCCGTTTGTGACTGCAGCCATGGTTCTGTGTACTGCTGTACCTTTTTCCCCTCGATATCCTGGAAATCCCGTGTATCCCGATAGACCAGAAGAACCATCAGGACCTCGTGACCCTCTGCCACCTGGTGTCCCGGGAAATCCAGGGGAGCCTGTAGAACAGAGAAACTGAAATCAGTTCCATCCTAAAACATACTAGGAGCCAACGGTGGCGGAATTGGTCTTTGGCAGAAGCACAAATGGGCAACAGCGATTCGGCAGCTCGTGTTACACCCAGCCCGATGTTTTGGAAAAATAATCGGGCAGGGTGTAATACGGAATGCCGATTCTCTTTTCCGCGTTCCCTACATTACAACAGTGACTACACTTCAAAAGTACTTCATTGATGGTGACGCGCTTTGGGACGCCCTGAGGTTGCGAGAGGTGCTATAGAAATGCTGAATATCTCTCTACAACACCACCACCTTGTATTTATATAGCGCCTTTAACGTAGTAAAATGTCCCAAGGCGCTTCACAGGAATATTGAAGACAAAAAATTTGACACCGAGCCACATAAGGAGAAATTAGGGACAGGTGACCAAAAGCTTGGTCAAAGAGGTCGGTTTTAAGGACCATCTTAAAGAGGAGAGCGAGGTGGAGAGGTTGAGGGAGGGAATTCCAGAGCTTAGGGCCCAGGCAGCTGAAGGCACGGCCCCAATGGTGGAGCGATGAAAATCGGTGATGAGCAAGAGGCCAGAATTGGAGGAGCGCGGAGATCTCGGGTGGTTGTGGGGCTGGCAGGAGATTACAGAGATAGGGAGTGGCGAGGCCATGAAAGGATTTGAAAACAAAGATGTGAATTTAAAATCGAGGTATTACTTAACCGGGAGCAGTGATCACAGTGTGTGATGGGTGAACGGACTTGGTGCGAGTTAGGACACGGGGCAGCAGAGTTTTGGTTGAACTGAAGTTTACGGAGGATGGAAGGTGGGAGGCCGGCCAGGAGAGCGTTGGAATAGTCGAGTCTGGAGGTAACAAAGGCTGGATGAGGGTTTCAGCAGCGGATGAGCTAAGGCAAGGGCCGAGTCGGGTGGGGTTATGGAGGTGGAAGTAGGCGGTCTTTGTGATGGTGCAGATCTGTGGTCGGAAGCTCATCTCGGGGTCAAATATAACACCAAGGTTGCGAACAGTGTGGTTCAGTCTCAGACAGATGTTAGGGAGAGGGATGGAGTCGATGGGCAGGGAACGGTCTTCCCAATATTTAGTTGGAGGAAATTTCTGCTCATCCAGAACTGGATGTTGGAGAAGAACAACTTGCATTTATATAGCGCCTTTAACGTAGTAAAACTTCAGTAATAACTTCGGCGGTAGATCAGTGAAAACCAGAGAAAGGGAAATTCTGCCCAGTTGTTATTGATACAGCATTTTATCCCATCACCAGGACTGCCCAAAACGTTTCACGGACAATGAATTACTCTTGAAGTTCAGTCACTGCAGGTCACGCTAGCCTCCCCCAAACAGCACAAGTTTAGACAGGGGATAAGTGCACCCCCTCCCCCAAGTTCGTGCTGGTCGAATGGCTGGGGACGGGCAGAGGGGAGGGGGAGAGGGGGGAGGGGAGCGAGGAGGGGAGGGGCAGAGGGGAGGGGGAGAGGGGGAGGGGGAGAGGGGGAGGGGAGGGGGCGAGGGGAGGGGGAGGGGAGAGGGGGGAGGGCAGCAGAGCGGGGGATGGGCAGAGGGGAGGGGGAAAGGGGAGGGGGAGAGGGGGAGGGGGAGAGGGGGAGGGGGGAGAGGGGGAGGGCAGCAGAATGGGGAGGGGCAGAGGGGAGGGGGAAAGGGGGGTAGGGAGCGGGGAGCGAGGAGGGGCAGAGGGGAGGGGACAGGGAGAGGGGGAGGGGGGGAGGGGAGCGAGGAGGGGGGGACAGAGGGGAGGGGACAGGGGGAGGGGAGGGGGGAGGGTGAGAGGGGAGGGGAAGGGGGGAGAGTGGGAGGGGGAGGGGGAGAGGGGGAGGGGGAGAGGGGGGAGGGGAGAGTGGGAGAGGGGGAGGGGGAGAGTGAGAGGGGAGGAGGAGGGGGAGAGTGGGAGGGGGAGAGGGGGAGAGGGAGGGGGAGGGGGGAGGGGGGGAGAGGGGGAGAGGGGGAGGGGGAGGGGGAGCGAGGAGGGGAGGGGCAGAGGGGAGGGGACAGGGGGAGGGGGAGAGGGGGAGGGTGAGAGGGGAGGGGGAGAGTGGGAGGGGGAGGGGGAGGGGGAGAGGGGGAGGGGGAGAGGGGGAGGGGGAGAGGGGAGAGTGGGAGAGGGGGGAGGGGAGCGAGGAGGGGAGGGGCAGAGGGGAGGGGACAGGGGGAGGGGGAGAGGGGGAGGGTGAGAGGGGAGGGGGAGGGGGAGAGTGGGAGGGGAGGGGGAGGGGGAGGGGAGAGTGGGAGAGGGGGGAGGGGAGCGAGGAGGGGAGGGGCAGAGGGGAGGGGACAGGGGGAGGGGGAGAGGGGGAGGGGAGAGCGGATGGGGAGAGGGGGATGGGGAGGGGGAGAGGGGGAGGGGGAGAGGGGGGAGGGGAGTGAGGAGGGGAGGGGCAGAGGGGAGGGGACAGGGGGAGGGGGAGCGAGGGGAGGGGAGAGCGAGGAGGGGCAGAGGGGAGGGGACGGGGAGGGGGAGGGGGAGAGGGGGAGGGGGGAGGGGGAGGGGTAGAGGGGGAGGGGGGAGAGGGGGAGGGGGAGAGGGGGAGGGGGAGGGGGAGAGGGGGAGGGGGAGAGGGGGAGGGGGAGGGGGGGAGAGGGGGAGGGGGAGAGGGAGAGGGGGAGAGGGGGAGGGGGAGGGGGGGAGGGAGAGGGGGAGAGGGGAGGGGAGGGGGAGGGGGGAGGGGGAGAGGGGGAAGGCACTGTATTTTTAGCATGTTCCAGGCCCCAGCCCATAAGCAGAGGTCCAACACAATTCACTGTCAGGCAAGTTATCAGATGTCAGCGGGCGAGTGTGGAAACACAACTCAGAAAGGAAGAGGGGAATCTGCAGCATTCACCTCTCCACATGTGGACAGAATGGTCGATGCTGGTACTCGCACAGAGAGAACTCACCCTGATTCCATCTCCATTGATGGCTTCTTATCTGTCAGCGAGACATTACTGAGCGACATCGGGAGGTTCTGCTTCACGCAGCGAGTGATCGACCCTTGGATTAGATGGAGGTGCAAATCCTGGAACCTTCAGGGGAGGCCGGGTGGAGGATTGTTCTGGACGGATGAATTAAAATGGGCTGAATGGCCTTTCCCATCCCTCAGTATCTTGCGATCTGGTGAGCCGAGGTGACTGTGTGTTTATACTTGATCGATAGATTTTTGAATATTAAGGGAATCAAGGGATATGGGGATAGTTCAGGAAAGTGGAGATGAGGTAGAAGATCAGCCATGATCTTATTGAATGGTGGAGCAGGCTCGAAGGGCCAAATGGCTGACTCCTGCTCCTATTTCTTATGTTCTTATACGTATAGGTAAAAGAAACAACCAATGCTAGAGTGAGGCAGTGCAATAAGAGAATCCCCTGGGCAGGTGGGAACTGAAGGGGTCAACCCATGGAGACACAAGGAGATGTACTTACCCTGTTGACCTGGGAGCCCGGGATCACCTGGAGTGCCTTTCATCCCCTCAATGCCTGGTTCCCCTGGATGTCCAAGTTTGCCTGGAAGCCCTGGAAGCCCTGCATTTCCTGTAACATAACACACAGCGTTGATATACAATCTTGCGTAAACATGGGCAACGTGCTTATCAGATACAGCATGAGAGGCCGCTTACCTTTGCTCCCCAGTTGACCAGTTTCGCCCTTGCGTCCTGACTGCCCTGGCATGTTCATTGTTTCCCCCAGTGTACCTGGGGTGTTGTAACAACAACATTGTGTTATTAAAGAGTGAAGCAGTCGTACATTCCACAGTCCAGTAATGCAGCGTAGAGAGGAACAGCACACACTATACTCGCTAACTCTCAACTCATTTTCAATCTGTCCCCAAGTTAGCGGTCCACTTTTTATTTGTTCTAGCAACATAGGAACAGGAGGAGGCCATTCAGCCCCTCGAGCCAGTTCCGCCATTCAATTAGATCATGGCTGACCTGTATCTTAACTCCGTCTACCCGCCTTGGTTCCGTAACCCTTAATACCCTTACCCAACAAAAATCATCAATCTTTTGAAATTTTAAATTGACCCCCAGCCTTAACAGCTTTTTGGGGGGAGAGAGTTCCAGATTTCCACCACCCTTTGTGTGAAGAAGTGCTTCCTGACATCACCCCTGAACGGCCTGGCTCTAATTTTAAGGTGATGCCCCCTTGTTCTGGACTCCCCCCACCAGAGGAAATAGTTTCTTTCACTCTACCCGATCGAATCTTTTAATCATCTTAAACACCTCAGTTAGATCACCCCTTAATCTCTCTCCCAACACTCAATGGGGCAGAAATTTGTCTGTTGTCGGGTGAGTACGCGTTGTGTCCTCACCCGTGTACGGAACGAAAGTGCCGGTTCCTTGCATGCACTGCGCATGCGCGGGAAACCGGCACTTCCGTTCCCCTGAGGAAAGGGGTTCAGAGGTCGAACGCGCACGCCGGAGGGCCAGCGCGTTCGCCTCGCACTTCGGTTTTTTTTTTACAGGTTCCTCCGTGAGGGTAAGCACGGAGAAGATACACTTTGAAAAAGGAGGCGCAAGGCCTTCTTTTAACAAGGTAAGTGTTGATTTTATTAAAATGTAAACATTTTTTTCACAGATTTATATTTTTTAATTACTTTAAAGAAAGGTAAGTTTAGTTTTAGCCCCGTTAAAAAATGTAATTAATTTTTTCAATAATTAACTATTTTAAACAAAAATTTAAATTTATGTAATTTATAGTTATTTAAAAAATGTGATTTAAAAAAAAATTTATTTGTACTTTTAGGGATGTTTTGGGGCCGATCTGTATCCATAGATTTGACAGGTCTCCCATTGGCTCTGCTGCCATTGGCTCTCCATGGCCCACGTGATCCCAGGGGACGCATCGCACTAACTACGCCCCTGGGATACACAAGCACTGCGCGCCGGCAGCTGCAGGAGGCCCAGGAGCTGAAGTCCCCGTGGGCCCAGAGGTCAACGGCAGGCGCGGTAGGTAGGTGCGCGCGCGATCCTTGCACCCGCGGGAAGCCAGGGAGCCGAATTTCTGGCCAATGAATGAGGTAGTCACTGAAAACACAGCACTGAATGAAGAATGTCACCCAGTCTGCTCCGGGAGAGCGAATACTAAATCTGTCTGTGTTGTGTGGACTTCCTTCAGCTTCACTCACCTTTTTGTCCACTCGGGCCAGGGAGGCCCAGGGCACCAGGCAGTCCGGGATTCCCCGAGACACCCTGTGAAAAAGCAACAGCGGCCCATTAAAAAGAAGGAACTTGCATTTCCATAGCGCCTTTCACGACCACAGGATGTCCCAAAGGGCTTTACAGCCAATGAAGTACTTTTTGAAGTGTAGTCACTGTTGTAATGCGGCAAAAGCGGCAACCTATTCTGCACAGCAAGCTCCCACAAACAACAATGTGATAATGACCAGATAATCTGTTTCAGTGAAGTTGGTTAAGGGATAAATGTTGGCCAGGACACCGGGGAGAACTCCCCTGCTCTTCTTCGAACAGTGCCGTGGGTTCTTTTGCATCCACCAGAGAGGGCAGACAGGGCATCGGTTTAATGTCTCATCCAAAAAGACAGCACCTCCGACAGTGCGGCGCTCCCTCAGTACTGCCCCTCCGACAGTGCGGCGCTCCCTCAGTACTGCCCCTCCGACAGTGCGGCGCTCCCTCAGTACTGCCCCTCCGACAGTGCGGCGCTCCCTCAGTACTGCCCCTCCGACAGTGCGGCGCTCCCTCAGTACTGCCCCTCCGACAGTGCTGCACTCCCTCAATACTGCCCCTCCGACAGTGCAGCGCTCCCTCAGTACTGCCCCTCCGACAGTGCGGCGTTCCCTCAGTACTGCCCCTCCGACAGTGCGGCCCTCCCTCAGTACTGCCCCTCCGACAGTAGCGCTCCCTCAGTACAGCACCGGGAGTGTCAGCCTAGATTATGTGCTCATGTCTCTGGAGTGGGGCTTGAACCCACGACCTTCTGAGGCACGAGTGCTACCCACTGAGCCGTGACTTTAGGACAAATTCAGTTCAGCACTCGGAGAGAGATCAGTCCGAATGAAAGGCAAATGCTTTCCGTCAAACCTACCTTCTCGCCATACATCCCGGGGAAGCCGCTAATGCCCGGAGGACCGGTTGATCCCGGCATTCCTTTACTCCCAGTCTCACCGGGGAGTCCTGGGAATCCTGGAAGACCTTTCTGGTGCCCTGGAACTCCAGGGAAACCATGGTGCCCAAGCTGGCCCGGGAGTCCTGGCATCCCTTTAGACCCTAATTGAAAAAAACCACAGAAGCCAAAATCAGTGTTTGCTGATGGAGACGGCCCCAGTCCTTTATTCCCTGGTTAGATGCACAGCAACAGTCACACAAACTTGCTTTTATAAAGCGCCTTTAACATGGTAAAATGGCCCAAGGAGTTTCACAGGAGCGATTATCAAACAAAATTTGATACAAGGCACATAAGGAGGTATTAGGACAGGTGACCAAAAGCTTGGTCAAAGAGGTCGGTTTTAAGGAGGAAAGAGAGGTTGTGAGGCAGAAAGGTTTAGGGAGGGAATTCCAGAGCTTAGGGCCCAGGCAGCTGAAGGCACGGCCGCCAATGGTGGAGCGATGAAAATCGGGGATGCGCAAGAGGCCAGAATTGGAGGAGCGCAGAGATCTCGGAGGGTTGTAGGGCTGGAGGAGATTACAGAGATAGGGAGGGGCGAGGCCATGGAGAGATTTTAAAACAAGGATGAGAATTTTATAATTCGAGACTTCAGTAATTTTTTAAGTTTAATCATGCAGGCTGGGCCTTGGAAACAAAGGCATCTCCCTTAGACCTCCCTGTCTCACCCTGCTATGTGGAGGAACATGACAGAGAGGCCAGGGGAGAGGCACTGTAGACCCTTTGTCCTTGCCCAGTGATCCCCACACCTCCTGTCTTCACACCCAAGCTGGGTTGCGTAAGCCCGTCGGCAAAGTGCACGAAAAATGCCCAGAATGGAGTTTCCAGGTGAACTGTGAGAAAACAGAATGGGTTAATGCTAAGAATCATGGGTACTTCAAGCTACCCCTGGCTGTCTCACAGCATCTGGTTCCAATTAGCCTGTGGAACCAGAAACATCCAGGCTTGTCAAGGGCAAATGTTTCGATGAGCACATGAGGAAGTGATTGGAGTAATAAATGCAGAATTGGAGGAGTGCAGATATCTTGAGGGGTTGCGGGGCTGAAGGAGATTACAGAGATAGGGGGGGGGGCGAGGAGGTCATGGAGGGATTTGAAAACAAGGTGAGAATTTTAAAATCGAGGAGTTGCTTAACTGGGAGCCAATGTAGGTCAGCGAGCACAGGTTTGATGGGTGAATGGGACTTGGTGCGAGTTAGGACACAGGCAGCCGAGTTTTGGATGAGCTCAAGTTTAAGAAGGGTGCAAGGTGGGAGGCCGGCCAGGAGTGCGTTGGAATAGTTGAGTCTAGAGGTAACAAAGGCTTGGATGAGGGTCAACTTCATATGTGCGCCGTTCAGTGCTGTCCGCCGGGTCCGAAAAGGACAATAAGTGACTTCCGAGACTGGCAAATCGGGCCGATAAATGTTGGATTAAACTTAATCAGAGAAATGTGAGGTGATACATTTTGTAATAACGAATGAGGATCCCATTCAGTTTCAGATATAATCAGCACAGTGCATCCAAGTGTATACGGAATTAGTAATTCCTGCAGTCATTAAAAGCAGTCAGAATCACAGAATGATACAGGACAGAAGGAGGCCATTCGGCCCATCGTGCCTGTGCCGGCTCTTTGAACGAGCTCTCCAATTAGTCCCACTCCTCCTGCTCTTTCCCCAGAGCCCTGTGAATTTTTCCTTTTCAAGTATTTATCAAATTCCCTTTTGAAAGTTATTATTGAATCTGCTTCCCTTTCAGGCAGCGCATTCCAGATCACAACAACTCGCTGCGTAAAAAAAATTCTCATTTCCCCCCAGAAGTTGGAGAGGCTTCAGTTGAATTGCAACACCGGCTCGAAAGTGATCTAAACAACATGGATAAGATTTAGGATTATCCCAAATGTCAGAGGCAACAGGTCAATTCTTCCCCGTTTTCATATTTCCGTCATACCATACCTCTGGGACCGACGAATCCAGATTCCCCAGAATAACCGAGAGCTCCCTTGTCCCCCTTCACTCTCTCCATCATGGCGGGCTCGATTGGTGGCTGTGGTCCTGGAGGCCCATTTGCTCCACGGTCACCTGTGGTCATTAATAAAGCATCGTCACTCTCCAATAACCAAAGCCTTTGGTCTCGTGAGGTGTCCATCACACTTTACATGTGCCCAAAGTACAGAACAGAAGAGTGGGTCAATCTGGTTCCTTTAGTGTAGAACCCGATTGAAAGTGTACAGCTCCTGCTACACATCAATTCCATCCATGTATCACATATTACAAATCTTCCCCTCCTTAACCCCTCACCCCTCCTTTCCCTCAACCTCCTCCCACCTCCGATGGAAGGATGGAAGGGCATTTCACCACCACCGGAAATCTCAAAGCGCTTTACAGCCAATTAAGTACTTTGAGTCACTGTTGTAATGTGGGAAACATGGCAGCCAATTTGCGTACAGCACACAAACAGCAATGCAATAATGACCAGATAATCTGTTTTTGTTATGTTGGTTGAGGGGTAAATATTGGCCCCAGGACACCGGGGAGAACTCCCCTGCTCTTCTTCGAAATAGTGCCATGGGATTTTTTACGTCCACCTGAGAGAGCAGACGGGGCCTCGGTTTAACGTCTCATATGAAAAACGACACCTCTGACAGTGCAGCACTCCCTCAGTACTGCCCCTCTGACAGTGCGGCGCTCCCTCAGTACTGCCCCTCCGACAGTGCTGCGCTCCCTCAGTACTGCCCCTCCGACAGTGCGGCGCTCCCTCAGTACTGCCTCTCCGACAGTGTGGCGCTCCCTCAGTACTGCCCTCCGACAGTGCGGCGCTCCCTCAGTACTGCCCCTCCGACAGTGTGGCGCTCCCTCAGTACTGCCCCTCCGACAGTGCAGCGCTCCCTCAGTACCTGCCCGTCCAACAGTGCGGCGCTCCCTCAGTACTGCACCTCCGACAGTGCAGCGCTCCCTCAGTACTGCACTGGAGTGTCAGCCTAGCTTTTTGTGCTCAAGTCCCTGGAGTGGGGACTTGAACCCACAACCTTCTGACTCAGAGGCGAGTGGGCTACCCACTGAGCCACAGCTGACACTGTATGTAATGCACATAGTCTTGATTTAGTCTTGAGACTAGTCATCTAATAAAATCTGAAACAAACCATGTATAAATTGATCTCTTCTGGACTAGTGATAGGCACGTTGATGCCATAAATTGTGCGCCTGCCTCTTCCCTCCGCATATGGATAATGGGGCAAATTTTCAGCGGCTCCTCTCCCAGAGTGGAGTCTGCGTCATTGGGAGCACGGATCAGAGACCTGGAAAAGCAGTGGGTGGAAAATGGGGAAGTGCCAGGAATGAAGTAGGAGTTATGGAGTCCGGGAGAGTTATACACAGGGTGGCTGCACGTGGAATTACGTTGCAGGACCTCAGACACAATAGACTCATGGCCCTGAGAAACTTTGGTGGGGAGAAACTAAATAGTAATTTGCCAGACGGAACTTTGCTCTGCAAGGTTTTGTTTTAAAGCGACATTTTTGTCACTTTGCTGCAGGGGCTGAGGGGTGAGCTAATAGAGGTCTTTAAAATGATGAAAGGTTTTGATAGAGTGGATACAGAGAGAATGTTTCCACTTGTGGGGAAGAGCAAAACTCGAGGCCATCAATATAAGATAGTCAGCAAGAAATCAAATAGGGAATTCAGGAGAAACTTCTTTACCCAGAGAGTGGTGAGAATGTGGAACTCACTCCCACAGGGAGTGGTTGAAGCAAATAGTATCGATGCATTTAAGGGGCAGTTAGATAAGCATATGAGGGAGACGGGAATAGAGGGTTATGCTGATAGGTTTAGATGAGGAAAGACGGGAGGAGGCTCGAGTGGAGCATAAATGCCAGCATGGACTGGTTGGGCCGAATGGCCTGTTTCTGCGCTGTATATCCTGTGTAATTCTGTGTAATTTAACATCTCATCTGAATAACGGCACCTCTGACAGTGCAGCACTCCCTCAGGTACCGCGCTAGATATCAGCCTCCATCGACTGCAGGTACAGACAGTACAAAAGGTAACATTAAGGCCAAATTCCTTTAATGGTTTTTAATTGTGGTGAGAATATTCTCTTGTCATAAAGGAGTGACCCAGACAGCTGATGAGCACTAACTTTCAATAAGGTTACTGCAGATTAACACTTACCTTTGAGCCCTCCCCTCCCAAGGGGGCCGCTCGATCCAGTGCTTCCAGGGAATCCAGAGTCCCCCTTCAGGCCTCTGATGCCATGCCAACCTTTAACTCCCCTGGCACCGGGGAATCCTGCCATTCCTGGTGAACCTTTTAAACCTAAAGGATTGAATGCAATGCACTTACGTCAGTTAGAGAACTGGGACCTCGGAACTAGCCCACGACAAGCTAGCATCATCCGCACTGGAAGCATGTTATTAATAAGGGACAGGCGTAGAACTATGCTAAAGAATATTACGGGTCGAGGAATCAGACCTATAGTGTTATAGCCCCAGTGTGGGTACAGAATGGCCCTATAGTGTTATAGCCCAGTGTGGGTACAGAATGGGCCTATAGTGTTATAGCCCAGTGTGGGTATAGAATGGCCCTATAGTGTTATAGCCCAGTGTGGGTACAGAATGGCCCTATAGTGTTATAGCCCAGTGTGGGTATAGAATGGCCCTATAGTGTTATAGCCCAGTGTGGGTACAGAATGGGCCTATAGTGTTATAGCCCAGTGTGGGTATAGAATGGGCCTATAGTGTTATAGCCCCTGTGTGGCTATAGAATGGCCCTATAGTGTTATAGCCCCAGTGTGGGTATAGAATGGCCCTATAGTGTTATAGCCCACTGTGAGTATAGAATGGCCCTATAGTGTTATAGCCCAGTGTGGGTACAGAATGGCCCCATAGTGTTATAGCCCCAGTGTGGGTATAGAATGGCCCTATAGTGTTATAGCCCCAGTGTGGGCACAGAATGGCCCTATAGTGTTATAGCCCCAGTGTGGGTATAGAATGGCCCTATAGTGTTATAGCCCCAGTGTGAGTATAGAATGGCCCTATAGTGTTATAGCCCCAGTGTGAGTATAGAATGGCCCTATAGTTTTATAGCCCAGTGTGAGTATAGAATTGCCCTATAGTTTTATAGCCCAGTGTGGGTATAGAATGGGCCTATAGTGTTATAGCCCAGTGTGGGTATAGAATGGGCCTATAGTGTTATAGCCCCAGTGTGGGTATAGAATGGCCCTATAGTGTTTAATTGATTTCTAATTATTAGTTTACCTTTTAGTCCATCGAGGCCAGGCAACCCATCCATACCAACAGGAGCAAATGGTCCAGGAAATCCCACGTCCCCAAGCAGACCTTTGGCACCGGGAATCCCCGGCAAACCTTTCATCCCAGCTGGTCCCGGGGGACCTCGGTCACCATGCTCGCCTATGTAACCCTGAGAACCTGTAACCAAACAAACCATCAGTAGGAGGAAGAGGAAGAGGAGGAGGAGGAGGAAGAGAAGAAGGAGGAGGAGCAGGAAGAGGAGGAGCAGGAAGAGGAGGAGGAGGAGTAGGAGGAGCCGGAAGAGGAGGAGTAGGAGGAGGAGGAAGAGGACGAGGACGAGGAAGAGGAAGAGGAAGAGGAAGAGGGGGTGGAGGAGGAACAGGAGGAGGATAGGGACTGATAGAGCAAATGGAAGGGGAATGGCCAAGAGGGAGGAAAAGAAGGATGTTCCTGGGCCACTTGAAGAATGAGAGATGGGTATTATAGTATATGTGGGTAGAACAAATGAAGGACAGAGACAGGATGAGTTACTCATAAAGGAGCTTGTTTACTAGGCCAGAGCGAACTGAGCATGCTCATACTAAACCATGTGACAAACCATGTGATAATACATTACTGGTATGGAGAATCAAAGAGAAAGGATCAAGACAGAGTGGTTTGGAGAAGGGAGAATTGAGCCAGAAGCTGCCTTCAGCCAACCGCTGATCATGAAGATGAAGATGACGTACTATCGGACATGGAGGTTTAAAGCTTACCAGGGGCCGGGGCTTGTTAAGGCCTCAAAGGTTAGACAATTGGGCCTCCCAATACTGTGACCTGGAGCAGTTGAATGTTGCTTGAGACACACGGGGCTAATGGGCAGTGAAGGGGAGGCTTGCCTTAAGAATGATTCGTTCCCCTCTTACTGACGTTATCTGACCCCATTCTCTTGACCTTGAACAGTTAAATATCTGTAAAGGGTCCAAATTTAGGGCTGAAATTAAGCAGTCAGGAGTCAGGACCCCTTCTGGCCTCTAACCCATAGGTAAGGTGGGCTGCAGTTTGACAGCTCAAATTAACCCTATTCCCACAGTGCGTGTGGGCAAGCACCGACCCTCCAACGTGTTGCAGCATCAGGGACAGAGCAAAGGGGGAGGGGGGGATGCCGTGTGGCAACAAATCGCCACCAGCTTGTTCCAACTGCTTAAAGCTGTATAAAGAAGAACTCTCGGCGTTCAACCAAAGAGAGATGACTGATGGAGGCCGTGCCAAACTAACCTCGGTTTAACGTCTCATCTGAAAGACGGCACCTCCGACAGTGCGGCGCTCCTTCAGCACTGCACTGGAGTGGCAGCCTAGACTTTTGTGCTCAAGTCTCTGGCGTGGGACTTGAACCCACAACCTTCCTGACTCAGAAGCGAGGGTATTGCCCACTAAGCCACAGCTGGCACCACAATATTGCTGCCCTGGTTTCCGATTGATGGTCCCTGTCCACTCAGCTTCCCCCCCGGGAATCACCCTTCATGCCTCTTAGCTACAGACAAGTAATGGTGAAAACACTCTGCTTACCCACAGATCCTGGGAAACCGGGTATCCCTGGTAACCCTGGGAATCCGGGCTGTCCCAGACCCCCAGGTTGTCCCTTCAGTCCAGGCAATCCTGCAATGCCAGGTGACCCTGGCTGGCCTCGTTCACCTTTGGGAGAGGGCATTCCCAACATTCCATCCGCACCTGAGGAAAATAAAAGTGCTTTAAGTTCCTTTGCGAATAGACGATGCATTCTCTAAACAACGGAGCTGGTTGGGCGGGATTGGTGATGACCTCGTCCATTCGAACCTCACCTGTACGATCCATCGATTCCATTCATTGCTAAAGAGATAAATGTTACGCTCCCCCCACCACCCCCCCCGACCCCGCCCCCCCAGAGCTCAGCTTGATCTTAGCGAGTGGGTGAGCTGTATGGACCTGCAAAGGCTCCTGGTCCAATCTCCAGTCTGGGTGCAGTTAGCAGTTCTCAATGACCTCAGTTTCCCTCGGTTAGGGAAAAATTCGGCAGGTGAATTTCCTCAGTGCTTCTCGTGCTCCGTGGCCGTCACTTCACCAGATGTACAATGGAAAGACCGTTTACACCGCGAACCGGGCGCAGTGCAAGACGGGTTGTTGATTCGCTTTGAGTTGTTTTGTTCTCCTGCTGAAAATCAATTTCAATCCCCCATAGGTCAACTTAGAATCATAGAATCTTACAGCACAGAGGGAGGCCATTCGGCCCATCGTGCCTGTGCCGGCTCTTTGAACGAGCTCTCCAATTAGTCCCACTCCCCCCTGCTCTTTCCCCATAGCCCTGCAAATTAGTCCTCTTCAAGTACATGTCCATTGCCCTTTGAAAGTTCCTATGGACTCTGATTCCATCACCCTTTCAGGTAGTGCGTTCCAGATCATAAAAACCCTCTGTGAAATTTCTCCTCATTTCCCCTCTAGTTCTTTTCCCAATTATTTTAAATCTGTGACCTCTGGTCACCGACCCACTTCCAGAGGAAACAGTTTCTCCCTACTTGCTCTATCAAAACCCCTCACGGTTTTCATTACCTCTATTAGGTCTCCCCTTAACCTTCTCTGCTCTAAGGAGAACAATCCCAGCTTCTCCAATCTCTCCACATAACTGAAGTCCCTCATTCCTGATATCATCCTGGTAAACCTCCTCTGTACCCTCTCCAGGGCCTTGACATCCTTCCTAAAGTGTGGTGCCCAGAACTTGACAGGCAAATAATAATCTTAGCTGTTCCTTGCCTCTGTATCCAGTTTCGCCTGCGTCTCCTTGACTTCCTTTGGCTCCTGGTCGTCCTGGGTGTCCTGATTCACCTTGGTATCCTGGCAACGCACCGATGGCTTCTCCGGACAAACCTTTGGCACCAAGTGGCCCTGGCCTCCCTGGTTTGCCTTGAAGACCAGCGTCCCCATCCTGCCCAGGTGGGCCTGGGAGTCCTTGATCTCCACGGGGCCCAACGAAACCTACATGAGGGTCGATCACATTACAATTTTTATTTTAACAGCTTTCACCAAGTATTCATCAACAACAACAACAACTTGCATTTATATAGCGCCTTTAACGTAGTAAAACGTCCCAAGGCGCTTCACAGGAATGTTATCAAACAAAATTTGACACCGAGCCACATAAAGAGATATTAGGACAGGTCACTATCACTAAGGAAAAAGTACTTGGTAAAATAATGGGACTAAAAGATGACAAGTCCCCTGGACCAGATGGCCTGCATCCCAGGGTCTTAAAAGAAGTGGCTGCAGAGATAGTGGATGCATTGGTTTCAATATACCAAAATTCCCTGGACTCTGGAGAGGTCCCAGCGGATTGGAAAACCGCAAATGTAACACCCCTATTTAAGAAAGGAGGGAGACAGAAAGCAGGAAACTATAGACCAGTTAGCCTAACATCTGTCGTTGGGAAAATGCTGGAGTCCTTCATTAAGGAAGCAGTAGCAGGACATTTGGAAAATCATAATGCAGTCAAGCAGAGTCAGCATGGTTTTATGAAAGGGAAATCATGTTTAACAAATTTGTTGGAGTTGTAACGAGCAGGGTGGATAAGGGTGAGCCAGTGGATGTGGTGTATTTGGATTTCCAGAAGGCATTCGATAAGGTGCCACATAAAAGGTTACTGCATAAGATAAGAGCTCATGGAATTGGGGGTAATATATTAGCATGGATAGAGAATTGGCTAACTAACAGAAAGCAGAGAGTCGGGATAAATGGGTCATTTTCAGGTTGGCAAACGGTAATTAGAGGGGTGCCACAGGGATCGGTGCTGGGGCCTCAACTATTTACAATCTACATTAATGACTTGGATGAAGGGACCGAGTGTAATGTAGCCAAGTTTGCGGATGATACAAAGATGGGTGGGAAAGCAAGTTGTGCAGAGGACTCAAAGCATCTGCAAAGGGATATAGACAGGCTAAGTGAGTGGGCAAACATTTGGCAGATGGAGTATAATGTGGGAAAGTGCGAGGTTATCCACTTTGGCAGGAAAAATAAAAAAGCAAATTATTATTTGAATGGAGAGAGATTACAAAATGCTACAGTTCAGAGGGACCTGGGAGTCCTTGTGCATGAAACACAAAAAGTTAGCATGCAGGTGCAGCAAGTAATCAAAAAGGCAAATGGAATGTTGGCCTTTATTTCAAAGGGGTTGGAGTATAAAAGCAGGGAAATCCTGCTACAACTGTACAGAGTATTGGTGAGATCACACCTTGAGTACTGCGTACAGTTTTGGTCTCCTTTTTTAAGGAAAGATATACTTGCATTGGAGGCAGTTCAGAGATGATTCACTAGGTTAATTCCAGAGATGAGGGGGTTGACTTATGAAGAAAGGTTGAACAGGTTGGGCCTATACTCATTGGAATTTAGAAGAATGAGAGGTGATCTTATTGAAACATATAAGATACTGAGGGGGCTCGACAAGGTAGATGCAGGGAGAATGTTTCCCCTCGTGGGGAAATCTAGAACTCGGGGGCACAGTTTCAGAATAAAGGGTTGCCCTTTTAGAACTGAGATGAGGAGGAATTTCTTCTCAGAGGGTCGTAAATCTATGGAATTCTCTGCTCCAGAGAGCTGTGGAGGCTGGGTCATTAAATACATTTAAGGTGGAGATAGACAGATTTTTGCAAGATAAGGGAGTGAAGGGTTATGGGGAGCGGGCTGGGAAGTGGCTTTGAGCCCAGGATCAGCCATGATCTTATTGAATGGCGGAGCAGGCTGGAGGGGCCAAGTGGCCCTTTCCTGCTCATATTTCTTATGTTCTTATGTTCTCGGTCAAAGAGGTAGGTTTTAAAGAGGGTCTTAAAGGAGGAGAGAGGTAGAGAGGCGGAGAGGTTTAGGGAGGGAATTCCAGAGCTTGGGGCCTAGGCAGCTGAAGGCACAGCCGGCAATGGTGGAGCGATTAAAATCGGGGATGTGCAAGAGGCCAGAATTGGAGGAGCGCAGATATCTCGGAGGGTTGTAGGGCTGCAGGAGGTTACAGAGATAGGGAGGGGCAAGGCCGTGGAGGGATTTGAAAACAAGGATGAGAATTTTTAAATTTCACGCACGCAAGAACGTTACATTAAAACTTTTGAACTTTAGCATAAGTTCCACCAGTTCACATCCTGGCTCTGAGCTTTTTCAAATCCATTGGTTATCACGATAGGCTCAGGGATCTGCAACTTTTTGCTACAATAGTTTGTAGACTTCCGGGAGATTTGATTCAAATCTTTAAAATGATGAAAGGACCAGGCGGTGCCCATGTTTGATAGGTTAGGGTTAAGGAGGGGACGCGCGGATAAGCTACTCAAGCAAAGACCGAGGTTAGATATCAGGAGGTGCTACTTTTCATGGAGCAACATCAACTTCTGGGACAAGTTCGCAGCTCATGTAGTGAATGAGGATTCACTGCAAACATTCAAAAGGGAGCTGGACAGGTTCCTCGCTGAGGCTGATATCACGTTGTGCAAAGGGTAGGTGGGATACTGGGTGATGTATCGCATGGTACAGTAGGGTAGTGGTTATCAGGGAATGGTACAGCACAGAAGGAGGCCATTCGGCCCATCGTGCCTGTGCCGGCTCTTTGAAAGAGCTCTCCTATTAGTCCCACTCCCCCCTGCTCTTTCCCCATAAGCCTGCAAATTTTCCCCCTTGAAGTATTTATCCAATTTCTTTCTGTTACCGTCTAGTAATCCAGAGAACGCGAGTTCAAATCCCACCAGGGCAGTTTGACAATTTGAAATCAGTTTAAAAATCCTGGAAATAAAAAGCTGGTCTCAGTAAAAGTGACCGTGAAGCTGTCGGATTGTCGTAAAAACCGATCTGGTTCACTGACGTCCTTTAGGGAAGGAAACCTGCCGTCCTTACCCGGTCTGGGCCTATACGTGACTCCAGTCCCGCACCAATATCGTTGGCTTTTAGCTGCCCTCTGAAGTGGTTTAGCAAGACACTCAGTTGTATCAAAACCACTACCAGTGGTTTAAGGGTAAAGGTATTAAGGGTAACAGAACCAAGGCAGGTGGATGGAGTTAAGATACATGACCAGCCATGATCTGATTGAATATAGGAGCAGGCTCGAGGGGCTGAATGGCCTCCTCCGGTTCCTGTGTTCCTAACACGTCACTTTAGACACGATAGCAATGGAGAATCTTTGCTTCCGGATAACCTGGTGGTCCTGGGGTTCCTGGGCCTGGAGCACCGATGAAACCTTTCCGTCCCGGGAATCCTGGTCTGGACAATCCTGGAAATCCCAGCTGACCTTTGACACCTGGAATGCAACAATTCTTTTTAAGTGACCAAATAGCCCAATGTTGATTGGTGTAAATCATAACGTATATACGGCATCATCGACAGTGCAATATATCTCTGCGCTACCTTTATCTCCGGGCAAGCCTGGTAGTCCCCTTTGGCCGGGAGATCCTGGGGTTCCACAAGGAATAGCTGTGAAGATTAACATAATAACTGTTTGTAAACCAAAATTAATCTCCATAAATTCAATAAAATACCAATCATCAAAGCCCTGTTATAATGAATCTCCGATTGAAAAAATTCATATAGACTGCTTCTGATATTTTTCTTAATGTTCTCAGGATGTGGGTGCCACTGGCAAGGACAGCATTTATTGCTCATCCCTAGTTGCCCCTTGAGAAGGTGGTGGTGAGCCGCCTTCTTGAACTGCCGCAGTCCGTGTGGTGAAGGTACTCCCACAGTGCTGTTAGGGAGGGAGTTCCAGGATTTTGACCCAGCGACGATGAAGGAACGGCCGATATATTTCCAAGTCAGGATGGTGTGTGACTTGGAGGGGAACTTGGAGGTGGTGGTGTTCCCATGCGCCTGCTGCCCTTGTCCTTCTAGGTGGAAGAGGTCGTGGATTTGGGAGGTGCTGCTGAAGAAGCCTTGGCGAGTTGCTGCAGTGCATCTTGTAGATGGTACACACTGCAGCCACGGTACGCCGGTGGTGCAGGGAGTGAATGTTTAAGGTGGTGGATGGGGTGCCAATCAAGTGGGCTGCTTTGTCATGGATGGTATCCAGGCAAGTGGAGAGTATTCCAACACACTCCTGACTTATGCCTTGTAGATGGTGGAAAGGCTTTTGGGGAGTCAGGAGGTGAGACACTCACCGCAGAATACTCAGCCTCTGACTTGCTCTTGTAGCCACAGTATTTATGTGGCTGGTCCAGTGAAGTTTCTGGCCAATGGTGACCCCCCAGGATATTGATGATGGGGATTCGGCGACCACACAGTGTAGGGAAACACCTACTATAATGAAAAATTCAGCAGAGACTGCTCCAGTTAAAATGAAGCTCCTCAGAGTAAGAATATTACAAGTGAGTTCCACGGCAGAATGAACATCAGCGATGAAATCCTATAATGAACATATATGGGCGGATTCCTCTCTCTGGCTCTCACCGTGAGGAATGATTCTCAGTGGCAGCGGGTCTGGGAACTCTGTCAACGGACAGACAATCACTGACTGTGGACTGCGATTTGCTGACCTACGCCCAGTGGCCCTATAGTTGCAATCTTGAGATCAACCATTTGGTAAATCTCGGAATGCTGATTGAAATATATTAGGAATGTGTCCTGCAAAGAAATGTCCTAATAGCCACATTGCAAGGAATCGTTGTTCGATGGGGAAATAAGCTTCCTGTATGTCCCAGCACCGTGCTGGGTTGGAGCTTTACGCCCAAATGCATAATGGGTTTTCTCAGTTCCAGGTAAGACCCATCTCGGTCGCTATAATCATCTGTAGCCCACATCCCACAAAATGATATACTTATATCATAGAGTTACACAAATTACAGCACAGAAGGAGGCCATTCAGCCCATCGCATCAATCTTCAACTGAAGCTGTGCAATCTAATCCCATTCCCTCCCCTTTTCCCGTATGTCTTTATATTCTCCCTTTTTAAATTTTTCTCCAATTCCCCTTGAAATAATGTTTCAGTCTCCGTCTCAATTGTCCCCTGTGGTAAAATATTCCCTGTTGCAATAAACCTCTGTGAAAACATTTCTTCTAACTCCCCCCCTTCATTCTCCCAGTGAGAATCCTCAGTCTGCGCCCCTCGTTACTGATTCACCAACCAGTGGAAACAATATTGTACTATTTACCCTCTCAATCTCCTTCAGGACCATGCTAATTGATTCCAATATAAGGCGAAAGGAAAACAGATAGAAAATGGTTAACTGGAAAAGGCTAAGAAAATCCCTCCGCTACCTGATTGGAATATTGAGGGATCTTCCTCTCTCGTCAAGATTTCCTGTTCATCGATGCAGTCACCTAGCAGAAATAAGAAACACACAAATTTTGATTATATTGAATGGGAGGTAACATGCAGTTAAAAATACTCGCTAAAGATAGCCAATTACTTGTCACCTTCGCTGAGATTCATAAGAAGTAGTTCCTGAAATGTTCCTCATACGTTTTATAATCTTTTCATCATCTTCTCTTCTGCCCAAAGGGGTATTGATAACTGAATTTGTGAGTTCAAATCCCAACAGGGCAAGTTGTGAAACTGAATTCAGTAAAATCTGGTCATTTGTGATAGGATAGCTGGTAAATTGATGGAACTGGTCAACTATGTCCTTCAGGGAAGGGAACCTACCTGAGTGACTTCAGTCTCACACTATGGGGTAACTCTCAATGCCCTCAGGGGCAACTAGGGATGGGCAATAAATACCAGCTTTCCAGCGTTGCCCATAACCCGGGAATAAATATTTGAGAAAGGTGTGGGATGCAGTGTTGAACTTTGACTCGGGAAGGCGGGACTCGGCAGTCTGGTGCTTAGCACAAGCTTTTGGGGGAAAGCACATCTTGGGAATTTGCAGGTCGGTGGCCTTGGATTTTCCCTCCATTAAAACTAGTCGGCCTGTCACTAGAGGCTGCTCGCCCACGATTCCCTGGGATCTCCCATCGTAGAATCACCCCTACCGTACACCGATTCCCTGGGATCTCCCATCGTAGAATCACCCCTACCGTACATCGATTCCCTGGGATCACCAATCATAGAATCACCCCTACCGTACACCGATTCCCTGGGATCACCAATCATAGAATCACCCCTACCGTACACCGATTCCCTGGGATCACCAATCATATAATCACCCCTACCGTACATCGATTCCCTGGGATCACCAATCATATAATCACCCCTACCATACATTGATTCCCTGGGATCACCAATCATATAATCACCCCTACCGTACATCGATTCCCTGGGATCACCAATCATATAATCACCCCTACCGTACACCGATTCCCTGGGATCACCAATCATAGAATCACCCCTACCATACACCGATTCCCTGGGATCACCAATCATAGAATCACCCCTACCGTACACCGATTCCCTGGGATCACCAATCATAGAATCACCCCTACCGTACACCGATTCCCTGGGATCACCAATCATATAATCACCCCTCCGTACACCAATTCCCTGGGATCTCCCATCGTAGAATCACCCCTACCGTACACCGATTCCCTGGGATCACCAATCATAGAATCACCCCTACCGTACACCGATTCCCTGGGATCACCAATCATAGAATCACCTCTACCGTACATCGATTCCCTGGGATCACCAATCATAGAATCACCCCTACCGTACATCGATTCCCTGGGATCACCAATTGTAGAATCACCCCTACCGTACATCGATTCCCTGGGATCGCCAATCATAGAATCACCCCTACCGTACATCGATTCCCTGGGATTCACAATCGTAGAATTACCCCTACCGTACACCGATTCCCTGGGATTGCCAATCGTAGAATCACCCCTACCGTCATCGATTCCCTGGGATTGCCAATCGTAGAATCACCCCTACCGTACATCGGTGACTCATGACAGGAGGCTGCACCATGCAAATGAGCGAGTGTCACTAGTGTCAGAAACACGGTGAGGTCAGGCTCACCAGGTTATATTTACAGCTGGTAACAAGTGAAGGCCAAGACTGTTTGATACCATTTCTAAAGCAGAAAATACAGTAATGGTCATTTGGCTCAATTCCTGCTTAGAATGAACTCCCGACACTGTGCTTTATAAAATTCAGGATTGTCCACCACCGACTTCCTATTGCATGTTGTAAATCACAGAATCACACAGCACAGGAGGAGGCCATTCGGCCCATCGTGCCTGTGCTGGCTCTTTGAAAGAGCTCTCCAATTAGTCCCACTCCCCCCTGCTCTTTCCCCAGAGCCCAGTAAAATTTTACTCCTTCAAATATTTATCCAATTCCCTTTTGAAAGTTACTATTGAATCTACTTCCACCGCCCTTTCAGGCAGCGCATTCCAGATCACAACAACTCGCTGCGTAAAAAAATTCTCCTCATCTCCCCCCTTTGGGAGATCAGGGGGCCGGGAGCGGGGCAAGCGTGGTGACCCATGGAACTCCACCCCGTGTGTGCATGGCATTGGATCCGAGTATGGCGGGGAGGGGTGATCGTGGCACCCGCCCATTTAAATATTTAATTGGGAGGGGAGGTTCTGTCATCTACAAAGTTTGGTAAGGCGGGATTTAATCTCTAAAGGACCCCTGTGTGCAATGGGCATCCAGGGGAGCCTATTGGCTGTAGTGGAGGCTGCTTAAAGGCCCACAGGTCAGTAAATTCAATCTTTGTATTTCAGCCAGTTGCATCTGTCTTTGTGTGTGTTTCTGTTCAACAACAACAACAACTTGTATTTATATAGCACCTTTAACACAGTAAAACGTCCCAAGGCGCCTCACAGGAGCGATTATCAGACAAAATCAGACACCGAGCCACATAAGGAGGTATTAGGACAGGTGACCAAAAGCTTAGTCAAAGAGGGAGGTTTTAAGGAGCGTCTTAAAGGAGGAGAGAGAGGTGGAGAGGTTTAGGGAGGGAATTCCAGAGCTTAGGGCCCAGGCAGCTGAAGGCACGGCCACCAATGGCAGAGCGATTATAATCAGGGATGTGCAAGAGACCAGAATTGGAGGAGCGCAGAGATCTCAGAGGGTTGTAGGGCTGGAGGAGGTTACAGAGATAGGGAGGGGTGAGGCCATGGAGGGATTTGAAAACCAGGATGAGAATTTTAAAATCGAGGCGTTGCCGGACCGGGAGCCAATGAAGATCAGCGAGCACAGGGGTGATGGGTGGACGGGACTTGGTGCGAGTTAGGACACGAGCAGTAGGGTTTTGGATGACCTCAGGAAGGATATATTGGTTTTGGAGAGGGAGCAGCGCAGATTCAGCAAAATGAAACCCGGGGCTAAAAGGGTTAAATTACGAGGGCAGGTTGCACAGACTAGGCTTGTATTTCCTCGAGGATAGACGATTGAAGGGGGGTCTAATTGAGATGCTTAAGGTGATTCAAGGAGTCGATAGGGTAGATAAAGGGAAACTATTTCCTCTTGTGGGGGAGTCCAGAACAAGGGGGCATCACCTTAAAATTAGAGCCAGGCCGTTCAGGGGTGATGTCAGGAAGCACTTCTTCACACAAAGGCGAGCGGAAATCTGGAACTCTCTCTCCCAAAAAGCTGTTGAGGCTGGGGGTCAATTGAAAATTTCAAAAGTGAGATTGCTAGATCTTTGTTAGGCAAGGGTTACGGAACCAGGTTGGGTAGATGGAGTTAAGATACAGATCAGCCATGATCTAATTGAATGGCAGAACAGGCTCGAAGGGCAGAATGGCCTCCTCCTGTTCCTATGTACAAGCCCTGGCATACCTTCCTGGCGATGACTGTGGGGGCAGTGTCTTCACCTGGACCTGGGTTAGTTTGCTGTGGGTTTGCTGAGCTGCCACTGCTTCATTGGACTCCATTCCTGCCTGGTGCCAATTGAAGGAAGCCATCAAGTGGAAGTGTGGATGAAGGAAGCTGGGATTGTGCCCCTCAAAGCAGCACTGCCGGGCAATGGAGGCTTGACCGTGAACAGTCAATTCTCCTCCACAAGTTGCCTTCTATTTAAAGGAAAGTTTCTTAACTTTACAAACTGTCACTTAGCTAAGACATGGAAGGTGCACACTTACCTGGAGTACCTGGTAGGCCCGGAATACCTGGAATTCCTGGAACACCATCAAGTCCAAGGTCACCAAGAAGACCAAGCCTCCCTTGAGGACCTCGAATGCCCACGCCCGGCAGGCCAGGCCTTCCCGAGTATCCTTTACGGCCTGGGCCGCCTCGGATACCATCATCACCAGGGTAACCTTTCTGAGCATCACCCTGAAATGTACGTTATACCGTGTATTTAGACAATTGACCAGACATCTACCATTACAGCACCTTAACAACAACAACAACCTGCATTTATATAGCGCCTTTAACGTCGTAAAATGTCCCAAGGTGCTTCACAGGAGCGATTATCAAACAGAATCTGACACCGAGCCACATAAGGAGATATTAGGACAGGTGACCAAAAGCTTGGTCAAAGAGGTCGGTTTTAAGGAACGTCTTAAAGGAGGAGAGAGAGGCGGAGAGGTTTAGGGAGGGAATTCCAGAGCTTAGGGCCCAGGCAGCTGAAGGCACGGCCACCAATGGGGGAGCGATGGAAATCAGGGATGCGCAAGAGGCTAGAGTTGGAGGGGCATCATCGGCACTGGTTTAAATAATAATATTGATCTGTGCCCCCACCACTGGACTCAGTATCCACCCTGTCCACCACCACAGACAGTGTAAAATACCGGATGTACTGCAGCAACCCACCTCCCTCTCCTGCGACCTCCACCAATGAGAAGGAGAAGAGCAGCAACATTGTGGGAACACCATTAGCTCCAAGAGAAAGGGCAGCGGACAGATAAACGCAAGGAGGAGCAGAAGTGGAGGGATGAGGCAGGAGGAGAGGGAAGGGAAGAGGTTAAACAAAGGGATAAGGGAGGGTGTTCCAGAGGCTAAGGGGGCACGGAGGCTGAAGGAGTAGTGAGGACAGGAATCAAAATGCAAGGCCAGTGTTAGAGAAGTGAAGGCTGTGAGTAGGGGCGTGAAGGAAGTCATTGAGGTGGGAGAGGGTGGGACAACTCAGACAGATCGCTTTGCTGAGTCAGAGAATCAAAGAATGATACAGCACAGAAGGAGGCCATTCGGCCCCTCGTGCCTGTGCCGGCTCTTTGAAAGAGCTCTCCAATTAGTCCCACTCCCCCCTGCTCTTTCCCCACAGCCCTGCACATTTCTCCTGGTCAAGTATTTATCCGATTCCCTTTTGAAAGTTACTGAATCTGCTTCCACCGCCCTAATATGTGAATATCTATCAGCTCCATAACTTATATAAAGTGCTCTGTCAGATTAACAGAGGTGACTTAGAACTCAACGCATCAACTGAAATTGTACTTACAGAAGGTCCTGGAAAGCCTTGCTTGCCCAGTTTACCATCTTGTCCTGGGAGACCTGGTTGTCCATGAGCTCCTGTTCGCCCAGGCGCTCCTCGATCTCCTTTGGAACCTGAATAAACAGACGTCACGTTACATGTTCGTCTTTGTTTTGTACATTGTTTTTCTGGAAGGGCAAATCAGGAATTTGAGAACGTAACTGATTTGTGAGTCAATCCTTAAATTGATAGACCAATGAACTGGGGCACCTAAACTCCTGGGGGGAAAAATTCAGCTGCTTGCGCCTCCCGTTAGTGCCTTAAGAGGGCGCTAATGGGGCGTAAAGCAGCTAACGCCCGGGCGCAGCGCCGCCCACGCCTCCCGAAAAACTTAGTGGGAGGTTAGCGGCGGCGGCAGCCGGTAGCGCCCTGTGGCGCTGCGCCGCCGGCGATGACGTCATCGCCGTGCGCAGCACCCCGCTCGCGCCCCGGCCGTGATCTTCAGTCGCGCCCCCTGATTTACCGCCAGACGCTATGTCCGACGGGTTCAGGGAGGCGTACGTGCGGCCGGGGCGGCGATATTTAAAGGGGAGGTGGCAGGCGGCCATTTTTGTTGCTGGCCGCCTGCCAGCACCTGCCCCCGTTGCTGTCCCCGGCCCCCGTGAAGCCCCCCCACCGTGAAGTGCCGGCTGCGCTCCAAGAGCCCGGCACTTCTCTTGAGTGCCGGGCTCTTTTGCCGGCACTCCCGATCCCTGGGGGCCCAGCTGGGCCCCGGTTCGCGCTGCGCAGGGTCCCTCCCCTTTAAGAAGGGGAGGAAGGCCTGCAATACCGCGGCACGTAGCGCCAGGATATTCACTCGCAGCGCCCCAAGAGGGATGCGGGGTGCTTCCAGTGGCGCCCCGCTTCCCTCTTGGGGCGCAACCACTGAAGTTCCGGCGCGGGGCCGCTAATTTTTTCGGGGCGCTAAAAGTCGCGCCCCGGCGAGGTTAGCGCCCCAAATGGGGCGCGACTCAATTTTTACCCCCTGATGTTCACTCCCATCTGCCAATCTCTGCACCACGAGACAAAGATCGATCCTACTGTTGCACCTGGGCTGGCCAGTGGGATTTATAAGGAAGTAGCATGGATGGACTCCTCCCTTTGGTTCCTTTTTTTAGAGAGGTGCCTCATCACTGCTCAGAACTCCACTTCGCTTCATCCCTCCCCTCCCCATGGAACCTCAGTTTCCATGGTACCTCCTCTCGCCATGCTGTCTCCCCTCACTATGAAGCCTCCCCTCCCCATGGTACCTCTCTGAGACAGTCTACCTGACGTCATCGGGACAAGCTCACACCTCACCAGCCCTTGGTGCAGTGTAGCCCGATAAACACCAGCTCAAGGATTGGCTTACTCTCAACATTAAACAGCTTTTCATGTCAGTGTCAGACCTGATAATTGAACAATTCTACAAAAGAATATTGAATGGCGTTTTGCGTTTTCAAATCCCTACAGAAAAATATTCACCTCTCCTCCCCGACTTCCTCTCCTCCCATCGCCTCCCTCTCCTCCTCCCCGCCTCCCTCTCCTCCTCCCCATATTCTCTCCTCCCTCCATCTTCCTCCCCTCCCCCCATCTTCCTCCCCTCCCCCCATCTTCCTCCCCTCCCCCCATCTTCCCTTTCCATCCTCTACCCCTCCCCTCTCTTTCCAACACAAAATCGGTTCTTTCCAGGTCACCACCTAGGCTGGCATTTGCTTATCTGCAGCTCTGCCCCTTGTAAGGGTAGAGCCTCGTTGACCAGTCAGATACTGTACCTTTGGTGGTTATGGTGGTGATGATGATAGAATCGCCTTTCTGTCCCTTTGGGCCTCGAGCTCCCACAGCGCCAGCTGCTCCCTGTTGGTGTGACATTAACAACAGATCGTCAGGTCATGTCTTTCCCTTGCTGGACAGCGACAGTTTCCACTGCCAAATTTATATATTTGATTTAAACACAGTTAGATATGCCAAGTGAAGTTTTAAGCTGCACATCAGAACAACAACAACAACAATTTGCATTTATATAGCCCTCGGGCCAGAGTTCAAGAAGGTCATGAGGCTGAAGAGCGGCCTAGGTCACCAGGAGTGGTTGGCTATGGCTGGAGGTCAAAGGGTCAGGCAGAAGGTCAGGTCCAGGTTAACGGTGTCCATCGGCCCAAAGTGTGGCCGAGGCACCAAAGCCGCTGGGTCAAAGTTCCTGGGGGGTCAAAGGGCTGAGGTTAGGGAAAATTGCAGCAGGATTTCGGGGCTGTTGGGGTGAAGTGGTGCAGGGTTGTGATTCAGCCATGTCGCTCAGAAAAATTAGGAGAGAGTGGAGGACATTAAATTATTTTTGTTAAGAAGGTGGACAACAGTAACAGCTGTGGCTCAGTGGGCGGCACTCCAGCCCGAGTCACAGGGTCATGGGTTCAAAGTCCCACTCCAGAGACTTGAGCACAGAATCCAGGCTGACACTCCAGTGCAGTACTGAGGGAGCGCCGCACTGTCGGAGGGGCAGTACTGAGGGAGTGCCGCACTGTCGGAGGGGCAGTACTGAGGGAGCGCTGCACTGTCGGAGGGGCAGTACTGAGGGAGTGCTGCACTGTCGGAGGGGCAGTACTGAGGGAGCGCTGCACTGTCAGAGGGGCAGTACTGAGGGAGCGCTGCACTGTCAGAGGGTCAGTACTGAGGGAGCGCCGCACTGTTGGAGGGGCAGTACTGAGGGAGCGCCGCACTGTCGGAAGGGCAGTGCTGAGGGAGCGCCGCACTGTTGGAGGGGCAGTACTGAGGGAGCGCTGCACTGTTGGAGGGGCAGTACTGAGGGAGCGCCGCACTGTCGGAGGGGCAGTACTGAGGGAGCGCCGCACTGTCGGAGGGGCAGTACTGAGGGAGTGCTGCACTGTCGGAGGGGCAGTACTGAGGGAGCGCTGCACTGTCAGAGGAGCTGTACTGAGGGAGGACTGCACTGTCTGAGATGCCGTCTTTCGGATGAGACGTTAAACAGAGGCCCCGTTTGCTCTCTCAGGTGATCGTAAAAGATCTCATGGCACTATTTGAAGAAGAGGAGGGCTGTCCTGAACCAATATTTATCCTGCAACCAACATCACTGAAAAAGATGATCTGATTGGGAACTTGCTGTGTGCACACTGACATTACAGCAGTGGTCGCTGCTCAACAGTGGCTGTGAAGAGCTTTGGGATGGTGTGGAATGCACTATATAAATGCAAATTCTCTCTCCTTTCTTTCTTAAAAGCACTTAATTTTAATTTCCTTTACTAAGGTGTCGAATGGTGAATATTAGGAACTGCAGTGAAAGTTTAAAATAGCAGATTAGCGATAGTGGACGGATGGTAAAGTGAGTCCCACTTAAAAAAATGAGTCACGTAACGTTTCACCCACAGGTGTAATACCACAGTAGATAAGATAGAAGCTGCAACACTTACTGGAGTCCCAGGTACTCCAAATGGCCCCGGCGCCCCTTCATCTCCCAACTGACCCGTCACACCGTATCTCCCAGGATAGCCCGGGACTCCTACAGGACCTGGTGGACCAGCGGGAGCAGCATCCTCCATAATGCAAGCGCAATGACCTGCTTCACCTGCAGGGAAATAGAGGGAAGAGAGACCATGAGGAAAGAGAGGGCTGTGGTCTTGAGGTTGAGTTATAGCAGCTTCAGTGCACGAATGTCTATGTTGTGTTCCTCAGTGCGCTTTCGATGGAGGAGTCCACTGTCATTTCGACGATGCGCCCATTAAAAGGGATTCAGGGTGCAGAGCTCTGGGTGGCCGGAACACTTGTTAGGAGTTTGCGGACAGCGGTCAGCGGTCTCGAGCCGTAAGCTGTATGATTTCCCAGTGATTGATGATTAACGGACGGAAGAATGCGCAAAGTGTGAATCGGGGGCAATGACCTCTGACCACGAATGCCATCGCACAAAGACCGAGAACAATGCGTAAAATCAACCCTTTACTATGAACACATTGGGACTGATATTCAACCCTCCATTGGTGGAAATGAGGCGGCAGTGTAGTCCTTACCAGCCCCCTTCCCTCAGATGCCATTTTGGTTGGGACCATGAAACTGAGCTCATCCAGAATTCTGTTACCCGTGTCCTAACTCATACCGAGTCCCGTTCACCCATCACCCCGTGCTCGCTGACCTACTTTGGCTCCCGGTCCGGCAACACCTCGATTTTAAAATTCCCATCCTCGTGTTCAAATCCCTCCATGGCCTCGCCCCTCCCTATCTCTGTAACCTCCTCCAGCCCCACAACCCTCCGCGATCTCTGCGCTCCTCCAATTCTGGCCTCTTGAGCGTCCCCGATTTTCATCGCTCCACCATTGGCGGCCGTGCCTTCAGCTGCCGAGGTCCTAAGCTCTGGAATTCCCTCCCTAAACCTCTCTGTCTCTCTACCTCTCTCTCTTCACGCTCCTTAAAACCGACCTCTATGACCAAGCTTTTGGTCACGTGTCCTAATATCTCCTTATATGGCTCTGCCATGCTTTTGTCTGATTACGCTTCTGTGAAGCGCCTTGGGACGTTTTACTATGTTAAAAGTGCTATAAAGTTGCAAGTTGGAAACTAGCAACATTCGCCTATGTGAATCGTGGTCCTATGATGTCAGTCGGACTCCGATGCAAATTTTGAAGTACCAATCAGCGAGTGTTACATAGAAACATAGAAACATAGAAAATAGGTGCAGGAGTAGACCATTCGGTCCTTCGAGCCTGCACCGCCATTCAATGCGTTCATGGCTGAACATGCTACCTCAGTACCCCATTCCTGCTTTCTCGCCATACCCCTTGATCCCCCTAGTTGTGAGTATTATATCTAACTCCCTTTTGAATATATTTAGCGAACTGGCCTCAACAACCTTCTGTGGTAGAGAATTCCACAGATTCACCACTCTCTGGGTGAAGAAGTTCCTCCTTATCTCAGTCTTAAATGGCTTCCCCTTTATCCTTAGACTGTGACCCCTGGTTTTAGTTTTCCCTAACATTGGAAACATTCTGCTCGCATCTAATTTGTCTAAACCAGTCAGGATTTTAAACGTCTCTATAAGATCCCCCCTCATTCTTCTGAACTCCAGAGGATACAAGTTCAGTTGATCCAGTCTTTCTTGATATGTCAGTCTGGCCATCCCAGGAATCAATCTAGTGAACCTTCGTTGCACTCCCTCAATAGCAAGAATGTCCTTCCTCAAGTTAGGAGACCAAAACTGCACACAATACTCCAGGTGTGGCCTCACCAAGGCCCTGTACAACTGTAGCATCACCTCCCTACTCCTGTACTCAAATCCCCTTGCTATGAAGGCCATCATGCCATTTGCTTTCTTGACTGCCTGCTGCACTTGCCTTCCCACCTTCAGTGACTGATGTACCATGACGCCCAGGTCTCGTTGCACCTCCCCTTTCCCTAATCTGCCACCATTCAGGTAATAGTCTGCCTCCCTATTTTTACCACCAAAGTGGATAACCTCACATTTATCCACATTGTACTTCATCTGCCATACATTTGCCCATTCACCCAACCTGTCCAAGTCACTCTGTAGCCTCCTAGCATCCTCCTCATTGTTCACACTGCCTCCCAATTTAGTGTCATCCGCAAATTTGGAGATATTACAATTAATCCCTTCGTCCAAATCATTAATATATAATGTAAACAGCTGGGGCCCCAGCACCGAACCCTGCGGTACCCCGCTGGTCACTGCCTGCCATTCTGAAAAGTACCCATTTACTCCTACTCTTTGTTTCCTGTGTGCCAACCATTCTCCATCCACGTCAACACATTACCCCCAATCCCATGTGCTTTAACTTTGCACACCAATCTCTTGTGTGGGACCTTGTCGAAGGCCTTCTGAAAGTCCAAATACACCACATCTACTGGTTCCCCCCTGTCCACCCTATTGGAAACATCCTCAAAAAATTCCAGAAGATTTGTCAAGCATGATTTCCCTATCACAAATCCATGCTGACTTGGACCTAGCATGTCGCCACTTTCCAAATGGTCTGTTATGACATCTTTAATAATTGATTCCATCATTTTACCCACCACCGATGTCAGGCTGACCGGTCTATAATTCCCTGCTTTCTCCCTCCCTCCTTTTTTAAAAAGAGGGGTTACATTAGCCACCCTCCACTCCTTCGGAACTGATCCAGAGTCTAAGGAATGTTGGAAAATGATCGTCAATGCATCCACTATTTCCAAGGCCACTTCCTTAAGTACTCTGGGATGCAGACCATCAGGCCCTGGGGATTTATCAGCCTTCAGTCCCATCAATTTCCCCAACACCTTTTCCCGACTGATAAGGATTTCCCTCAGCTCCTCCCTCTTACCAGATCCTTTGATCTCTTTTATTTCCGGAAGGTTGTTTGTGTCCTCCACAGTAAACACTGAACCAAAGTACTTGTTCAATTGATCTGCCATTTCTTTGTTCCCCATTATGACTTCCCCTGTTTCTGACTGCAGGGGACCTACGTTTGTTTTTACTAACCTCTTTCTTTTTACATATTTATAGAAGCTGTTGCAGTCCGTTTTAATGTTCTCCGCAAGCTTCCTTTCATATTTTATTTTCCCTGCCCTAATCAAACCCTTCGTTCTCCTCTGCTGAGTTTTAAAGTTCTCCCAGTCCCCGGGTTTGCTGCTACTTCTGGCCAATTTGTATGCCACTTCCTTGCTTTTAATACTATCCCTGATTTCCCTTGTTAGCCATGGTTGAGCCACCTTCCCTTTTTTATTTTTACGCCAGACAGGGATGTACAATTGCTGTAGTTCATCCATGCGATCTCTAAATGTCTGCCATTGCCCTTTCACTGATAACCCCTTAAATATCGCTTGCCAATCTAACCTCGCCAATTCACGCCTCATACCCTCAAAGTTGCCTTTATTTAAGTTCTGGACCATGGTCTCTGAATTAACTGTTTCCTTCTCCATCCTAATGTAGAACTCCACCATACTATGGTCACTCTTCCCCAAGGGGCCTCGCACCACAAGATCGCTGATTAGTCCTTCCTCATTACACAACACCCAGTCCAGGATGGCCTCCCCTCTAGTTGGTTCCTCAACATATTGGTTTAGGAAACCATCCCTTAAACACTCCAGGAAATCCTCCTCCACCGTATTGCTTCCAGTTTGAGTAGCCCAATCTATATGCATATTAAAGTCACCCATGATAACTGCTGCGCCTTTTTTGCCGTGCACTCTCTCCCCATTGGTACTTGGTGTAGAGCAGCCTGACCAGCAGTCCTTAAAGGGCCGCTACAGACCACTCAAAAAAGTAAAGCAAAATAAAGAAGTTTTTAAATGACTTAATGCTTCTCCTAGCCCCAACAGAAATTGACCCTCTTCTCTGCCTGATATGCGTCACATCCTCATTTTCTGCTCATTGATCAGTGAAAATTAGACCTTGTGGAAACAGAACGAATGATGAGTGAGACAGGGACAGACAGCAAATCTGTGAATAAATAGAGAGAAGTAAAGGGGTAGAGATCGACCAGGCTCATCTGGCTACACAGGGGTTCGGGCTAGAGTGGGCTGCAGTATCGAGGCTGACCTGTTGTTGCCCCCCCCCCTCCGTGTCTAGTGGGGTTCTGTCCCAGCATCCAAACCCCACAATTCCTGCCCTCAGGAGCACAAGGAATCAACAGGCCATCAGCAATGGGAATCTGGCTCTTTAAAACTGTCCCTGTCCAAAAACATTTTTATTGCCTGTACAGTTATTTGGATCTGATTGATTTTATGTTTGTAGGTATCGGGTTTTAATGAAATTCGATACTTAAAGCGGCAGCATCTTTATTAAAAACAAATGCTTGTGATGGTGAAGTTGGTCTGGAAGAATTCTTTGCCGTTACTTTTTAAAGATGTCTCTCACACTCTCTCACACAGTTACCTCGAGCATTGCTCACTTAATTAACCATTAGAGAGACGTGGTTGCAAGGTGACCAAGGTGACCAAGGCTGGGAACTGAATATTCAGGGATATTTGACATTTCAGAAGGATAGGCAGAAAGGAAAAGGAGGTGGGGTAGCTCTGTTAATAAAGGATGAGATCAGTGCAGTGGTGAGAAATGATATTGGCTTGGAAGATCAAGATGTTGAATCAGTTTGGGTGGAGATAAGAAATAGTAAGGGTAAGAAGTCACTGGTGGGAGTAGTATATAGGCCCCCTAACAGTAGCTATACTGTAGGACAGAGTATAAATCAAGAAATAATGGGGGCTTGTAAGAAAGGTACGGCTATAATCATGGGCGATTTTAATCATCATATAGATTGAACAAATCAAATTGGCAAGGGTAGCCTTGAGGACGAGTTCATAGAGTGTATTCGGGATGGTTTCTTAGAGCAATACGTTGAAGAACCAACCAGGGAGCAGGCTATTTTAGATCTGGTAATGTGTAATGAGACAGGATTAATTAATGATCTCATAGTAAAGGATCCCCTAGGAAAGAGTGATCATAGCATGGTAGAATTTCAAATTCAGTTTGAGGGCGAGAAAACCTTAACCCTAAACTTAAATAAAGGCAATTACAAGGGTATGAGGATAGAGTTGGCTAAAGTGGACTGGGAAAATAGATTAAAGGGTAAGACAGTAGATCAGCAGTGGCAGACATTTAAGGAGATATTTCATAAATCTCAGCAAAGGTATATTCCAGTGAGAAAGAAAGGCTCTACGAGAAGGATGCACCATCCATGGCTAACTAAGGAAGTTAAGGATGGTATCAAATTGAAAGAAAAGGCATACAATATTGCGAAGATTAGTGGTAGGCCAGAGGATTGGGAAATTTTTTAGAAACCAGCAAAGGATGACTAAAAAAACTATAAAGAGGGAGAAGATAGATTATGAGAGTAAACTAGCAAATAATATAAAAACAGACAGTAAGAGCTTCTACAGGTATATAAAAAGGAAGTGAGTAGATAAAGTAAACGTTGGTCCCTTAGAGGATGAGACTGGGGAATTAATAATGGGAAATGGAGAAATGGCAGAGACTCTAAACAATTATTTTGGGCCGGTCTTCACAGTAGAAGACACTAAAACAACCCAATAATAATAGATAATCAAGGGGCTATAGGGAGGGAGGAACTTAAAACAATCTCTATCACTAGAGGAAAAGTACTAGGCAAAGTAATGGGGCTAAAGGCTGACAAGTCCCCTGGACCCGATGGCCTGCATCCTAGGGCCTTAAAAGAAGTGGCTGCAGAGATAGTGGATGCGTTGGTTGTAATCTACTAAAATTCCCTGGATTCTGGAGAGGTCCCAGCGGATTGGAAAACCGCAAATGTAACGCCACTATTCAAGAAAGGAGGGAGACAGAAAGCAGGAAACTATAGGCCAGTTAGCCTAACATCTGTCATTGGGAAAATGCTGGAATCCATTATTAAGGAGGTAATAGCAGGACATTTAGAAAAACATAAGACAATCAAGCAGAATCAACATGGTTTTATGAAAGGGAAATCGTGTTTGACAAATTTGCTAGAGTTCTTTGAAGATGTAACAAACAGGGTGGATAAAAGGGAACCAGTAGATGTAGTGTATTTGGATTTCCAGAAGGCATTCAATAAATTGCCACGTAAAAGGTTACTGCACAAGATAAGAGCGCACGGGGTTGGGGGTAATATATTGGCATGGATAGGGGATTGGCTAACTAACAGAAAACAGAGTCGGGATAAATGGGTCATTTTCCAGTTGGCAATCAGTAACTAGTGGGGTGCCACAGGGATCAGTGCTGGGGCCTCAACTATTTACAATCTATATTAATGACTTGGATGAAGGGACCGTGTGTACTGTAGCCAAATTTGCTGATGATACAAAGATAGGTGGGTTAGCAAGTTGTGAGGAGGACACAAAGAGTCTGCAAAGGGATATACAGGAACAGCACCTCATCTTTCGTTTAGGCACGCTACAGCCCTCTGGACTCAATATCGAGTTCAACAATTTTAGATCATAACCTTAGCCCCATCACATTTATATTTTATTTTCTCATCCACCCTTTTATTTGCCCCCCCCTTTTTTTTTCCTCCTAGAAGCTGGCAGCTGTCCTTCATTCTGCCAGTGCATTTCACACTTCTTTCAGCCTTAACCTGTCACATTAACACCACCTCTTGCCTTGAATATCTCTTAATGTCTCTCAATGTCTCTTAATGTCTCTTAATCTCTCCTTTTGTTCTTTTATCCCCTCCCCCTTTCCCCAGCTTTATCCTTGCTTTAAATCTATTTGATTTCCTGCTGTCTCCAGTTCTGATGAAAGGTCTTCGACCTGAAACGTTAACTCTGTTTCTCTCTCCACGGATGCTGCCTCGCCTGCTGAGTTTTTCCAGCGTTTTCTGTTGTTATTTCGGATTTCCAGCATCTGCAGTATTTTGCTATCATACAGGAAACTCTTGTTTAACCGGCACCTAAATATCTGGAATTCTCTCTTAACCGGCAAAAATCATCCTCCGAAAACTCCTCTCAAATAACCGGCAATGTTGCCGAGTCGCAGTCCGAGTCTCCCGCGAACGCCGAGTACTCCGAGTACTCCTCTCAAATAACCGGCAATGTTGCCGAGTCCGAGCCCGAGCCCGCGAACGCCGAGTTAGTCAGTGGGGGCTAGTTCTCCAAGGTGCCACTACTCGGCCTCCTGGTGCTGTCGGAAGTCCGAACACTGCAGTAACAGGAGTCTGATTCTCCCACGCTGCCGGGAGTCTCTTCTGATCGGCCATTTTGCTGTGTGTCTCCCACACTGCTGGTACTGTAGTCTCTTCTGATACACCATTTTACTGTGTGTCTGCCACGCTGCTGGTAGTCTCTTCCTAGCCACCATTGTTCTGTGTGTCTTTCCATCTTCATCGGCAATTATCTCCTCCATCTTGCATTATGGAATTTCCAAAAGCTGGTCCAAGCAAAAGGAAGAGAGTGGTCTTAACTTTAAAACAGAAAATCAAGATATGCCAACGACTAGAAAGGGGAGAGAAGCGTATCAACATTATGAATGAATTCAAAATCGGTTCGTCAACAATCTACGACATCAAATCGCAGAAGGATAAGCTGCTCAAGTTTTATTCAAGCTCGGAGACATCTAAGAGTGTAGAGAAACGGCGTATGCTTCGTAAGCCTAAGCTTGAAGAGCTGGATACCGTGCTTTTGAATGGTTTTCTCTTAAGCGTTCAGAGGGTGTTCCAATTTCCGGACCCATGCTAATCGAGAAAGCGAAGGATTTCTATGAAAGGATGGAGTTCACTGACAAGTGTGCTTTCTCCGAGGGATGGCTAACGTGTTTCAAGTTACGGCACGGGATACGACGACTCGATATTTCCGGGGAGAAGAAATCAGCTGATCACGACGCCGCAGAAGAATACTGCGATTATTTCAATCGGATTGTGCAGCAACATGATTTGTCGCCAGCACAGTTATACAATGCCGATGAAACTGGCTTGTTTTGGAGGTTTTTGCCAGAATCAACGCTTGCTGGGGCTAGTGAGGCTAATGCTTCAGGTTACAAGAAAAATAAAGATCGTGTAACCATGCTAACATGTGCGAACGCCGCTGGATCACACCGGGTTAAACTTCTTGTTATCGGGAAGTATAAAAATCCCCATGCATTTAAAAATGTGAGGCACTTACCTGTTGAGTACAAAGCTCCAAAAAATGCTTGGATGGATAAAGAAATCTTCTCCGATAGGTTCCATCATATTTTTGTTCCATCTGTGAGGGAACATTTCCGTAAAATAGGGAAACCTGAAGATAGCAAATGCATTTTATTGCTTGATAATTGTAGAGCCCATCCGAATGAATCCGAGTTGGTTTCGGGAAATATTTTCACCATTTATTTGCCACCAAATGTAACTTCTCTCATCCAACCCATGGACCAGGGCGTTATCCAAAATCTGAAGTGTCATTACAAGAAAAACTTCCTACGTAAACTGATAAGCCAAGATGACAATATTCAAGAATTTCAGAAGGAATACAATATTAAAGATGCCATCTATAATGTTGCATGTTCCTGGAACTTTGTGAAAGGTCACACTCTGAGGCAAGCCTGGTGCAAATTGTGGTCTTCTGTAATGTTTGCTGAAGGTTCTTCTTCAGAGGAGGAATTTCATGGGTTCAATGTTCGTCCCAAGAAGAGTACAATAATGGAAATGGCTGGCATGGTGAAAAATGCAGGCCCAGCAAACCCTTTACATCACCTCAGTGAAAGTGATATCGAGCAGTGGGTTGATGCAGATAGAGAAGTTGGTGTTGTGCATATGCTAAGTGATGATGAAATAATTGAGAATGTTTTGAATCCAAAGAAAGAAAAGGAAAGTGAGATGGAAAGTGAAGAGGATGATATTTCTGAAGAAGAGAAGATTTCTTGGGCTAAAGCTGCAGAAGGATTATCGACATTCCTCAAATTTGCTGAAAGGCAGACTTGCTACTCTGCCCAAGAAGTTATGCAACTCCATATTCTGCATTCCACCTTTCTACAGAAAAGGCAAGAGTCCACTAAGCAAACCGACATCCGCAACATGTTTAAGAAAGCTTCCAAAAGAGTCGCAGCAGCGGAAGTGCCTGAAGAATCTGTGGCATCTGTGGAACTGCATGATCCTGATGACCCAGCTGGCACGGATATTCCTGATGAACCAGATGACTCGGAATAAGTGTACAGTCAACTACAGTACTGTATACAGTCATTTATAAGTTTTGTTTTACTGTTAAGTAATTAAAGAGTTATGGATTACCCTCAACTGGCAGTACTGTACTTAATCAAGCATCTTCCACCATCCATTTAACACAACATTCTGTAGGTGAGAACCCAAATACTGTATACTGCACATTTCTTGATTTTTTTTATTTTTCTTTGTTAAAAATAGCCTCGGTAGATATAACTCTCCGTTATCCAGAACTTTCGATCAACTGGCACCACGCCGGTCCCATCGGTGCCGGATACCAAAGAGTTTCCTGTAGATAGGTTAAGTGAGTGGGCAAAAATTTGGCAGATGGAGTACAATGTGGGAAAATGTGAGGTTATCCACTTTGGAAGGAAGAATGAAAAAGCAAATTATTATTTAAATGGAGTGAGACTACAAAATACTGCGGTACAAAGGGATCTGGGGGGTCCTAGTACATGAAACACAAAGTTAGCATGCAGGTACAGCAAGTAATTAGGAAGGCTAATGGAATGTTGGCCTTTATTGCAAGGGGTATGGAGCATAAAAGTAGGGAAGTTTTGATGCAACTTTACAGGGCGCTGGTGAGACCGCACCTGGAGTACTGCGTACAGTTTTGGTCTCCATATTTAAGGAAGGATATACTTGCATTGGAGGCAGTGCAGAGAAGGTTCATGAGGTTGGTTCCTGGGATGAAGGGGTTGATGTATGACAAAAGGTTGAGCAGGTTGGGCCTATACTCATTGGAGTTTAGAAGAATGAAAGGTGATCTTATTGAAATATATAAGATTCTGAGGGGGATTGACAGGGTGGATGCTGAGAGGATGTTTCCCCAAGTGGGGGCATCTAGAACTAGGGGGCATAGTTTCAGAATAAGGTGTCGCCCATTTAAGACAGAGATGAGGAGGAATTTCTTCTCTCAGAGGGTCGTGAATCTTTGGAATTCTCTACCCCGGAGAGCTGTGGAGGCGGAGTCATTGAATATATTCAAAGCGGAGATTGACAGACATTTGAACCACAAGAGAGTCAAGGGGTATGGGGAGAGAGCGGGAAAGTGGTGTTGAGGCCAAGATTGGATCAGCCATGATCTTATTGAATGGCGGAGCAGGCTCGAGGGGCCGATTGGTCGACTCCTGCTCCTGTCTCTTATGTTCTTAATCAGCTGAAACATTGTGTCCAATTCTGGGCACCGCACTTTAGGAAGGATGTCAAGGCCTTGGAGAGGGTGCAGAGGAGATTTACCAGAATGGTCCCAGGGATGAGGGACTTCAGTTACGTGGATAGACCAGAGAAGCTGAGATTGTTCTCCTTAGAGCAGAGAAGGTTAAGGGAAGATTTAATAGAGGTGTTCAAAATCATGGGGGGTTTTGATAGAGTAAATAAGGAGAAACTGTTTCCAGTGGCAGGAGGGTCGGTAACCAGAGGACACAGATTTAAGGTGATTGGCAAAAGAACCAGAGGGGAGATGAGGAGAATTTTTTACACAGCGAGTTGTTGTGATCTGGAATGCGCTGCCTGAAAGGGCGGTGGAAGCAGATTCAATAGTAACTTTCAAAAGGGAATTGGATAAATACTTGAAAAGGAAAAATTTGCAGGGCTATGGTGAAAGAGCAGAGCAGTGGGACTAATTGGCGAGCTCATTCAAAGAGCCGGCACAGGCATGATGGGCCGAATGGCCGACTTCTGTGCTGTATGATTCTATGATTCTGTAAATAAATGACAATATAGCAATTATGTTTTCGAACAAAGATGTTCCTTTAAATAGAACACTGCCTCGAAGTACCAAGCAGATCAGTTTACGCACTACATGTGCGATCCAGACTTAAAAAGTTGGTTTGCGTCACTTACTTGCTGCGGCTTTGGTCCTGTTCCCCTCTGTATTTAAAATTCCTCCTTACCTTTGCCTCCTGTTCCTCCTCTCTGACCAGGGTATCCTCTCTGTCCTCGCCGTCCTGGATCTCCAATAAACTCTATTCGGGTAAAACCAGACAATATATTTTCATCCCAAAGCCAAAGGGTTTAGATTTTGTTTTGAAACACTTGGCACTTTAGCGACCAGAGCGGTAACTGACCTGCGGAAGACGCTGGCCCGGGGAGTCCGGGTGGTCCCGGTGGTCCCGATATTCCTGGAAACCCAATGAATCCAGGCTGGAGAGCTGGCAACCCCACCTCACCTTTATATCCTTTGGGTCCTGTGACCCCTGGTGAACCTTGTGGTCCCCGGAAGCCTACGAATGACACAAATTAGAACATTAATATTTAGGTGTTTCTCACCCTTGAATTCCATTGTTTGTCCCCTTTTCCCCCTCCTTTTTCCACCCCCACCCCCCCGAATGACTTTGACTCCTTGCTGGTTCTTCCC
>CM059431.1:97992279-98102279 GCA_030390025.1 Squalus acanthias
GATATAGAAACACCCCCGATATAGAAACACCCCCCGATATAGAAACACCCCCGATATAGAAACACCCCCGATATAGAAACACCCCCCGATATAGAAACACCCCCGATATAGAAACACCCCCGATATAGAAACACCCCCGATATAGAAACACCCCCCGATATAGAAACACCCCCGATATAGAAACACCCCCGATATAGAAACACCCCCGATATAGAAACACCCCCGATATAGAAACACCCCCGATATAGAAACACCCCCCGATATAGAAACACCCCCGATATAGAAACACCCCCGATATAGAAACACCCCCGATATAGAAACACCCCCGATATAGAAACACCCCCGATATAGAAACACCCCCGATATAGAAACACCCCCGATATAGAAACACCCCCCGATATAGAAACACCCCCGATATAGAAACACCCCCCGATATAGAAACACCCCCGATATAGAAACACCCCCGATATAGAAACACCCCCGATATAGAAACACCCCCGATATAGAAACACCCCCGATATAGAAACACCCCCGATATAGAAACACCCCCGATATAGAAACACCCCCCGATATAGAAACACCCCCGATATAGAAACACCCCCGATATAGAAACACCCCCGATATAGAAACACCCCCGATATAGAAACACCCCCGATATAGAAACACCCCCGATATAGAAACACCCCCGATATAGAAACACCCCCGATATAGAAACACCCCCCGATATAGAAACACCCCCGATATAGAAACACCCCCGATATAGAAACACCCCCGATATAGAAACACCCCCGATATAGAAACCCCCCACCGCCCCCCGCCGCCGATTCTCACTCGATTGGAATTGGGAATCAGGTGAGTTTTATAATTGGTGACGATTAACTCCATGAGGTCACTGATCAGCGTAGGCGAAATTTAGCTCCTTTTGTTTGCCGAGAATCTTTGTTGTGTCACTACTGTGGATCAGCAGCTCTCTGATGGGCCATATTTACCGTATATTCCAGTCAGTACGGTAGCAAACGTTTGTATGACCACCCGCTGTGATAGTGATGGCCATGTGGAACCCTCGTTATCAGACACACAGCCCGGCTGGGGCCCTGGCAATGAATGCAGCCTAGAAACTGAATTCTGGGGGCATTTCCCTGGTGGCTTTAAACGCCTGTTTATGTTTGACAGCTCTGTAGCCAGTTCTCCATATAGGCATTACACGCTTTTCCCAGTTCGCTGTTCGGATGAACTATCAGTGGGTTGAGACGATCAGAGGACTGTAGGAGTGTCCTTCTCACATAAAACTGTTTGATTGAGGATATACATCGTTAATAGTAGAGCAGAGAACTGCAAACATTTTTACTTTAATTACTTTAGGAGATGATGCAAAGTATTATAATCTAGCAAAGTCTGCTGTGCTAGCTTTTGCTTCTGTTTATATTACTTCTTAATAAACCTGATTGATAGATACTAGCCTGAGATGTATGATGTGCCAGTGTGATGTGCCTATCGATTGGAGAGACCAGGATCATACAAGACATCTCCTACTGGTTGCAGCTTGTTTATCACCATAGTTCACCCCAGACATGCTGCATACAAGAGAAAGCTTCACTTCATCGGAATCAAAGGTTTTCTCTCTACGTGAACAGCTTTTTGAAATGGGCACAAAGGGTAGCGGAAATCTGGAACTCTCTCTGGCTGTGGATGCTAGGGGGTCAATTGGAGCTTTCAGGACTGAGATCGTTAGATTTTTGTTGGGGAAGAGTATCAAGGGATATAGAGCAAAGAGCTAAGATGCAGATCAGCCATGATCTAACTGAATGGCGGAACAGGCTCGAGGGGCTGAATGGCCCCCTCCTGTTCCTGTGTGTAAATCGGGCGGCTGATTTGCTATTGCCCGGTTTGCGCTGTCTCCGAAGACCGATTTCAACCCTCGTTATTTTTTGAGCTCCTTTCTCCATCTGTGGAAAGTCAACATACCTTTGGGGACTGATCCGGAATAAGTGATGGACCTGCCAGGGAGGCCCTGGTCACCTCGATCACCCTGTGAAGGGAGGGAGGGCAAGACATCAGGGAAGATTGTTAGAGAACATCCTGCCTGCAAAAACCTCCAGCACATTTCACTGCATTTCTTCAGAATTGTCATCACACAAAAACCAAGGAAAATGGAGTCAATATTGGTCTTCGCCCCCTGGGCAGGATTCTGTCGGAGCGGATCGCTCGCTCGTTATAGAACACACCCGACATTCGTTCTATTGAAATCCATGGAATGAAAATAACGATGTGCGGTTGATCCACTCTGACAGATCTCCTCCCAGATGATGAAGGCGAATATTTATCCCAAGGGATCATCTATTACTCTAGTGGGTTCAGCAAAATCTACCAAAGCTTCTGTTTGAAAAGGGGCAGGGAAATGGGCTGAGAAGTAGATGGCTCCAGGTCAAGAGCCAGTGCGGCTCCAGGCAGCCCGTGTGCTGCAATGCCTCTGATCATACACTTCCCAACTTACGTAGAGCTGCGATTTGAGCGCGGAGGAGAGGGTGCCCAGTCTCCGCTCGTTTCCTGCTCTGTATCGCACAAGGCAAAGAATAGAATTGAAGGCTGGGAGAAGGGAAGTGGGGAGGGTATCAGGCGTGCAGTCTAGCCTGGGCAGTAAGCAATGGCTCCAAGAGCCTGGCCCAGGGGTGAAGGATTGGCGGTAGCGTGTGCGATGATCGCGATTCTGCCGCTGTCAGGCAAATCAGATGGAAGGACAGGGCTGAGTGTGACTTTGGAAGAATTGCCAATCAAAAAGACAATTCGAAAATGCAAATTCAAAATTCTGATCCAATTCTGTCAATATTATGCGGCGCGAACTAACCAATCCAAGCCACTGACTAACTTAAACTAACTTCAGAAGTCTAATCTCGTGTGTGTAGAAATCGGGCGAACTGTTGATGAGATGTGGTGTGGGACAAAGGCTTGTGTCAAGACAGAACGATTATTAAAAGAAAATCAGAGTAAGTCTGTGATTGGAAAGGCTTTGAAATAATAAAACACAAGTTCAGTTTTTGTGGATCAATGGTCATCTCTCTGCTGGTTATAGTTAGGAAAGTTTTGAGCCGTTTTGCATGTAGAATGTTGACAGACTGAAACCATGAAACAGTGGGATGGGGACGGTGGTGATGGTGGGTGGGGTGGGGGTGGGGGTGGGGGGGACGGTGATGGTGGGGGTGGGGTGGGGGGGGGACAGTAATGGTGGGGGTGGGGGGGACGGTGATGGTGGGGGTGGGGTGGGGGGGACAGTGATGGTGGGGGTGAGGTGGGGGTTGGGGGGATGGGGTGGGGGGTTGGGCTGGGGGTGAGGGGTGGGGGGGGACGGTGATGGTGGGGGGGTGGGGGTGGGGTGGACGGTGATGGTGGGGGTGGGGTGGGGGGGACGGTGATGGTGGGGGGTGAGTCGGTTTGCGTTGCGTCCGTTTCTCGGGCGGAACATGTACCAGTTTCTGGGCGTCAGGTCTCGTGACATGACTGCGCCACATTGGTCCTCGCTGTTTTTAGGTATCCCTGTCGGCTGCCTGAGGAAGCGGTGGCCCAATTTAAGTCCGCAATGAAGGCATCTGCAACTATTTCAGGATCCTTCTACAAAATGTGTTATAAACTAGGTGAGTGTTTGCCGTGCAAACTCCAACTAGTTTTTCCACCAGTGCTGCATGGGGGTGTCCAATATGCGCACCCACCTCACCGCTATTATCACTGTGAGGCTCGAGGGCTTATTCCCCGCTCTTCCGTCTTCGAGGATGGTGATCATTCCCTGCGCAATTCGGCCGGACCCTATTTCTATCCCAGTGACTGTAGAGAGTGTCAGGCAGGTAGAGTGAGAGAGAAAGAGAGGGTGGGGGAGAAGAGAGAGAGAGAGAGAGAGAGACAGAGGTAGAAAAAGGGAAGAAAGAGAGGGTGGGGAGAGAGAGAGAGAGATGGAGAGAGAGGGGCAAAGAGAGGTAGGGAAGAAAGGGAGCGAGAAAGTGAAAGAAGAAAACAGGGAGGGGTTGAGAAAGAGAGAGGGAGGGAAAGAGTGGAAGGGGAGAGAGAAAGAAAGAAAGAAATAGAGGCCATAAAGCGAATGAAGACAGGCTGCCATGTGAACCTTGGAAAACAGTTCCGCTACAGATAGATGAGAAGAAAGAAAAGAAGAGAATGAACGTGCATTTCTGTAGCGTCTTTCACGACCTCAGGATGTCCCAAAGTGCTTCACACCCAAGGACATACTTTTGAAGTGTAGTCACTGTTGTAATGTAGGAAACACGGCAGTCAATTTGCACACAGCAAGCTCCCACAAACAGCAATGTGATAATGACCAGATAATCTGTTTTTAGTGATGTTGGTTGAGGGGTGAACTTTGACCCAGTACAACAAGTTTGAAATAAACAACTAGAATGATGTGATAATGCAGATTTCATTTGATTATCAGAAACGGAAATTCATGCAAATTACCTTCATTCCTAGGCGACCATCGACCCCTGGGAGACCACGGATACCTGGGAGACCCTGGATATGACAAAAATAGTCACAAGATGTCAGGAATATGTAGAGTTTTATGAAACTCCGCCAAGTGAACAACTCATGGCAATTTAAAAAGTAGAATTGTCCCATTTGTTGCCTTAATATCCTCTACCCTTGGGGAGATTCCCTCCATGTGCTTAGTGTAAACCCTTTCTTTGAAACTGGACAGGGGCAGAAGCCAGGGATTCCCTGAGCCAGATGTTCTGGGCAGGGGCAAGGACTTCCAGATGTTCTAGATGGGGACAAGGGGCAACGACTCCCTGAGCCAGATGTTCTAGACCGGGGCAGGGATTCCCTGAGCCAGATGTTCTGGACAGGGGCAAAGGGCAGGGACTCCCTGAGCCAGATGTTCTAGACGGGGCAGGGACTCCCTAAGCCAGATGTTCTGGACAGGGGCAAGGGGCAGGGACTCCCTGAGCCAGATGTTCTGGACAGGGGCAAGGGGCAGGGACTCCCTGAGCCAGATGTTCTGGACAGAGGCAGGGTCTCTCTGAGCCAGATGTTCTGGACAGAGGCAGGGACTCCCTGAGCCAGATGTACTCACTCCTGAGCTTCAGTCGGGACCCGGAGCAGTACTGGAGGCCGGTACACTGAGTGAGCTGAGGGATATCATCCTCCACAAAGATTCTTTCTTTCCACATCTTTTTGGAGATCGCTGAGATCACAAGCAGGAATCTGGTCAACTCTCCCCCTCAAAGGGTGAAGCAATGGGGGGAGTGTTTTGCAGGAACTTTGCCCCCTATGCTAATAAGCTGTCCATTCACTGACCCCACAAACTCCAGCAGGGTCACCATGGAGGCTACCAGCAGGTGGGGGTCTGTCTTAACACCCCCTAACCCATCTCCCCCAAAATACCACCCAGAGACCGGGCAGTAAGAAAGGGGCACTTATCAGAATGAGAGTAACACAGGCAGCAATTGTATTCTAGCTCTGTGGGGGTCAGTGTGTTCTGGGCCCTTTCCTGCCTCTGGTAGTTAGGCGTCCGTCTTTTCAAGCACTCTCACAGGCGAGTCTTTGCTCCCGATGGTCTCGAGAGTCTCTTCACTGATCCTGACATCTAAGTAAGTTTCTACTGGTCTGCCCAGGATAACCTTCCTGTTAATTACTTCAGCTTCAGGATCTATCCTGCTCCTCCACAGGAAATTATTTTCTGCCTTTGAAAAGCAACATCGGACCTTGTTTTAGGTTTTTAACAATCACGTGAATTTATTGAACAAAAGATAAGCATTGCCGTGAAGAGATGGCTAGAGCGAATAGGGCGTTGGGGTGCATTCCTTAGACAATTGACCAAAAGACAAAACACACTATTTTGTCCTTGTACAAGACTTTGGTCAGGTCACACTTGGAATACTGTGTCCAGTCTTGGTCTCCTCACAGGGTGGGCGATATTGAGGCTTTGGAAAGGGTACAGGGGAGGAGCCAATAGACTGATTCCCCGTCTAAAGCATCTTAGTTATCAAGATAGGTTAAAATAGTTGGGACTCTACACTTTAGAGAAGCGTAGACTTAGGGGTGATCTGATCGAGGTTTAAAAGATAATGAAGGGAATAGATTATGTTCCAGTTGACAGTGTTTTCCAATTAAATAGCTTAGACAGGACCAGGGGTCACAAATTTAAGTTGTGTAAGGCCAGATCTAGGTTAGATGTCAGGAGGTGGTTCTTCTCCCAGAGAATCGTGGACCTCTGACACAGGCTGCCGACTCGTGCGGTGGATGCCGATTCGCTGAAATCCTTCAAGCGAGAGCTGGACCTGTTTCTGGCTGGGGCGGAGATCACCTCTTACAGAAGGTGGGTACTGCTGGGAATTCAGGGCCAGAGTGATCGCCTGGACTAGTTTCCATCGCCTAGATGGGTCGGGGAGGAATTTCACAGATTTTTTTTCCCCAAATTGGCCCGGGTTTTTAATCTGTTTTTTTGCCCCTCCCAGGAGATCACATGGTTTGGGGTGGGGTGGAGAGTATATATATTGTGATACACAAGGTATCACGGCTGTGAGAGACAGGCTGGGTGGACCAAAGGGTCTTTACCCGTAGATAATTTTTTTCTTGCAATCTTTTCTGACTGTGTGCGCCAGATCAGCCAATCTATCGATCACTGAAGGTTCCAACCAACTTAGGAACATAGGAACAGGAGTAGGCCATTCAGCCCCTCAAGCCTGTTCCGCCATTCAATGAGATCATGGCTGATCTGGGACCTAACTCCATCCACCCGCCTTTGGCCTATATACCTTAATAACTTTGGTTAACAAAAATCTATCAATCTCAGATTTAAAATTAACAATTGATCTAGCATCAATTGCCATTTGCGGAAGAGAGTTCCAAACTTCTACCACCCTTTGTGTGTAGAAGTGTTTCCTAATTTCACTCCTGAAAGGTCTGGCTCTAATATTTAGACTATGCCCCCTAGTCCTAGAATCCCCAACCAGTGGAAATAGTTTCTCTCTATCGACCCTATCTGTTCCCCTTAATATCCTGAAAACTTCAATCAGATCACCCCTTAACCTTCTAAATTCTAGGGAATACAACCTTAATTTGTGTAATCTCTCCTCGTAACTTAACCGTTGAAGTCCAGGTATCATTCTGGTAAACCTACGCTGCACTCCCTCCAAGGCCAATATATCCTTCCTAAGGTGTGGTGCCCAGAACTGCTCACAGTACTCCAGGTGTGGTCTAACCAGGGCTTTGTATAGCTGCAGCATAACTTCTACCCCCTTGTATTCTAGTCCTCTAGATATAAAGGCCAGCATTCCATTAGCCTTTTTGATTATTTTCTGTACCTGTTCATGACATTTTAATGATCTATGTACCTGGACCCCCAAGTCTCTTTGGACCTCCACTGTTTTTAGCCTTTCACCATTTAGAAAGTACCCTGTTCTATCCTTTTTAGGTCACAAGTGGATGACCTCACACTTACCTACATTGAAATCCATTTGCCACAGTTTTGCCCATTCACTTAATCTGTCGATATCCCTTTGTAATTTTATGCTTCCATCTACACTGCCTACAATGCCGCCTATCTTTGTGTCATCGGCAAATTTGGATATATGACTTTCTATGCCATCATCTAAGTCGTTAATAAATATGTGAATAGTTGAGGCCCCAATACAGATCCCTGCCAAGTTGAGTACCTACTGCAACAAGAGTTAAAGATACTCCTCCCCCCAAACTGAAACAAGACACAAACACAGGCATCACCGTGAGGAAGAGGCTGGAAGTGAACGTGTCAAAACTCAATGGGTTATCCACATAGATTTTATACTCACTGTGGCTCCGTCTGAACCTGGGGGTCCATCCAAACCACTCGAACCCTAGAATCACAGAGAGGTAATTTTAAGGCGAAATTCAGTAACAATCATACAATTTTGGAAAAAGTATTCCTGTACAGGATAATGCCTTACCCTTGATCCCGGAAGCCCCATTATTCCCTCTTCTCCTTTCTCTCCTTGTGGTCCGGGAACTCCCTAAACAAAACATTGATCACAAATATAATTATTGCATGACGTTCAGAGGAAGGTCTGAATGACCCCTAATCCTCTTCCTTCATTGTAATCTCCGCTTTGCAAAGTTAACGAGCAAGTGCTGACATTGAAAGTGTTCCGAGCTGGAAGAAAACAAATCCAAAGAATGACGTTGAACAATCTGAGCATCTGAACTGAACTCAGATCCTGGTTGTTTAAACTCACCGGTTTCCCAGGGTGTCCTACTTCTCCCTCAAATCCTTCATTTCCTCTTTCACCCTGAAGAAAGAATGAAAGAAAATGATAAATATCAACAATAAATGTATGCCAATAACCTTGTAGCGATCAACATATATCCATAAACTGGTTCATCTCCAGAGGCATTGCACGGCAGGGAGTCTACACCAAGTGCGGTCCAGATGACATTGGGTTGGTGGATGGGATTACACAGGATATACGGCACAGAAACAAGGCATTCGGCCCAACCAGTCCATGCTGGCGTTTATGCTCCACTTGACACTCCTCCCATCTTTCCTCATCTAACTCTATCAGCATAACCCTCTATTCCCTTCTCCCTCATATGCTTGTCTAGCCTCCCCTTAAATGCATCTATACTATTCGCTTCAACCACTCCCTGTGGTAGCGAGTTCCACATTCTCACCACTCTCTGGGTAAAGAAATTTCTTCTGAATTCCCTATTGGATTTCTGGGTGACTATCTTATATTGATGGCCTCTAGTTATGCTCTTCCCCACAAGTGGAAACACTCTCTGTATAATTAAACCAGGGCGCTCAGATGTAGTTCAGGCCCCATTTTAAAGTCACACATTCTGTCCTTATTTTTATTTTTCCATTATAAATTCTTCTGTCAACATTTATAATGACTGTTTCCCGATTGAAACACTAATTGCACCTTCTCGTCAGAGTTAGAGCTGCAGCACCCCCACTGGCAGGAGTCTGCCATTACAGCGTAGGGCAAGCTCCATTTTAAAGGTTGACATAGGATTTATAATGGTAAAAATCTGCAGGAAGTGCACAAAGATGTAAAAGTTTTAATATATTAAAGATATACACCATGAGCATATATTAATAAATATATAGACAGTAAATATGCACCATAAACATATGTTGAGGCTGCCGCGAAACACGAATTAAGGCTGAATCCATGTGTGGAAAACAAGAGACTTTTTTAATGCAACTGCATGGCACAAAATGGCTGAACAGACTGCTCCCAGAATTCTCTGGAAAAACACTGAGGCCCCGCCCACTCCTGCCTTAAAGGGAAGGTGCTCGATATTTGTCCACGGACGGAAAAGTGGATAATGCCCGTTTAGGTGGCGATCCGCCACATATATATATATATATATAAAACCGATAAATATATACCAGCCAACATATACCAGTAAGCATACACCGATAAATAGGCATGAACTGAATAACCTTACTTTAAATTCCACTTGTAGCACCAATTGTATTTTAACATGATTACACATAGTCATTGTCTCCAACAAGCGAGAGTCTAACCACCACCCCTTGACATTCAACGGCACTACCATCGCTGAATCCCCCACCAACATCCTGGGGGGGTCACCATTGACCAGAATCTTAACTGAAACAGCCACATAGATGCCATGGCAACAAGAGCAGGTCAGAGGCTGGGTATTCTGTGGCGAGTGACTCATCTTCTGACTCCCCAAAGCCTTTCCACCATCTACAAGGCACAAGTCAGGAGTGTGATGGAATACTCTCCACTTGCCTGAATGAGTGCAACTCCAACAACACTCAAGAAGCTCGACACCATCCAGGACAAAGCAGCCCGCTTGATTGGCACCCCATCCATCACCTTAAATATTCACTCCCTCCACCACCAGCGTACTGTGGCTGCAGTGTGTACCATCTACAAGATGCACTGCAACAACTCGCCAAGGCTTCTTCGGCAGCACCTCCCAAACCCGCGACCTCTACCACCTAGAAGGAAAAGGGCAGCAGGTGCATGGGAACACCACCACCTCCAAGATCCCCTCCAAGTCACACACCATCCTGACTTAGAAGTATATCGCCGATCTTTCATCGTCGCTGGGTCAAAATCCTGGAACTCCATTCCTAACAGCACTGTGGGTGTACCTTCACCACACGGACTGCAGCGGTTCAAGAAGGCGGCTCACCACCACCTTCTCAAGGGCAATTAGGGATGGGCAATAAATGCTGGCCTTGCCAGTGACACCCACGAATAAAAAGATATATACATCACAGAGATTTCATTAGAAATGAAGAGATTTCACTTTAAGTACCAATTCAGAGTTTAAGAACAGGAATGCTAATATCATTGTTTTTTGGCTTCACAGAACATCCCTTTTCTTATATTTTTGTATCTATCGCCCATATCAGTGAAGAACGTCAGTGTTGGCAGTGGAACCCTTCTCATTTCTGGCGCCCAGTGTCAGCATCAGGCACTCGCAGCTTGGTTACAGTACAGCAGGACACGGAGTGAAGCTCCCTGTACTCTGACCCAGCAATGTGCCTCAGTGCCTCTTCAGACAGAGTAAGACTGACATCGGACAGTTCCTGGATTTTCCACCATGACTGCTTGTTGGGAGGTAGCGTCAGGAGAAATTGGGAAGAATGGAATTCCCTGGCATTGCCTCCCATGTGGACAAAATAGCCAGGACCTTACTGGAACAATGATAATTCAAAACTCCCACTAATGGGACAGTCAGCAACTCAACCCGCCCCTTAACTGGCCTTTAAGCCGAGGGATAAATATTGGCCAGGACACTGGAGAGAATCCCCTGTTCTTCAAATAGTGCCATGGGATCTTTTACATCCACCTGAGAGGGCAGACGAGGTCTCGGCTTAACTATCCATCAGAAAGGTGGCATCTCCGACAGTGCAGCACTCCCTCAGTACTGCCCGTCTGACAGTGCAGCGCTCCCTCAGTGCTGCCCCTCCGACAGTGCAGCACTCCCTCAGTACTGCCCCTCCGACAGTGCAGCGCTCCCTCAGTACTGCCCCTCCGACAGTGCAGCACTCGCTCAGTGCTGCCCCTCCGACAGTGCAGCGCTCCCTCAGTGCTGCCCCTCCGACAGTGCAGCGCTCCCTTAGTGCTGCCCCTCCGACAGTGCAGCACTCCCTCAGTACTGCCCCTCCGACAGTGCAGCGCTCCCTCAGTACTGCCCCTCCGACAGTGCGGCGCTCCCTCAGTACTGCCCCTCTGACAGTGCGGTGCTCCCTCAGTACTGTCCCTCCGACAGCGCAGCGCTCCCTCAGTACTGCCCCTCCGACAGTGCAGCACTCCCTCAGTGCTGCCCCTCCGACAGTGCAGCGCTCCCTCAGTGCTGCCCCTCCGACAGTGCAGCGCTCCCTTAGTGCTGCCCCTCCGACAGTGCAGCACTCCCTCAGTACTGCCCCTCCGACAGTGCAGCGCTCCCTCAGTACTGCCCCTCCGACAGTGCGGCGCTCCCTCAGTACTGCCCCTCTGACAGTGCGGTGCTCCCTCAGTACTGTCCCTCCGACAGTGCAGCGCTCCCTCAGTACTGTCCCTCCGACAGTGCAGCGCTCCCTCAGTACTGCCCCTCCGACAGTGCAGCACTCCCTCAGTGCTGCCCCTCCGACAGTGCAGCGCTCCCTCAGTGCTGCCCCTCCGACAGTGCAGCGCTCCCTTAGTGCTGCCCCTCCGACAGTGCAGCACTCCCTCAGTACTGCCCCTCCGACAGTGCAGCGCTCCCTCAGTACTGCCCCTCCGACAGTGCGGCGCTCCCTCAGTACTGCCCCTCTGACAGTGCGGTGCTCCCTCAGTACTGTCCCTCCGACAGTGCAGCGCTCCCTCAGTACTGTCCCTCCGACAGTGCAGCGCTCCCTCAGTACTGCCCCTCCGACAGCGCGGTGTTCCCTCAGTACTGACACAGAATCATAGAATCATAGAAGATAGGAGCAGGAGTAGGCCATTCAGCCCCTCTAGCCTGCTCCGCCATTCAAGCGATCATGGCTGATCATCCAAATTCAGTACCCTGTCCCTGCTTTCTCCCCATATCCCTTGATCCCTTTAGCCTTAAGAAATATATCCAACTCCTTCTTGAATCTATTTAATGAATTGGCCTCTACTGCCTTCTGTGGCAGAGAATTCACTCTCTGGGTGAAGAAATTCCTCCTCATTTCTGTCCTAAGTGGCTTACCCCTTATCCTTAGACTGTGACCCCTGGTTCTGGACACCCCGACCATCGGGAACATCCTTCCTGCATCTAGTTTGTCCTGTCCTGTCAGAATTTTATAAGTTTCAATGAGATCCCCTCTCATTCTTCTAAACTCCAGCGAGTATAAGCCCAATCGACCCAATCTCTCTTCATACGTCATTCCTGCCATCCCAGGTATCAGCCTTGTGAATCTTCGCTGAACTCCTTCCATGGCAAGAACATCCTTCCTCAGATAAGGCGACCAAAACTGCACACAGTACTCAAGGTGTGGTCTCACCAAGGCCCTGTACAACTGCAGCAAAACATCCTTGTTCCTGTACTCAAACCCTCTCGCTATGAAGGCCAACATACCATTTGCCTTCTTAACCGCCTGCTGCACCTGCATGCTTACCTTCAGCGACTGGTGCACAAGGACACCCAGGTCTCGTTGCACTTCCCCTTCTCCCAATCTATTGCCATTCAGATAATAATCTGCCTTTCTGTTTTTGAGACCAAAGTGGATAACCTCGCATTTATCCACGTTATATTGCATCTGCCACGCTTCTGCCCAATCACCCAACCTGTCCAAATCATCCTGGAGTTTCTCGGCATCCTCCTCACAGCACACACGCCCACCCAGTTTTGTGTCATCTGCAAACTTGAAGATAATACATCTAGTTCCCTTGTCTAGATCATTAATATATATTGTGAATAGCTTGGGTCCAAGGACCGATCCCTGCGGTACCCCACTAATCACTGCCTGCCACTCGGAAAAAGATCTGTTTATTCCAACTTTTTGCTTTCTGTCTGCCAACCAGTTCTCTATCCAAGTCAATACCTTGCCCCCAATCCCATGTGCCTTAACTTTACACGCTAATCTCTTATGCAGGGACCTTATCAAAAGCCTTTTGGAAGTCCAAATACACCACATCCACTGGTTCTCCCTTATCTATTTTCCCAGTTACATCCTCAAAAAATTCCAGTAGATTAGTCAAGCATGATTTACCTTTTGTAAATCCATGTTGACTTTGTCCGATCCTGTCACTGTTTTCCAAGTGCTCAGCTATTACATCTTTTATAATGGACTCTAGCATTTTCCCCACTACTGATGTCAGGCTTACCGGTCTATAATTCCCCGTTTTCTCTCTACCACCCTTTTTGAATAGTGGGGTAACATTAGCTCCCCTCCAATCCATGGGTACTGTTCCAGATTCCATCGAATGTTGGAAGCTGATCAGCAATGCATCTACTATTTCTAGGGCCACTTCCTTAAGTACCCTAGGATGTAGATTATCAGGCCCTGGGGATTTATCGGCCTTCAATCCCTTCAATTTCCCTAACACCATTTCCCTACAAATACTGATTTCTTTCAGTTCCTCCCTTTCATCAGACCCTATGTTCCCCAACATCTCTGGGAGGTTATTTGTGTCCTCCTTTGTCAAGACAGAACCAAAATATGTATTTAATTGGCCTGACATTTCTTTGTTCCCCATTATAAGTTCCCCTGATTCTGACTGCAAGGGACCTATACTTGATTTCACTAATCTTTTTCTCTTCACATATCTATAAAAGCTTTTACAGTCAGTTTTTATGTTCCCTGCAAGCTTACTCTCGTATTCTATTTTCCCCTTCTTAATTAATCCCTTTGTCCTCCTTTGTTGAATCTTAAACTGCTCCCAATCCTCAGGGTTACTGCTTTTTCTGGCCAATTTATATGCCCTCTCCTTGGATCTTATGCTATCCCTAATTTCTCTTGTTAGCCACGGTTGAGTCACCCTTTTTGTTTTATTCTTATGCCAAACTGGGATGAACAAATTCTGTAGTTCGTCCATGCGGTCTTTGAATGTTTGCCATTGCCTATCCACCGTCAACCCTTTGAGTGACATTCCCCAATCAATCCTACCCAACTCGCACCTCATACAATCGTAGTTTCCTTTATTTAAATTCAGGACCCTAGTCTCTGAGTCAACTACTTCACTCTCCTAATGAAGAATTCTATCATATTATGATCACTCTGACCCAAGGGGCCTCGCACAACAAGATTGCTAATTAATCCTTTCTCATTGCATAATACCCAGTCTAAGATGGCCTGATCTCTGTTTGGTTCCTCGACATATTGGTCCAGGAAACCATCCCGTAAACACTCCAGGAATTCCTCCTCCATAGTATTGTTACTAATTTGGTTAGCCCAATCTACATGTAGATTAAAGTCACCCATGATGACTGCTGTGCCCTTATTGCACGCTTCTCTAATTTCCCTTTTAATGCCATCCCCAACCTCCGCATTACTCCGACAGTGTAGCGCTCCCTCAGTACTGCCTCTCCGACAGTGCGGCGCTCCCTCAGTACTGCCCCTCTGACATGCAGTGCTCCCTCAGTACTGCCCCTCCGACAGTGCTGCGCTCCCTCAGTACTGATCCTCCGACATGCAGTGCTCCCTCAGTACTGCCCCTCCGACAGTGCTGCGCACCCTCAGTACTGCCCCTCCGACAGTGCGGCGCTCCCTCAGTACTGCCCCTCCGACAGTGCAGCGCTCCCTCAGTACTGCCCCTCCGACAGTGCAGCGCTCCCTCAGTACTGCCCCTCCGACAGTGCGGCGCTCCCTCAGTACTGCACCTCCGACAGTGCGGCGCTCCCTCAGTACTGCCCCTCCGACAGTGCGGCGCTCCCTCAGTACTGCCCCTCTGACAGTGCAGCACTCCCTCAGCACTGCCCCTCTGACAGTGCGGCGCCTCCTCAGTACTGCACTAGAGTGTCAGCCTGAATTTTGTGCTCAAGTCCCTGGAGTGGGACTTAAACCCACAACTGTTTGACTCAGAGGCAAGAGTACTACACACTGAGCCACGGCTGATACTGAAGGTCTTCTCCAGCCTGAAACTCTTACTATGGTAATTCCGAGCTTTTCATTACCCACAATAACTGGTACTTTTCCTTTAACCACCGTTCATTGCTTTGTTGCAGAAATTGGACAGCACACGGTTGAGGTTTTACCTTTTCTCCCGCCTCTCCTTTTGCATAGATTGTCACGGGGGGTCCCGTCCCAGCTCCCGGGCCAGGGACTCCTGGCAAACCTGCTTCACCCTGAGGGACAACGGTTAAAACAAATGGTTAACAAGAGGTAAAGGCAGAAACCTGTTGTGCTTCAAAATCCTAATCTGACAGCATTACAGGAGCGCTGGCACTGGGCTTGGAGTTAGTTTTTGCACCATAGGAAACTAATAAACTGTTGATTCGTCTGAAATTTCTTCATATAAAAGACAATCTAGGGCCCTTTATCCCTCTAGTGAAAATGACATCCTCTTCCAACTGATGTGTTGGTGGAAGAGAGAGACAGAGAGCGCACAAATCGGGCGATAACGAATCGACAAATCGTTTTGCACTCCACCCGATTCTCTTTTCCATTGACTTCACTCTCTGCAACTCTTTCCATCCAATGCCTCTAGGTGAGCCATCCAATCCTTTGCCTCGTCTCCAGTGCTTCCCTCGCTTCCCTTCGCTCTACTGCAGACCCTCCACACCCCCCAACCCCCCTCTCCACCTCTCTCTCCACCTTCAGCCTCCTCAGAACCTACCTCCTACCTTCTTTCATAAGAACATAAGAAATAGGAGCAGGAGTCGGCCATTCGGCCCCTCGAGCCTGCTCCACCATTCAATAAGATCATGGCTGATCTTCGACCTCAACCCCACTTTCCCGCACTATCCCCATATCCCTTGATTCCCTTAATATCCAAAAATCTATCGATCTCTGTCTTGAATATACTCACTGACTGAGCCTCCACAGCTCTCTGGGGTAGGGAATTCCAAAGATTCACCACCCTCTGAGTGAAGAAATTTCTCCTCAACTCAGTCCTAAATGGCCGACCCCTTATTCTGAGACTGTGACCCCTGGTTCTAGACTCCCCAGCCAGGGAAACATCTTCCCTGCATCTACCCTGTCACATCCTGTCAGAATTTTGCATGTTTCAATGAGATCACCTCTCATTCTTCTAAACTCTAGAGAATATAGGCCCAGTCTACTCAATCTCTCCTCATAGGACAATCCCCCCCATCCCAGGAACCAGTCTGGTGAACCTTCGTTGCACTCCCTCTAAGACAAGTATATCCTTCCTTAGATAAGGAGACCAAAACTGTACACAATACTCCAGGTGTGGTCTCACCAGGGCCCTCTATAATTGCAGTAAGACGTCTTTACTCTTATACACAAATCCTCTTGTAATGAAGGCCAACATACCATTTGCTTTCCTAATGGCTTGCTGTACCTGCATGTTAACTTTCAGTGATTCTTGTACAAGGACACCCAGGTCCCTCTGAACACCAACATTTCCCAATCTCTCACCATTTAAAAAATACTCTGCTTTTCTATTTTTCCTACCAAAGTGGATAACTTCACATTTCTCCACATTATATTCCATTTGCCATGTTCTTGCCCACTCACTTAGCCTGTCTATATCCCCTTGAAGCCTCTTTGCATCCTCCTCACAACTTACATTCCCACCTAGCTTTGTATCATCAGCAAACTTGGATATATTACATTTGGTCCCCTCATCCAAATCATTGATGTAGATTGTGAATAGCTGAGGCCCAAGCACTGATCCTTGCAGTAACCCACTAGTTACAGCCTGACAACCCGAAAATGACCCGTTTATTCCTACTCTCTGTTTTCTGTCCGTTAACCAATCCTCAATCCATGCTAGTATATTACCCACAATCCCAGGAGCCTTAATTTTGTTTAATAACCTCTTTCGGTTTCCTTCCCCAACCATTGTTCAAAGTCCAACTAATGTCACCTCTGTGAAGCCTTCCTTATGTTTTATTATGTTAAAGGGGCTACAGGAGTGCTCGTAGCTGCCTTTCTCTGATTTAATCTTTCTTATAGGAGTAAATGTTCAGATTTAGTGTTTGGAGCCAAAGGGTCCCATGATCACGTTAACGAATGGAAAACCACGCCGATTAAATCGGACACGTCGAGCTCCACGCCCGACCTTTCTGATGCGTGGCCATTCTGCAAAGTTCTGCGCCATCAAATGGACCCCAAGATGATGTTCAACAGTAACAACTCTTCGTAGAATAAACAAATTCACCAACCTTGTCTCCAGTCCTCCCCTGGAAACTGACTGCATCGTTACCCTGTAAATCAACCGGTGACACAGCATTAACGGTTACGTGAAGACTTGCATTTCTCCAGCGTCTTTCCCAACCTCAGGAGGTCCCAAAACGCTTTACAGCCAATGAAATATTTTTTGAAGTGTAGTCACTGTTGTAATGTAGGAAACGCAGCAGCCAATTTGCTCACAGCAAGCTCCCACAAATAGCAATGTGATAATAACCAGAAAATCTGTTTTTGTTATGTTGGTTGAGGGATAAATATTGGCCAGGGCACCGGGGATAACTCCCCTACTCTTCTTCGAAATAGTGGCCATGGGATCTTTTACGTCCACCTGAGAGAGCAGACAGGGCCTCGGTTTAATGTCTCATCCGAAAAACAGCACTTCCGACAGTGCAGCACTCCCTCAGTACTGGCACTGGGAGGGTCAGACTGCATTATGGGCTCAAGTCCCTGGAGTGGGGCTTGAACCCACAATCTTCTGACTCAGAGGTGAGAGTGCTGCCCACTGACACAAGGCAGACAGATAGGAGCGTTTCACGAGAAGCATAGAAAGTGCTCAATGTGATAAAGGTTTAATGCAACATGCAGAACGCAGCGGATATCTCAGCCCCCGATCAAGCGGACCGGAAAACACTCGGTCTACAATTCTCCGCGTATTGGCGAATTCACCTCTTTTGTTTGTTACTTAAAGTCCTCAGTTGGAGCATTATTTCCAATTCTGGGCACCACACTTTAGGAAGGATGTCAAGGCCTTGGAGAGGGTGCAGAGGAGATTGACCAGAATGGTTCCAGGGATGAGGGACTTCAGTTACACGGAGAGACTGGAGAAGCTGGGATTGTTCTCCTTAGAGCAGAGAAGGTTAAGGGGAGATTTAATAGAGGTGTTCAAAATGATGAGGGATTTTTTGAGTGAGTAGATGGGGAAAAACTGAGTCTGAAATTGAGTTTGAAGATGCCAGAGGAGAAGAAAGCAGCTCCCAAGAAGGGCGCCAAGAAAACCCTGAATAAAGTGCCAGCAAAGGGCAGCAAGAAGCGGAGAAAGTCGAGGAAAGATTGGAGAGGCTGAGGTTGTTTTCTTTGGAACAGAGGAGGCTGAGGGGAGATTTAACTGAGATGTATAAAATTATGAGGGGCATTGATAGAGTGGATAGGAAGGACCCAATTCCCTTAGCAGAGAGGCCAAGAACCAGGGGCCATAGATTTAAAGCAGTTGGTAGAAGGATTAGAGGGGAGATGAGAAAAAAATTTTCACCCAGAGGGCAGTGAGGGTCTGGAACTCACTGCCTGAAAGGGTGGCAGAGGCAGAAACCCTCATCACATTTAAAAAGTACTTGGATATGCACTTAAAGTGCTGTAACTTACAGGGCTACGGACCAAGAGCTGGAAAGTGAGATTAGCCTGGATAGCTCTTTTCCGACCAGTACAGGCATGATGGGCCAAATGGCCTCCTTCTGTGCTGTAAGATCCTGTGACTCTATAAGTCCTCAGCTGTTTCTGATTGTCTTGCAGTTCTGGAGCAAGGTGCATGTTTACAGGGGGTGAGGAAATCACTGGAGATACGTAGAAAGGCTTGAAAATTTGGAACTTTTTCACTGGACCTAAGACTTTAACAGAAATGTTCAAATTTGGAAAGCTTTTGAGGGAGTTACTAGTGAAAGATTGTTTCCACTGGTTGGTGAATCAGTAACGAGGGGCGCAGACTGAGGATTCTCACTGGGAGAATGAAGGGGGAAGATGGAAGAAATGTTTTCACCCAGAGGGTTGTTGGAACAGGGAATATTTTACCACAAGGGGCAATTGAGGCAGAAACATCATTTAAAGGGGAATTGGATCAATATTTGAAAAGCAAGAATATAAAAGGGTTTGGGGAAAGGGGATTAGATTGGACAGCTTCAGTTGGAGAGTTAGCACTGGCACAGAAACGATGGGCCGAATGGCCTCTATCTGTAAATTCTAGGTCTTATCCGTATCAGTAAAAGAAAAGGGCGGGTTAATGTTTTTGAGGAAGGGTCGGCACTCTAAAGGCTAACAACCTTTACTCGCTGTGTGTTTCCAGCATTTGCAGTTTTTATTTATTTTTTATGGCCTTGCTCCAATTATTGAGGGATGAGCAGAGCTTTACTTTACCCGTACTCACAGCGCGGGCTGTGGCTCACAGACTCGGCCCCAGACTATCTCCAACCCACGGTCCGATCTGGCGAGGGTCCATCGCAGGGAATGGAATTACCTCTTTACTCTCATTCAGAACAACAGAGGCAATTCCGAATGTTGGAGGTCAAGGCACATCTGCCCTTGAACAGGCAAAAATACAACAGCTCAGAAGGAGAATGAAACATTTAAATGCACATTTTTATATATTCCTTCTCGGGATGTGGGCGTCGCTGGCAAGGCTGCCTGACTGCCCATCCCTGGTTGCCCCGAGAAGATGGTGGTGGGCCTTCTCCTTGACCTCAAGTTGTGGACGGTGCCGGGAAGGTCATATTTATTGCCCCTCGCTAGCTGCCCTCCTCGAACCTCTGCAATGATGATGGCATTTGGCTGGGAAATTCTAGGCTAGCAATGATGAAGGAAATGGAACTAATCATAGAATCGCACAGCACAGGAGGAGGCCATTCGGCCCGTCGTGCCTGTGCCGGCTCTGTGAACGAGCTCTTCAATTAGTCCCACTCCCCCTGCCCCCCTGCTCTTTCCCCCAGAGTCCTGCAAATTTCTCCCCTTCAAGTATTTATCCAATTCCCTTTTGAAAGTTACTATTGAATCTGCTTCCACCGCCCTTTCAGGCAGCGCATTCCAGATCACAACAACTCACTGCGTAAAATTTTTAACCTCATCTCCCCTCTGGTTCTTTTGCCAATTATCTTAATTCTGTGTCCTCTGGTTACCGACCCTCCTGCCACTGGAAACAGTTTCTCCTTATTTACTCGATCAAAACCCTTCATGATTTTGAACACCTCTATTGAATCTCCCCTTAACCTTCTCTGCTCTGAGGAGAACAACCCCAGCTTCTCCAGTCTCTCCACATCACTGAACTCCCTCATCCCCTGGTAACGTTCTGGTCAATCTCCTCTGCACCCTCTCTAACAACAACAACAACTTGTATTTATATAGTGTCTTTTAACCTAGTTAAACATCCCAAGGCGCTTTACAGGAGTGATTATCAAACAAAATTTGACACCGAGACGCATAAGGAGATATTAGGACAGGTGACCAAAAGCTGGGTCAAAGAGGTAGGTTTTAAGGAGCGTCTTAAAGGAGGAGAGAGAGGCGGAGAGGTTTAGGGAGGGAATTCCAGATCTTAGGGCCCAGGCAGCTGCCAATGGTGGAGTGATTAAGGTCTTGACATCCTTCCTAAAGTGTGATGCCCAAAATTGAACACAATACTCCAGCTGGGGCCTAACCAGTGTTTTAAAAAGGTTTAGCATAGCAGATGGGACAGATTATCTTAATTGCCATTGTTTTTAAGAGCAGCCCACACCAAGGGATTGTTGAATTCCTACCTTTGGACCTTGAGCACCTGGGGGTCCGGGCCTGCCCTATGGGGGAGAAGTTTGAGCAAGGTGAGAATCGGAAGAGCAAATTAAAACAAATAACAGCCACAATACAGAACCAAATAAATCACTCGGGAAGGTTTGGCATTCTGAGCGGGACGATTCCCAATACTGATACATACTTGTGGTCCTAATATTCCTGGAGGGCCCCTGGAGCCCATCTGTCCGGGGAGACCAGACGTACCCTGCAAGAGAAAGAAAGAACTTGTATTTCTACAGCGCCTTTCACAACCTCAGCACGTCCCAAAGCGCTTTACAGCCAATGAAGTACTTTTTGGAGTGCAGTCACTGTTGTAATGTAGGAAATGCAGCAGTCAATTTGCACAGATCCCACAAACAGCAATGTGATAATGACCAGATCATCGGTTCTTTAGTGATGTTGATTGAGGGATAAATATTGGCCAGGACACCGGGGAGAACTCCCCTGCTCTTCTTTAAATAGCTCCATGGGATCTTATACATCCACCTTGGAGAGCAGTCGGGGCCTCGGTTTAAAGTCTCGTCTGAAAGACAGCACCTCAGACAGTGCAGCACTCCCTCAGCACTGCACTGGGAGTGTCAGCCTAGATTTTTGTGCTCCAGTCCCTGGAGTGGGACTTGAACCCACAACCTTCTGACTCGGAGGCGACAGTGCTGCCCACTGAGCCACGGCTGTGACAAAAATAGCATTCAATATTTTAGAGGAACAAAATTTTTACCCAGTGCTCGTTGTATCAGATGGGCGTGTTCCCTGTCTGCTGGAGAGGAGGAGTAACAATATCAAGCATAAAATCCAAATCATTATCACAAACACACCCCAGATTGAGGGAGTTGTTGTTCCGAGTTGGTGCTTCAAGTGAGGGAGCCTCTGTCACCAGAAGCTTCTATCGGAGGTTCGGACGTGAGTTGCCCACGATTTCCTGCAGTTTTGGACGGACAATCACGGGGAAGGCTGTGCTCCCGGCTGGTCAGCCTCCCCGCATGAAACAGGAACTCTGAAAATGCCCCCCTCCCACTGCCCCAAAACCCAAAGACTTACTGGATAACCAGGAGCACCTGCATGACCAGGATCACCCTGTAAACGGAAAGAGAATGGCACGTGGTTAGAATAGAATCATATTTCTTTTCATTTCTCCCTCCCTTTCCCATTGCCCGGTGGTTTCCCCCCTTTCTCCCCACTGTTTCCCAGAGGAATGATGGTTAGGCAGCTTGAACGCAGGCCTCATCTAATACCCTTATGACTCAGAGCCCGAGGGCGATGAGGTGCACGAATGATAAGGCTGTTGTGAATTAACTTACGCCGTAGTCTCAGTCACCAAACCGAGATCAGGCGCTCACTATTCACTGCAGTGTGATAATGAATCAATGATATGTGGGCGTTGCTGACAAGGCCGGCATTTATTGCCCATCCCTAGTTGCCCTGAGAAGATTGTGGTGAGTCGCCGCCTTCTTGAACCACCAGGCTTGCTGGGCCACTTCACAGGGCAGTCAAGGGGCTGGAGTCACACATAGGCCCAGACCGGGTAAGGACGGCAGGTTTCCTTCCCTAAAGGACATTGGTAAACCAGATGGGTTTTTACGACAATCCGACAGCTTCATGGTCACTTTTACTGACACCAGCTTTTCATATCTAGATTTGTAAAACTGAATTGAAATTCTCAAACTTCTAGAAACTCACGTTCCGTGGATTCCTGGCCCAGTAACAGAGCCACGGCACCACAGCACCCACTCAAACCTGGCGTCACAGATCTATGCCTCGTTTCTCAGTTCAGTTGTTCCCACTTTGCGCCTGTTAATTACGAGGACAGGTTGCCCAGGCTAGGCTTGTATTCCCTCGAGTGTAGACGATTAAGGGGTGATCTAATCGAGGTGTTTAAGATGATTATAGGATTCGATGGGGTAGAGAGAGAGAAACTATTTCCTCTGGTGGAGGGAGTCCAGAACAAGGGGGCATCACCTTAAATGATGAGGAAATCTATCGCAAGGAAGCATCACATACAGGCCACATACTGTCACACACCGCTTGGAATGTGTGTTCATTTGCAGAGTTATGTGAAACTCACCCTAAATCTCGTCCGCTCGACTGTAACGAGAAAAGGCTCCCCCTTCTGCCCCTTCCGGCCGGGAGCTCCCTATGTAAGCAGCGAAGAATAAAAACATCAGCAGATCAGAATTTGTCTCTACAGCCTTCCGGACTCAACATTGAATTCAACAATTTCAGATCATAACCACTGCTCCCATTCTATCAGACAGCAGGAGCTGTTGATGATTCTGATTCCCATTCACACCTCCTCTTGACCCATCTTTTGTTTCTTTACTTATCCCATTACCATCTCCTTTCACCTTGCACCATCATCCCTTTTGTCATTTACCCTCTCCTGCCTTCCATCCTATCACAGACCTTCCCTTTTGTTCTTTCCTCCCCTCCCCCCTTTCCCAGCCCCTACACTTGCTTAAAAACCTGTTCCAACTCCAGCTTTTTCCAGTTCTGACGAAGGGTCATCGACCTGAAACGTTAACTCTGTTTCTCTCTCCACAGATGCTGCCTGACCTGCTGAGTGTTTCCAGCACTTTGTTTTTATTTCAGATTTGAAGCATCCGTAATATTTGGCTTTTGTTTCAGAATTTGTCTTCTTATGTGTGGTGTAAAAAATGCAAGAAGAAATGTTAGAACTGAAAACCATGAGAATGTGAGGATAGATTCAGCGATGCTGCACTCCCTCACTGATCCGCACTCAGTGGGACTGGAGTTCTCAAATAGGACCATTAATATTATGGGATCAATTCTGGGACCCGTGTCCCCAGCGAATGAGACTTTGCGAAGGACAACAGCCTCATTGAATTCCATTTGATGTCTCCCTCACACATGTTCCTCATAGATTCTAAAACAGTTCAAAAAACATTCTCTTTCCTTGCCCAATTTAACTCTTTACAACTCCTAGATATTTTTGCATCCTATTTCATTATATCATTACATTATAGGACTCTTGCATTAAATATTAAAGTGGTGTTTTGCCCAGGGCCAGGTGACAAACGTGTTTAAAAAACAATAAGCTGGCAATGGAGTTGGGAGAAGATTTCAGAAATTTGATCGGTGGAGCCACTTAGTGGCCAGAGTTTGCAACTACATCGTGACAGTTGACATAGGAAAATTGAATGGGAAATGTTGAAATAGCAGAATTTCCTCTCAATGAGGAGAAATTATTTTACAGAGCAAGTTGTTATGATCTGGAATGCGCTGCCTGAAAGGGTGGTGGAAGCAGATTCAATAGTAACTTTCAAAAGGGAACTGGATAAATATTTGAAGGAGAGAAATTTGCAGGGCTGTGGGGAAAGAGCAGGGAGTGGGAATAATTGGAGAACTCTTTCAAAGAGCCGGCACAATGGGCCGAATGGCCTCCTTCTGTGCAATAAGATTCTATGTTTCTTTGAACACAGGGTTTTTTTTTAAACAATTTAAACTCTCGATGTGGTGAGAATGCAGGTCCATTTGGCAAAGGCTGGCTTTCCCAGTTCTGATAATGTTGTTCGCTCTCACCCTGCACGTGATGTATTTCAGTAACATTTACTTACAGGGAAGCCCAACAAAGCAGGAAACCCGGGTGGTCCCATTTCACCGGGAACTCCTCTCGTTCCATTGCATCCATCGTGTCCGGGAGGTCCCCTGGGGCCTGGTTGTCCTGGGTGACCCTACAACAGCAACAGTCTCATCACAAGATCCAGCTAAGCGAAGACAGTTCTACTGTTCCTACTGAATGATAAACTCTAGGAACCAACATCAAATCAATAAAACAACCATCTCCTTTAAATCCAGTTACAGTTTATATAAAGCTCTGGTCAGACCCCATCTGGACACTACATTCAGTTCTGGGCCCCACACCTCAGAATGGATATACTGACCTTGGAGGGGGGGCAGTGCAGATTCACCAGAATGGTATTGGGGCTAAAAGGGTTAAATTACGAGGACAGGTTGCACAGACTAGGCCTGTATTCCCTCGAGTGTAGAAGATTAAGGGGTGATCTAATCGAGGTGTTTAAGATGATTGAAGAAGTTGATCGGGTAGATAGAGAGAAACTATTTCCTCTGGTGGGGGGAGTCCAGAACAAGGGGGAATAACCTTAAAATTAGAGCCAGGCCGTTCAGGGGTGATGTCAGGAAGCACTTCTTCACACAAAGGGTGGTGGAAATCTGGAACTCTCTCCCCCAAAAAGCTGTTGAGGCTGGGGGTCAATTGAAAATTTAAAAAATGAGATTGATAGATTTTTGTTGGGTAAGGGTATTAAGGATTACAGAACCAAGGCGGGTAGATGGAGTTGAGATACAGATCAGCCACAATCTCATTGAATGGCGGAACAGGCCAGAGGGGCTGAATGGCCTCCTCCTGTTCCTATGACTTGGTTACTGCCCTTCACTGAATCACCCCCTTCCCAGGAATCTCTGAATCAAGCAATCAGATAGTTCCCAGTTAGGGTAGATACAAAGAAACTACTTCCTCTGGTGGGGGAATCGAGGATGATACCAGGGCTGAATGGGTTAATTTCTGGGGCCAGGTTGCATAAACTTGGTTTGCCTTCCCTTGCGTTTAGACGGTTGAGGGGAGATCTGATCGAGGTGTTTAAACTGATAGCTCGAGGGGCCGATTGGCCTACTCCTGCTCCTGTTTCTTATGAGAGAGATCCCATAATGCAATTGCCAGGAGACTTGTTACCGCCGCCCCTCCCCCCCGCCCCCCAGACCGTGTACTTACCGGTATCCCATCATTCCCTGCAAATCCGGGGACACCCATTGGTCCCTGTTTTAAAACAAGATAGCGAACAGATCGAGTAAGCAATCGAGTTAATGCAAGTCACAACACACATTAAACCTCACATTCCTGAGTTACCAGTGATGTGGACCAGCGCAGCTTTAGGGTTGGACTTTACAAACGTGCACTCCCGGTTTGGAACACGCCACGTGGAATGTGTGCCGGGGGTTGTCGGGACTGCTGGAGACAGGCTGCAGCTGGGAGAGGAGCTTGGAACGGTGCAGTTCCGGGTCTCTGGCCTGCTGTCCACGTTGGGAGCGCGGGCTGGGGGAACCAGCGAGATCGGGTGAGAGATCGGTTCTGCAATAGTCGCCTTCACTGGCCGAATTCCTGATGGCCACTCCCAACTCGCAAGGCTTGCCAATAGGGAGCGCAACCAGTGATGGATAGCGCGGCCTCACTGGGAGAGGGTGGGAGGCTGGTAAACGGGCTAAAGACAGGCGCTGGGAATCTCCGCCATGGTTCTCCCGAAATCCCGCCGTACTTTCGATGGAAGATCGGAGCAATCTCGGAGAGACGGTGCAAACTGCCAAAGGGTCAGGAATTTGGGGAATTGGGATCTCACCTCTTTAAACAAGTTTTGCTAAATTGCATGGGGGAGGGGTGGTGTCGGGGAGGGGGTATGTTCCACCTGTCCCTCCTGACCTCAAGGACGGGGGCTATCTGGGGGATGTTCCTGAGCTACCCTGTGAATTCCGCCCAGTATGTCCTTGGCAGTCCCCAGGGTAACCCATGCCAGCGAGGCCTCAGGAAAGGCTCCAAGCCATCGGCAGGTGGAGATCATCGATCCCGGATGTGCCCCTTTAGCTGCTCGATGAGCTGAGGAGTAAAAAACTCGCCTGTGATCGGCTCCTTCCCAGATTTGGTGTCTCTGGTCTGCTGAACAAGCGCAGGTAGAGCAGAGCCGCAGGGATTTCAGGCTGTGTAGGTGCACAGGGTTTACGGGGTAAATGTTAGGAGGTTGTGACGGTCACTGTGCCTCCAATTTACCAGCGATTTATTGAAATGACCAGTAAACCTGGCCTCACACACTTTACCCTAAATATATCACACTGGAAAGATGGTGGTGATATTTCTGGCAGTACCGGTTCCCTACAAGCCTTGGCAAATAAATAGATTTCTGTCAGAAAATAACATTTTGTGCTCCAGTATCTGAGTAATTGGAGACATGAGGTGTGGTGAATGTAGCGAGCTCGGGAGGAACAGGTGACTTTGGACCTCTGGTTCCCAAAGCTCTCCACCACTGGGGGTTTTCCCCACCTCATGTCTGGGTCTGTTGTAGACTCATTGATAGAGATTGATCGCTGTGATTGGTCAACAACTCCATTATCGTTGGATCATGGGACTACCAGGATGGGAGAGGGTGAACTAGATGGACCGTGGTCTTTTCTCATCCAGCGATTCCGATGTTCCTAATGGTGAGTTAACTGGAATCTGGTGATAACTATTCCAAGGATTGGTTAGTGGGTTCCAGTGTCCACCAACTCGGCCATCAGATCAGTCACTGAAGCAAGCAATATCCCTCTGCCCTATTCCCTTGTAGCCACGACTGAATCTCAGTTCAACTACTTAAAGCCCAGTGGCCAATTTGGACATCATCACAAACAGGATGTTGAATTATTTCCATTAATGAACAATGTCCAATCAGTCGATGCACTGGGAACCGCACAGAAATATTGGGCCGTTCAATTGGTTTTCTGATCAGTTTAAATGATTGTGTTATACCCACCTTGTCTCCGGTATGTCCAGTCAATCCGTCTGTGCCTCTGTAACCTTTGTGTCCCTTATATCCAGGCACTCCCTGACGCCCACGAGGCCCCGGTGGGCCCTGAGGCCCCTGAACTCCCGGGATACCCGGCCGGCCCTAGAAAGAAAGTAAATCTGTGAACTGATGGATGGTCACATGTTTTACAATGGTAACGGTACAGCGTCGCTCCAGATACAGCGTCGCTCCAGATACAGCGTCGCTCCAGATACAGCGTCGCTCCAGATACAGCGTCGCTCCAGATACAGCGTCGCTCCATACACAGGCCATTATCTCATTGCTGTTTGTGGGATCTTGCTGTGCGCAAATTGGCTGCCACGTTTCCCACATTACAACAGTGACTACACTTCAAAAGTACTTAATTGGCTGTAAAGCGCTTTGGGACGTCCTGAGGATGTGAAAGGCGCTGTATAAATGCAAGTCCTTTGTTTACTGGTCTAGGCATTGGGCTCCTCATCGTTAGAAACCGGACGAGGTTGCGGTCGCACAGGCTTGCGCCAGATCAGGATTCCCAGTATCAGGCTGTGACACTGATCGATCTACGACACTGGGCTATCCGTCTAGCAATGACTGTCAGGGATAATGTTGAACGAATGCTCAGCGCGTTTGTGTGACTTTACACTGCCAGATATTTGTAAAGAGGTGGAAAAATTTGGTTGATTAGCGCCTCCCATTAGTGCCCTAAGAGGGCGCTAATGGGGCACAAAACAACTAGCGCCCGGGCGCGGCGATGTTTGCGCCGCTCGCGAAATTGACGACATTTTGCAGCGGCGCTAAACACTACCGCCACGATCTCCTGCACCCGCAGATCGTGACATCAGTCGAGTGCGCAACGCCCCAGTAGCGCCCCGGACCGGATATTGAGTGGCGCCCCCTGCCTTACCGCCTGCCGTTTTGCAGTCAGGAAGGGACTGGGGGAGCACTATTTAAAGGCGACCGCTTCCTGCCTTTTTTTGTCGGCGACATTTTTGCACCACGCATTCTGAGAGAGAGAGAGAGACTTCTGGAGAGATTCAACGCTGTGTGTAGGAGTTTTGGGTACTGAGCAGCACTTTGCAGGTTCATTTTGATTTGACCTTCCTTGCATCGATTTAGAAGAGACTGTGGGGGCTGCACTCTGAGCTCTTTCCCTGGGCCTCTCCATTGCTCTTTTCAGCAGATTTGATGTACAGGTCTCTCCAGGCTGAGATTCATGGCTGCAATGAGCAGGGTGTGGGTGGAGAACAAGTTCGACCCTCCCCTTTAAGAATTGGCCGGCGCCATTGTGTCTGTGTTCCATTGCTGACTGACATCACATGAGCTTCACTAGCGCACTGAGGTAGCGCCTCGCTCCTCGGCCTTTGTGCCTTAAGAGAGGTGTGTAGCGCCTGATTTAGCGCTCCAATCACCTCCAGGGGCGATAGAGGCCAAGTTTGCAGTCAGAGGCGATAATTAGCGCCAGGCGCTAAACTTTGCGCCCGGCTAATAATTGCACCCCAAACGGGGTGATACCGAATTTCTACCCCATGGTGCCTTTGTTAAGATAAGGAACAGAGGGATGTGTTAAGTATTTGCCCATATTTATCACCGATTGATTTTATATGAAAATATATTTCATCGGTCCAAACCTCAGTCTAATATTCAAAATCATACTTCGACTAGTTTGTGTTCTGGGGCACAAGTCCGTCCGCTCGATTCGAACGTAATGAAGAGAATGTCTTGCCCGAAGTCCTGATTTACAGTCCCATGCGAAGCTTCCAATTCAGTCTACATTCAGTCACCGAGCTCACCCCTTCGTTTTACATTATACTGAAATTCTGCTTTGCAACGAAAAGTGATTGGTGAATTCAGATAGAAAGGGTCCTTGTTTTCAAATCCCTCCATGGCCTCGCCCCTTCCCATCTCTGTAACCTCCTCCAGCCCTGCAACCCTTCGAGATCTCTGCGCTCCTCCAATTCTGGCCTCTTGCGCATCCCCGATTTCCATCGCTCCACCATTGGCGGCCGCGCCTTCAGCTGCCTGGGCCCCAAGCTCTGGAATTCCCTCCCTAAATCTCTCCGTCTCTCTCTCCCTCCTTTAAGACGCTCCTTAAAACCTACCTCTTTGACCAGCAACAGAAAACGCTGGAAAAACTCAGCAGGCCAGGCAACATCCGTGGAGAGAGAAACAGAGTTAACGTTTCAGGTCGAAACCCTTCGTCAGAACTTGGTGTCAAATTTTGTCTGATTACAATTTGGTGACTGGAGACTGATTTGCATCAGAACCACTAAATCTTTAGTAAAAGTGAAAGGTTTATACAATCTGAAGTGAAATCTTAAAGTCCTTCATTTCATGTTTCTAAGAAAAGATTATTGGATGTAATAATCGATGATTCCACTGGGGGGCGGTGGGAAACCAGGGAGAGAATTAAAGGAACCGTCAATACAATGACTGAGATACTCCAATCACAGGAAACGTTACAGAATGATCAGCTTCTATTTATATTCTCTTTTTATTATGTTACGAGTGCCAGTTGGACAGTCCTAACTTCACTGTCGGAGGGGCAGTACTGAGGGAGCGCCGCACTGTCAGAGGGGCAGTACTGAGGGAGCGCCGCCCTGTCAGAGGGGCAGTACTGAGGGAGCGCTGCACTGTCGGAGGGGCAGTACTGAGGGAGCCCCGCACTGTCAGAGGGGCAGTACTGAGGGAGCGCTGCACTGTCGGAGGGGCAGTACTGAGGGAGTGCCGCACTGTCGGAGGGGCAGTACTGAGGGAGCGCTGCACTGTCGGAGGGGCAGTACTGAGGGAGCGCCGCACTGTCGGAGGGGCAGTACTGAGGGAGTGCCGCACTGTCGGAGGGGCAGTACTGAGGGAGCGCTGCACTGTCGGAGGGGCAGTACTGAGAGAGTGCCGCACTGTCGGAGGGGCAGTGCTGAGGGAGCCCCGCACTGTCGGAGGGGCCGTACTGAGGGAGTGCCGCACTGTCGGGGGGCAGTACTGAGGGAGCGCCGCACTGTTGGAGGGGCAGTACTGAGGGAGTGCCGCACTGTCGGAGGGACAGTACTGAGGGAGTGCCGCACTGTCGGAGGGGCAGTACTGAGGGAGCGCTGCACTGTCGGACGGGCAGTACTGAGGGAGCGCCGCACTGTCGGAGGGGCAGTACTGAGGGAGCGCCGCACTGTCGGAGGGGCAGTACTGAGGGAGCGCCGCACTGTCGGACGGGCAGTACTGAGGGAGCGCCGCACTGTCGGACGGGGAGTATTCAGGTTATCTGCTGTTTGTGGGATCTTGCTGTGCGCAAATTGGCCGCTGCGTTTCCTACTTTACAACAGTGACTACACTTCAAAAAAGTACGTCATTGGCTGTAAAGCGCTTTGGGACGTCCCGATGTCGTGAAAGGCGCTACAGAAATGCAAATCTTTCTTTCTTTTCTTATTAGCTCCAATTGTAACCTCACAGGGCTGGAGCGTAAAATGAAACGTTGTGTAAAGTGGGTGTCTGACCCCAAACCATCCCGTTACCCTCTGGGTGGGTCAGTTTAAAATCAGGACTCTTGGCAAGAGCAGAGTTGAAGATCTGGTCAGCTTTATGGACGGGAAACCGGAAGTGGGATGAATTGTGCGCCCAGTCCACACTCCCATCAAGTGAGAGAAAGAACCTTGCATTTCTATAGCGCCTTTCACAACCTCAGGGCGTCCCAGAGCGCTCTTACAGGGAGGGCAGTTAACTCCGAGTTGAGAGGGCAAGCTGAGCTAAGATGGAGATGGAAATACTGTACCACACTTGGAGCAAACCTCTCAGTTCTGGTGTCCTCCTTGTAAATCTTTATTGCACCTTCTCCAGTACCTCTAGATGCTTTTTATAATATGGGGCTCTGGAAAATAGAAGGCTGAGGGATGACCTGATAAAGTTCTTTAAAATTGTGAAGGGGTTCGATAGGGTAGAGCGAGAGGAGACGTTTCCACTTGTGGGGGAGACCAGAACTCGGGGCCATAAATATAAGATAGTCACTAATAAATCCAATAGGGAATTCAGGAGAAACTTCTTCACCCAGAGAGTGGTTAGAATGTGGAACTCGCTCCCACAGGGAGTGGTTGAGGCGAATAGCAGAGATGCTGATAGGGTGAGATGAAGTAGGGTGGGAGCAGGCTCGTGTGGAGCAGAAACACCGCCATAGACCAGTTGGGTGGAATGGCTGGTTTCTGTCTTGTAAATTCAATGTAACTCATTGAAGATCAGGAGTTGCTCGGTGCAGAAACTCTGTTCTGAGTCCAGATATGCTCATCGCCTGGACATTTCATAAACTTGCACGGGGTTTACTGAATGGTTTTTGGGTGCGGACACTCTTACCTGCACTTGTGGCATATTTAAGATGCTGGGAGCAGAGGTCTCCAGGTGTGTAGAAACACGCACTCTCAGCTGGCTGGATAAACCAGCTACTACCTGCTGCCAATGATACTGGAGGCACCTTCTCAGTAGCTGTGGTGTAATTGCACCCACTGTCCTAATTAGCACTAATCACACGGGCCAAACATGATAGGAGCCAAGCAATTGAAAACAGTTTGTCCTCCTTAACTACCTCTTTCAGATAGGACATTATAAACGAAGGCTGTAGAGCTGGAGGAGGTTACAGAGATAGGGAGGGGTGAGGACATGGAGGGATTTGAAAACGAGGATGAGAATTTTGAAATCGAGCTGTTGCCGGACCGGGAGATAGTGTAGGTCAGCGAGCACAGGGGTGATGGGCGAATGGACTCGGTGCGAGTTAGGACAGGGGGTGATGGGCGAACGGACTCGGTGTGAGTTAGGACACGGGGCAGCAGGGTTTTGGATGAGCTGGAGTTTACAGAGGGTGGAAGGTGGGAGGCCGGCCAGGAGTGCGTTGGAATAGTCGAGTCTGGAGGAACAAAGGCATGGATGAGGGTTTCAGCAGCGGATGAGCTGAGGCAGGGGCGGAGACGGGCGATGGTACGGAGGTGGGAGTAGGCGGTCTGGGTAATGGAGAAGATAAGCAGTGAAATGTATATGATCAGACCATAACACAAGGCACTAATCTGCAGTGTGTTGTGAGCAGGGCTACTGGTGCAATGTGACTGATCAAAACAAAATTCCACTTTTATTACATGGGATTCCAAGATATCTGCTGGTGTAATGAGGGCTAATTTTAAACAAGTCAGTTATCTCCATGTACTGTGTACATTTACATCCTTCCTTGAACACAGATAAACTAAAGTAGCAGTTTCTAGTAGTCTGGGGAACAGCTGAATAAGTAACTCATTGGATGTGAGGCACTAGAGACATAGGAAGGATATGCTACTGTGTGATACAGATACAAGTTCATTGAAATCCTGACACTAGTGCAGTACTGAGGGAGTGCCGCACTGTCGGACGGGCAGTACTGAGGCAGCGTTGCACTGTCGGAGGGGCAGTACTGAGGGAGCGCCGCACTGTCGGACGGGCAGTACTGAGGGAGCGCTGCACTGTCGGAGGGGCAGTACTGAGGGAGCGCTGCACTGTCAGACGGGCAGTACTGAGGGAGTGCCGCACTGTCGGACGGGCAGTACTGAGGGAGCGCTGCACTGTCGGAGGGGCAGTACTGAGGGAGCGCGACACTGTCGGAGGAGCAGTACTGAGGGAGTGCTGCACTGTTGGAGGGGCAGTACTGAGGGAGCGCTGCACTGTCGGAGGGGCAGTACTGAGGGAGTGCGACACTGTCGGAGGGGCAGTACTGAGGGAGTGCTGCACTGTCGGAGGGTCAGTACTGAGGAAGTGCTGCACTGTCGGAGGGTCAGTACTGAGGGAGAGCTGCACTGTTGGAGGGGCAGTACTGAGGGAGCGCTGCACTGTCGGAGGGGCAGTACTGAGGGAGGGCTGCACTGTCGGAGGGGCAGTACTGAGGGAGCGCTGCACTGTCGGAGGGGCAGTACTGAGGGAGCGCTGCACTGTCGGAGGGGCAGTACTGAGGGAGCGCGACACTGTCGGAGGGGCAGTACTGAGGGAGCGCTGCACTGTCGGAGGGGCAGTACTGAGGGAGTGCCGCACTGTCGGAGGGGCAGTACTGAGGGAGCGCGACACTGTCGGAGGAGCAGTACTGAGGGAGTGCTGCACTGTTGGAGGGGCAGTACTGAGGGAGCGCTGCACTGTCGGAGGGGCAGTACTGAGGGAGTGCGACACTGTCGGAGGGGCAGTACTGAGGGAGTGCTGCACTGTCGGAGGGTCAGTACTGAGGGAGTGCTGCACTGTCGGAGGGTCAGTACTGAGGGAGAGCTGCACTGTCGGAGGGGCAGTACTGAGGGAGCGCTGCACTGTCGGAGGGGCAGTACTGAGGGAGGGCTGCACTGTCGGAGGGGCAGTACTGAGGGAGCGCTGCACTGTCGGAGGGGCAGTACTGAGGGAGCGCTGCACTGTCGGAGGGGCAGCACTGAGGGAGAGCTGCACTGTCGGAGAGGCAGTACTCAGGGAGAGCTGCACTGTCGGAGGGGCAGTACTGATGGAGCGTTGCACTGTCGGGGAGGCAGTGCTGAGGGAACGCTGCACTGTCGGAGGGGCAGTACTGAGGGAGCGCCGCACTGTCGGAGGGGCAGTACTGAGGGAGCGCCGCACTGTCGGAGGGGCAGTACTGAGGGAGCGCCGCACTGTCGGAGGGGCAGTACTGAGGGAGCGCCGCACTGTCGGAGGTGCTGTCTTTCAGATGAACCGTTAAACCCGAGGACCTGTCTGCTCTCTCGGGTGAATGTAAAAGATCCCACTGGCACTATTTGAAGAAGAGCAGGGGAGTTCTCCCTGATGTCCTGAGCCAATAATTGTCCCTCAACCAACATCAATTTAAAAAACAGATTATCTGGTCATGATCTCATATCTGTTGGTGGGAGCTTGCTGTGCGCAAATTGGCTGCCGTGTTTCCTACACTACAGCAGTGATTACACTTCAAAAGTATTTCATTGGCTGTAAAGCACTTTGGGACATCCAGAGGTCATGAAAGACGCTGGAGAAATGCAAGTCCTTGCGTTCTTTGTTCTCACTAAGTGGATAACCTTCCCATGACTTCACAGTACTTTTATAAAAGTTACTTTTAAAGCAGATATTTCTGGTGTTAGCTGCAGTGTCTTGGAAAACTATTACCTGGTTCTAACTTGCATCTTAAATGATTAAAAGCTAGTTCCACGTTGTACTGTAATCGAGAATCTCCAGAGTAATCACTCTTTGCTTTGTAAATATGTTCAATCTCCCCAAAGTCCTTCACACATTGAGAGATTCAAAGCGTCACTGTAAATGAGCCAGGCAGCTTGCTATCAATCACAGGAGACCAGTGAAGGGGAGACTGGGCTCTAGATGTCAGCGTGATGGCGGATCAGTTTCTGGATGAGAATAGTTTGGCAACAAATACGTTGAACCACCTTTGTGTGTAGAGCAGCGCAGCATAACGAACCTTAGAAAATGATAGAATCGCAATTCTACAGCACCTCTCTCGACCTCAGGGCGTCCCAAAGCCCATTACAGCCAATTAAATACTATTGAAGCGTAGTCACTGTTGTAATGTAGGAAAAGCGGCAGCCAATTTGCGCACAGCAAGATCCCACAAAACAGCAACGTGATAATGACGGGATCATCTGTTTTTTTAGTGCTGTTGGTTGAGGGATCAATGCTGCTCCAGGACATTTAGGTCAATAGAGGTCATTGACCAACCCTGCGCTCTCCGTGTGAAGCCTAACCCTCCGACTGCACCCATTGCAATCTCTCCCGCACTCTGCACTGGTTTTCCCACCGTTCCAGTCTCGGGAAGCAGGTTTCACAGCCTAAGGAGCGACCGTCTCTTTTAACGTCCCAAGGGCCAAGTTTAACCTTGTCCTCTTGGCGGGGAGGGGGTGAGCGGGCGGTTAAAATGGCGGCCGGGTGCTTCCCACTCCGTTCCCGACGTACCTCGTTAACATTTAAATATCGACGTAACTAGGATCCCAAAGGGATTTTAACTGACAATCATGGCAGTCGTGCACAGTGCTGGACCTGCCAGCGAGGTCTGGCGGGAGCGACACTAGACACAGCTCAGGAAAGTACGAACTCCTCCGGGCCCCACAAGGAAACCTTCAGCCTCCTCTTCCCCGAGCTTCTCTCCCCTTGCCCCGCCCTCCCCCCTCACCATGAGCGACGGGATCATTCCTGCCTGCTGCATGAAATCCCGCTCCCGTCCGCTGGTCAGGAAACAATTCCCGTCGTGTTTGGGCAGGAGTCTGATTTATGAACATGGGAGGAAGACCCGGGATTTAAAATTCCCTGAGTCACGTGCTGTGGGGGGAGGGGGCAGTTTGTCGCACACATAACTCCCACCTGGAATTAAAATCCAGCCTTATGTATGGAGAGAAAGCGAGTGGCGTCTTTATTGCTTTATGCAAAGTATAAGATTCACGGCTTTATGCTCTCATTTATCGCTTTACTTAAGTATGGTTTGGTTCAGAATGCTTTTAATCCACCTTTCGAAGAGAGGGGAACCGCACAATGAACAGAGTAAGAATTCTCTTTGCAATCGTTGCGTCTTGTTATCATTTAACTAGATTGGGCAGAAAAGGGTGCGCCCCGGTCATATGGGACGCGAGGTCCACTCACAGGAGTGGCCAGTGACACTGAGCTGCGAGAATATCTAATGGAAAAATCCCAAACCAACACACTATAGAATCCTTCTGGAATGTTCACTGCTTCCATCTCTTAATTCCCCAAATAATCCTTTCTCGACCTTTCTGGATTTGGAAGTTTTTTCTGGTGTGGGAGGGGGAAGGAGATGTTTATGCTGATTGAGGAAGAGAATGTCAGTTCTGTGGGATGGAAAACCTTTCCAGTTTATTTGTATGGAGTGTCGGGCTGGATATTGCACAGATCGATGCAGTGCACAGCACGCCCTGGTGTTCCTGATCATTAACCCCCAAACTCAGCAAAGGGCCTGTACTGAACTGGACAATTATCGACCAAGTATTGGACTGCCGATTGTGAGCCAGTTTGGGTGGAATACTGGGCAGCTTTATGCAACAGTTTCCTCTTGCACGGCACTTTTTCAGCCTTGGCAGAGAATCTGCATCGAGTGAGGGGCTGTGTTTGACCGCGGACGCATTTTGTTCTCACCCAGTCCCGAAAGCTCCCCTTATTTTAATCTGAGTAAATCTAGGATTGTCAGGCTGGAATAAGAATCAAATGCTTCCTGATTTTTTGGGGGTGGTGGTGGAGGAGGAGGGGGAGGAGGGGGAGGGGGGGGAATGAACAATGTTCTTTGCTCAAGGTTCTCACTGATGGGAATGTCTGCACATTTTACTTGGTAATATGAACCATCTGTGCGCGCTATTAAAAAAAAATCACAGCGGCAGTGAGCTGTAAAGTTAATTTCAGGAAAAAAGCTGTCAATGCCAGGGATTCCAGGAGGCTCTCCTGGTGTAAATACCGCAGTGAGGACTGTGTTACTATACTTTGTGAATTAACCAATCAACCGTGATTGAAACTCAGCAAGAAACCAATTGTGCGGTGAAGGTGTGAAGTTAAAATTGGTGAAAGGTTTTCCAGGTAAAGTGCTCTCTGCCGGATTTCTCTGGGAATACTGTGCGGGATGGCGGATTCTGACAGCGCACTGTAACGCTTTACAAACAAAGCTCACGTGCGGAGGAGAGCTGGAAGAGACCCCTCGTTTAAAAGTTACAAACTCTCCTTCTGGGCGATTGCCAGCCCATGATCCTTTTCCAATTTGTTTCATTGCTTACAGCTGCAAGCAAGGAAAGAGAGAGTAAATAAAGCTGCACTAACTGGGCTGGAGACAGCAAGAAGTGCTAATAAACAGAACAGCGAGAGTGCTGCAACTGCTCAAACCGCCCCGGTGCACAATGGTGGGCAATTTACTCCACTTTCTAAAGCAAATACAAAACCATTAAAATCACGCGGAAGAAAACTCTTTTTGTTACTTCCTGACCTCAAGTAAGTTGGCTTGAACTTGCTACCAGCAAGGGCTGACCCAAGGGAGACTCGCACAACACGAAGGTGCAGCCACTCTCACTGCGCAGGTCCGGTGCAGGTCAGGGGGAGCAGGAGCAGGAGCAGGGGTAAAGCCCAGCTGTGATCAGTCAACTCCGCTTCCCCGAGCCCCCCCCCCACCCCGAGCCCCCCTACCCCGAAACCCCGCTCCCCGAGCCCGCCCCCTACCCCGAGCCCCCCTACCCCGAACCTACCCTCCCCGAGCCCACCCTCCCCCGAGCCCCCCTACCCCGAAACCACCCTCCCCGAAACCCCCCTACCCCGAACTCCCCCTCCCCGAGACCCCCTACCCCGAAACCCCCCTCCCCGAGCCCACCCTCCCCGAACCCCCCTCCCCCGAGCTCACCTACCCCGAGCTCACCCTCCCCGAGCCAACCCTCCCCAAACCCCCCTCCCCCGAGCTCACCTACCCCGAGCTCACCCTCCCCGAGCCAACCCTCCCCAAACCCCCCTCCCCCGAGCTCACCTACCCCGAGCTCACCTACCCCGAAACCCCCCTCCCCCGAAATCCCCCTCCCCGAAACCCCCCTCCCCCGAGCCACCCTCCCCCGAGCCCCACCCTCCCCGAGCCCCCCACCCCAAAACCCCCCTTCCCCGAAACCCCCCTCCCCGAGCCCCCCTTCCCCAAAACCCCCCTCCCCCGAAACCCCCCTCCCCCGAGCCCTCCTCCCCGAGCCACCCTCCTCCGAGCCCCCTCCCCCGAGCTCACCCTCCCCCGAGCCCCCTACCCCGAGCTCACCCTCCCCCGAGCTCACCCTCCCCAAAACCCCCCTCCCCCGAGCCCCCCTACCCCGAGCCCACCCTACCCCGAGCCCCACCCTCCCCCGAAACCCCCCTCCCCCGAGCCCCCCTACCCCGAGCCCACCCTACCCCGAGCCCCACCCTACCCCAAAACCCCCCTCCCCCGAGCCCCCCTACCCCGAAACCCCCCTCCCCCGAGCCCCCCCTCCCCGAGCCCACCCGCCCCAAGCCTCCCCCACCCTGAACCCACCCTCCCCCGAGCCCCCCTACCCCGAGCCCCCCTACCCCGAACCCCCCTACCCCGAGACCCCCTCCCCGAGACCCCCCTACCCCGAACCCACCCTCCCCCGAGGTGATGGTTGCATTTTTACATCATACGCTCTCACCGTGGTATACGCTCTCACCGTGGTATATGCTCTCACCGTGGTATACGCTCTCACCGTGGTATACGCTCTCACTGTGGTATAAGCTCTCACTGTGGTATATGCTCTCACCGTGGTTTACGCTCTCACCGTGGTATACGCTCTCACAGTGGTCTACGCTCTCACAGTGGTATACGCTCTCACCGTGGTATCTGCTCTCACTGTGGTATACGCTCTCACTGTGGTATACGCTCTCACTGTGGTATACGCTCTCACTGTGGTATACGCTCTCACTGTGGTATCTGCTCTCACTGTGGTATACGCTCTCACTGTGGTATACGCTCTCACTGTGGTATACGCTCTCACTGTGGTATCTGCTCTCACTGTGGTATACGCTCTCACTGTGGTATACGCTCTCACTGTGGTATACGCTCTCACTGTGGTATCTGCTCTCACTGTGGTATACGCTCTCACTGTGGTATACGCTCTCACTGTGGTATCTGCTCTCACTGTGGTATACGCTCTCACTGTGGTATACGCTCTCACTGTGGTATATGCTCTCACCGTGGTATATGCTCTCACTGTGGTATACGCTCTCACCGTGGTATACGCTCTCACCGTGGTATACGCTCTCACTGTGGTATATGCTCTCACCGTGGTATACGCTCTCACTGTGGTATACGCTCTCACTGTGGTATACGCTCTCACCGTGGTATACGCTCTCACTGTGGTATACGCTCTCACTGTGGTATACGCTCTCACTGTGGTATACGCTCTCACTGTGGTACATGCTCTCACTGTGGTATACGCTCTCACTGTGGTATACGCTCTCACTGTGGTATACGCTCTCACTGTGGTATATGCTCTCACTGTGGTATACGCGCTCACCATGGTATACGCTCTCACTGTGGTATACGCTCTCACAGTGGTATATGCTCTCACTGTGGTATACGCGCTCACCATGGTATACGCTCTCACTGTGGTATACGCTCTCACTGTGGTATATGCTCTCACTGTGGTATACGCTCTCACCATGGTATACGCTCTCACTGTGATACATGCTCTCACTGTGGTATACGCTCTCACTGTGGTATATGCTCTCACTGTGGTATACGCTCTCACTGTGGTACATGCTCTCACTGTGGTATACGCTCTCACTGTGGTATATGCTCTCACTGTGGTAAACGCTCTCACCATGGTATACGCTCTCACTGTGGTACATGCTCTCACTGTGGTATACGCTCTCACTGTGGTATATGCTCTCACCGTGGTATACGCTCTCACTGTGGTATACGCTCTCACTGTGGTATATGCTCTCACTGTGGTATACGCTCTCACTATGGTATACGCTCTCACCGTGGTATACGCTCTCACCGTGGTATACGCTCTCACTGTGGCATATGCTCTCACCGTGGTATACGCTCTCACTGTGGTATACGCTCTCACTGTGGTATATGCTCTCACTGTGGTATACGCTCTCACCGTGGTTTACGTTCTCACTTTGGTATATGCTCTCACTGTGGTATAAGCTCTCACTGTGGTATACGCTCTCACCGTGGTATACGATCTCACCATGGTATATGCTCTCACTGTGGTATACGCTCTCACTGTGGTATATGCTCTCACTGTGGTATACGCTCTCACCGTGGTACATGCTCTCACTGTGGTGTACGCTCTCACTGTGGTATATGCTCTCACTGTGGTATATGCTCTCACTGTGGTATATGCTCTCACTGTGGTATATGCTCTCACTGTGGTATACGCTCTCACTGTGGTATACGCTCTCACCGTGGTATATGCTCTGACCATGGTACATGCTCTCACTGTGGTATACGCTCTCACTGTGGTATACGCTCTCACTGTGGTATACACTCTCACCGTGGTATACGCTCTCACCGTGGTACATGCTCTCACTGTGGTATACGCTCTCACTGTGGTACATGCAAGCAATGGCTGTGTACTCAGTTGCTCACCAATTACGATGACGGATTGCAAGACAACATTTCAATTAATTGTTTCCATTGACAATCACCAAGGTGTCTTTCTCAGGAAGTACCTGCACGTGACCTGATCTCTCAGCTGTCCTAACATCACAGCTCACCACTGCAGGGCCGTGCCATTTGATCCTGCCTCCTCGATTGTGATTGGTTTTACCCATCACTGCGGACTCTGGTAAGGAGGCAGCTTACACACGATTGGTGGCCAGGTTCCTACATTCCAGATTGCAGCCCAAGGGGCTAAGAAGGAATATTGAATCCCTTGTTTCAGCCTTTCTCCTGACACGGGTCGACACTCGAACAGCTGCCTCTCCAGCGGGAGTGTGAATTCAGCCACGATTATCAAATTCAAACCATGCAGTGTTTCTGCAGATGGACCAATGCCTAAAAACGTTCTGGAGATGGAAATGTACAAGCCTGAGAATTTAAACATTGAGAAATCTCCCTCTGCCTCATAGATGTTGGCCGAGGGATGACCATGGTACAATCCAGTCATTCTCTTATTGTGAGAGCTCATAACAACAGCACAATGTTCTTGTAATAGACTAATCCATGGCGATCAGATCTGTCCACATAAAGAGGCGCACATTATATGGAGTTCCGGATTATACGGCTGTTTCCTCTGGCTATTGGAACCTGCTAAGAGTGACACAACAACAATATCTTGCATTTATGTAGCGCGTTTAACGTAGTAAAACATCCCAAGGCGCTTCACGGGAGCGATTATCAAACACAATTTGATACCGAGCCACATAAAGAGAAGCATCTTAAAGGAGGAGAGAAAGGCGGAGAGGTTTAGGGAGGGAATTCCAGAGCTCGGGGCCTCAGCAACAGAAGGCACGGCCGCCAATGGTGGAGCAATGGAAATCAGAGATGCGCAAGAGGCCAGAATTGGAGCAGAGTTTTGGATGACCTCAAGTTTACGTAGGGTAGAACGTGGGAGGCCGGCCAGGAGTGGGTTGGAATAGCCGAGTCTGGAGGTAACAAAGGCATAGATGAGGGTTTCAGCAGCGGATGAGCTGAGGTAGGGGCGGAGACGGGCGATGTTACGGAGGTGGAAATAGGCGGTCTTGGTGATGGAGCAGATATTCAGAGCCACAGTGCAGGGTTCTACCCTCAGGTCTGTACTAGCTGCACAGGGACAGACAAAGTTCCACACTTTCACACTTACGGAATTAGAAGTGTAGCCGTTTTAGCACAGCAGGACATTACTCTGACCCATCATACATGTGCTGCTGTTGTCTCTGTACTGGAGACAGAGGCCTCGCACTTTCCACCCTCTGTAAACTTCAGCTCATCCTAAACTCTGCTGCCTGTGTCCTAACTCGCACCAAGTCCCGTTCACCCATCACCCCCTGTACTCGCTGACCTATACTGGCTCCCGGCCTGGCAAGGCCGCGATTTTAAAATTCTCATCCTCCTGTTCAAATCCCTCCATGGCCTCGCCCCTCCCTATCTCTGTAACCTCCTCCAGCCCTACAACACTCCGAGATCTCTGCGCTCCTCCAATTCTGCCCTCCTGAGCATCCCTGATTTTAATCGCTCCACCATTGATGGCCGTGCCTTCAGCTGCCTGGGCCCTAAGCTCTGGAATTCCCTCCCTAAACCTCTCCGCCTCTCGACCTCTCTCTCCTCCTTTAAGACGCTCCTTAAAACCTCCCATTTGACCAAGCTTTTGGTCACCTGCCCTAATATCTCCTTATGTGGCTCGGTGTCAAATTGTGTCTGATAATCGCTCCTGTGCAGCGCCTTGGGACGTTTTACTACATTAATGGCGCTATATAAGTGCAAGTTGTTGTTGTTGTTGTCCCTCCACTGCACACACTGGCCTTGCAAGTTCACACAGGAGGTTTGGCCATTTGGTTAATGTGCTGGGAACCTGCACCACAACACGATTCACTGTGAAAAGTTTGAACGACCAAAACTCCTGGAAACAAAAAAGTAAATAATAAAACATCTGTCTTCAGAAATTAATCTATTTTTAAAAACGATGCTGATCCTTTAAAACAGCTGGCAGAGTGAGCTGCTACCTTCCACACACGAGGAACTGATTTGACTATGCTGAAGTTCTCATGACTCTTTCACTATTTCATTTCCTTGGAATTTTGATTAGGCTTTATACAGAAGCTTGGTTCCTGCTGGTGTTTGTGAGGAGAGGTGAACAGCCGTGTTGTACAGCCTGTAACAATCGCGTAACGTTATGTGACATCACCAAAGTGGCCCGGTTGCAAACTGCACTCATCGTCTAAATCTTCCACAAGTCTCACACACAAAGCATGAGCGAGCGCAGGGCAGAGAGGTCTGACCAATGGTACTGAGGGAGCACTGCACTGTCGGAGGGGCAGTACTGAGGGAGCGTTGCACTGTCGGAGGGGCAGTACTGAGGGAGCATTGCACTGTCGGAGGGGCAGTACTGAGGGAGCGCTGCACTGTCGGAGGGGCAGTACTGAGGGAGCGCTGCACTGTCGGAGGGCAGTACTGAGGGAGCGCCGCACTGTCGGAGGGGCAGTACTGAGGGAGCGCCGCATTGTCGGAGGGGCAGTACTGAGGGAGCGCCGCACTGTCGGAGGGGCAGTACTGAGGGAGCGCCGCACTGTCGGAGGGGCAGTACTGAGGGATCACTGCAGTGTCAAAGGTGCCGTCTTTTGAATGAAAAGTTAAACCGAGGCCCTGTCAGTCTGTTCCTGTGGGTGTTGAAGTAATGATGGAATGATCTGAAAGAGAGCAGGGGAGTTCTCATGTTGTCCGGGCCAACATTCCTTCTTCAGGCAGTGCCACTAAAAACAGATTAACAGATCACTCCTCCCATCAGCTGTTGGTGAGATCTTGCTGTGTGCAAATTGGTGTCTCTGTTTGGCTGTTTGAAGAAGATGTTCTCTCGGTGTCTTGATCAACATTCCTCCCACAACCAACATCACAAAAAGCAGATCAACCGGTCTCATCTGCTGTTTGTGGGATCTTGCTGTGTGCAAGTTAGCTGCTGCCTTGGGCTTGAGAAGAAACTCATTGGTTGCAAAGTATTTCAGTATAGCCCGAGGAAACGCTAAGGTACAACGGGTATCTGGAGATCAGCACGTGTGTACTTAACGTGTAGCTGGAGATCAGCACGTGTGTACTTAACGTGTAGCTGGAGATCAGCACGTGTGTACTTAACATATAGCTGGAGATCAGCACATATGTACTTAACATGTAGCTGGAGATCAGCACGAATGTACTTAACATGTAGCTGGAGATCAGCACGTGTGTACTTAACGTGTAGCTGGAGATCAGCACGTATGTACTTAACGTGTAGCTGGAGATCAGCACGTATGTACTTAACGTGTAGCTGGAGATCAGCACGTGTGTACTTAATGTGTAGCTGGAGATCAGCACGTGTGTACTTAACATGTAGCCCGTGAACAGCACACGTGTACTTACTCCACTTATGCTGCTCTACGTAAGAGTTAAGTTAGAGTTAAATCCATTTGAATTGTTTATGTGGTTAACTGAAATAAAATATCGGTACTTTGTACCCCACCCACGTCATTCCTGATCGCTTCCTCTGGAATGTATCACACAAAGGCCATTCATTAATGACAAATGCAGTTGTCTGGGATTATTCTAGATATGCCGATCTTTACCATTCATACATTTTCCTCCCTCCCATCCTTCAAATCATTTCCAAATAACTGGCCATTAGCTAAGAACTCTTCCTGGCTTCTGTCAAAGGTTTTAAACACCCACATTCTGAGAAAATCTCTCATTCCAGGTCCCTAGACACATTTTTTCAGAGAGACATATTCAGCTGAGGAAAAGTACAAGTGGGTGGAGGCTGAAATCATAATGTTCCACCAATGTCCCAGGATTTGTCCTTGGCAACAAGTCAGCACTTCCTCTCCCACAGTCTCCATAGAGTCTTCCCTCAGTGTCTTCCAACAGAGATGTTTGAAGATCTCAACCAGTAGCTAAAATTCAAATCTCAAAGTACATTGTACCACAAATTGAGCCATTACAGAAAATAAATTCAAATACGTCCAATCTCCGGAAAAAAATCCATTCCTATTGCCAAAATATATCACGCAAATCTGCACATTTTATGTCAGTAACTTCCTGCCTTGATTCTTAACTTGTCAAGTGAAATCAGCAAGTTATACAACAGGTCTCCTTGTGTTCGAGATTTCAGGCACAATCTGTGGGGAAATGAGAGGACTGGGGTGAGCTTTGATGGTTCGGTATGGCCTGATACAGGTAATCAAAGCCCGCAGACAGAGCCCTACTCTTATCTCAACGGTTATCAATCCAGCCAGAAAATCTCAATCAATATACACAGGCTTCTTAACATAAGAAGAAGAAGAAATAGGAGCAGGAGTAGGCCATTCGGCCCTTCGAGCCTGCTCCGCCATTCAATGAGATCATGGCTGATCTTCTGCCTCAACTCCATTCACCGGCCCTATCGCCATATCCCTTGATGCCCTTACTAGTCAGAAATCTATCAACTTCTGTTTTGAATATACCCAATGACTAAGCCTTCACAGCCCTCTGGGGTAGGGAATTCCAAAGATTCACCACCCTCTGTGTGAAGAAATTTCTTCTCATCTCAGCCCTGAATGGCCTACCCTTTATCCTGAGGCTGTGGCCCCTGGTTCGAGACAGAGAGAAACAGACAGAGAGAAAGAAACAGACAGAGAGAGAGAGAAACAGACAGAGAGTGTGAGACAGAGAGAGAAACAGACAGAGAGAGAGAAACAGACAGAGAGAGAGAAACAGACAGAGAGAGAGAAACAGACAGAGAGTGCGAGACAGACAGAGAGAAACAGACAGAGAGAGAGAAACAGACAGAGAGAGAGAAACAGACAGAGAGAGAGAAACAGACAGAGAGTGCGAGACAGAGAGAGAGAAACAGACAGAGAGAAACAGACAGAGAGTGCGAGACAGAGAGAGAGAAACAGACAGAGAGTGCGAGACAGAGAGAGAGAAACAGACAGAGAGAGAGAAACAGACAGAGAGTGCGAGACAGAGAGAGAAACAGACAGAGAGAGAAACAGACAGAGAGAGAGAAACAGACAGAGAGTGCGAGACAGAGAGAGAGAAACAGAGAGTGCGAGACAGAGAGAGAGAAACAGAGAGTGCGAGACAGAGAGAGAGAAACAGAGAGTGCGAGACAGAGAGAGAGAAACAGACAGAGAGAGAGAAACAGAGAGTGCGAGACAGAGAGAGAGAAACAGACAGAGAGAGAGAAACAGACAGAGAGTGCGAGACAGAGAGAGAGAAACAGACAGAGAGAGAGAAACAGAGAGTGCGAGACAGAGAGAGAGAAACAGACAGAGAGAGAGAAACAGACAGAGAGAGAGAAACAGACAGAGAGAGAGAAACAGACAGAGTGCGAGACAGAGAGAGAGAAACAGAGAGTGCGAGACAGAGAGAGAGAAACAGAGAGAGAGAGACAGAGAGAGAGAGACAGAGAGAGAGAAACAGACAGAGAGAGAGAAACAGACAGAGAGAGAAACAGACAGAGAGTGCGAGACAGAGAGAGAAACAGACAGAGAGTGCGAGACAGAGAGAGAGAAACAAACAGAGAGAGAGAAACAGACAGAGAGTGCGAGACAGAGAGAGAGAAACAGAGAGTGCGAGACAGAGAGAGAGAAACAGAGAGAGAGAGACAGAGAGAGAGAGACAGAGAGAGAGAAACAGACAGAGAGAGAGAAACAGACAGAGAGAGAGAAACAGACAGAGAGTGCGAGACAGAGAGAGAGAAACAGACAGAGAGTGCGAGACAGAGAGAGAGAAACAGACAGAGAGAGAGAAACAGACAGAGAGTGCGAGACAGAGAGAGAGAAACAGACAGAGAGAGACAGAGAGAGAGAGACAGAGAGAGAGAAACAGACAGAGAGAGAGAAACAGACAGAGAGAGAGAAACAGACAGAGAGTGCGAGACAGAGAGAGAGAAACAGACAGAGAGTGCGAGACAGAGAGAGAGAAACAGACAGAGAGAGAGAAACAGACAGAGAGTGCGAGACAGAGAGAGAGAAACAGACAGAGAGTGCGAGACAGAGAGAGAGAAACAGACAGAGAGAGAAACAGACAGAGAGTGCGAGACAGAGAGAGAAACAGACAGAGAGTGCGAGACAGAGAGAGAGAAACAAACAGAGAGAGAGAAACAGACAGAGAGTGCGAGACAGAGAGAGAAACAGACAGAGAGTGCGAGACAGAGAGAAACAGACAGAGAGTGCGAGACAGAGAGAGAAACAGACAGAGAGAGAGAAACAGACAGAGAGTGCGAGACAGAGAGTGCGAGACAGAGAGAGAGAAACAAACAGAGAGAAACAGACAGAGAGTGCGAGACAGAGAGGCAGATTACAATGCAACAACAAAAACAACTTGCATTTATATAGCGCCTTTAACGTAGTAAAAAAGTCCGAAGGCGCTTCACAGGAGTGATTATCAGACAAAATTTGACACCGAACCACATAAGGAGATATTAGGACAGGTGACCAAAAGCTTGGTCAAAGAGGTAGGTTTTAAGGAGCGTCTTAAAGGCGGAGAGAGAGGCAGAGAGTTGGAGAGGCGGAAAGTTAGAGAGGTGAAGAGGTGGAGAGGCAAAGAGTACTTTCTATTGTTCATGCTGAGAATTTAAAACAATTACTGACAGATTTAATTAAGCAGCCTTGCTAACTATTAGTTAATCAGAAAGGAATGATACAAAAAGCTCTTGCATTGCTGTTGAATTGTCAGATGAATTGATTTAAGCAACTTTGATTTAAAAGAAGTAAACTTGTGCCAAATTTTTAAGACTTTCAACTCATTACTCATGTGTTACAGGAATCCCATAATAAACAACAAGTGCGATCTGTAGCAATCACATTGCCATTAATGAACTGGGGGCCAATCTCATCAGCTCATTCAATACACTGTGCTCTCTTCCCACACCACATTCTGTGATCCACCATGAGCCTGAACCGGCTCGCAGCTAAAATGAAAGCTCATTATGTTTACTTGTCTTTGAATACACTAGGGACCCAATGAAGACAGCACTTCTCCAACAGAAGTTTACGATGATTAAAGGAATTGATCGGGTAGAGAGAGAGAAACTATTTCCTCTGGTGGGGGGAGTCCAGAACAAGGGGGCATAACCTTAAAATAAGATCCGGGCCGTTCAGGGGTGATGTCAAGAAGCACTTCTTCACACGAAGGGTGGTGGAAATCTGGAACTCTCTCCCCCAAAAAGCAGTTGAGGCTGGGGGTCAATTGAAAATTTCAACACTGAGACTGATAGATTTGCGTTTCCCACATTACAACAGTGACTACACTTCAAAAAAGTACTTCATTGGCTGTAAAGCGCTTTGGGACGTCCTGAGGTCGTGAAAGGAGCTGTAGAAATGCAGGTCTTTCTTTGTTGGGTGAGGATATTAAGGATTGCAGAACCAAGGTGGGTAAATGGAGTAAAGATACAGATCGGCCATTGAGTGGCGAAACAGGTTCGAGGGGCTGAATGGCCTCCTTCTCTTCCTACGTTCACTCCAGCATTGCTCCCTCAGGTCTATTGTACGCAATAAGTATTCAATATGCATCCTCCCTATCGTTCAGCTGGATTCATCTCAGCCCTGCTAATCTGCCACAGTTCAACAAATTACACCTGCTTGTCAAATGCTAACATAAAAATGATTGGTGAGAATTATACACACAGCTGCTGTTCACCAGTCACGAGGATCTGAAATTTGTTTCTGGACAATAGAATGCTTTTTTTAAACAAATATTTTCTCCGTGTTCGGACTGATCTTGTCATGACAGGGATTCTAGAGAAACTCTCTCCCTGACATTATCATTCAAACTCAATGACTATTTTACCAAATGATCAATTTGGAATCGGTTCAGTTATAAATAAGTCAAGGAAAAAATCGAGGCCTTCCAGCCCAACCCAACCCAACCCTCCGTGAGCAGACAAATGAACTCCTTATTTACAGAACCATCCGGGGGTTGAGTAAACAAGAGTTTGGAGAGATCTGTTCCGGTCTATTCTGTCTCGCGCCGAGGAGTTGGAGCTGGAGTTGCAGCACGTGTCACTTAGACTACTGAGAGTCCACTTGCTGCCACTTTGGCAACCATTGTAGATCTGGGCTTCCTCTCTCCACGCACTCGGCACAAATTTGGCCCCCATTAGCCTTGCAAGCCAGAAATTCCCACCGACGCAAGCAACATCTCGATGTTTTATCCACTTGTTGCCAAACCCTACACCCAATACATCAACTGTGGCCTCACCACTGTCTTGTACAATTTCAAATTCGCTTTTATAAGCAGAGCTGCTGTGTATAAACCCAGAGCCCTATTTGCCTATTAATGGCCATTTTCTACCTGCACTTCCACGTTTAAAAATTAATTCTCTCCCCTCAGATTACCACCCTCTGGTTACATTGGTAATTGTCTTTATAAAAATGGTCTGTGTTGTTGTAAAACAGCCGAGTAACACTGCACAGGTGTCAGCTGTGGCTTAGTGGGTCGCACGCTCGCCTCTGAGTCAGAAGGTTGTGGGTTCAAGTCGCACTCCAGAGACTTGAGCACAAAATCCAGGCTGACATTCCCAGTGCAGTACTGAGGGAGCGCTGCACTGTCGGAGGGGCAGTACTGAGGGAGCGCTGCACTGTCGGAGGGGCAGTACTGAGGGAGCGCTGCACTGTCGGAGGGGCCAGTACTGAGGGAGTGCTGCACTGTTGGAGGGGCAGTACTGAGGGAGCGCCGCACTGTCGGAGGGGCAGTACTGAGGGAGTGCTACACTGTTGGAGGGGCAGTACTGAGGGAGCGCCGCAGTGTCGGAGGGGCAGTACTGAGGGAGCGCCGCACTGTCGGAAGGGTAGTACTGAGGGAGCGCCGCACTGTCGGAGGGGCAGTACTGAGGGAGTGCTGCACTGTTGGAGGGGCAGTACTGAGGGAGCGCCGCACTGTCGGAGGGGCAGTACTGAGGGAGCGCCGCACTGTCGGAGGGGCAATACTGAGGGAGCGCCGCACTGTCGGAGGGGCAGTACTGAGGGAGCGCCGCACTGTCGGAGGGGCAGTACTGAGGGAGCGCCGCACTGTCGGAGGGGCAGTACTGAGGGAGTGCTGCACTGTCGGAGGGGCAGTGCTGAGGGAGTGCCGCACTGTCGGAGGTGCCATCTTTCAGATGAAACGTTAAACCGAGGCTCCGTCTGCCCTCTCAGATGGATGGAAAAGATCCCATGGCACTATTTCGAAGAAGAGCAGGGGAGTTCTCCCCGGTGTCCTGGGGCCAATATTTATCCCTCAACCAACATCACTAAAACATATTATCTGGTCATTATCACATTGCTCTTTGTGGGAGCTTGCTGTGCGCAAATTGGCTGCTGTGTTTCCTACATTAAAACAGTGACTACACTCCAAAAGTACTTCATTGACTGTGAAGCACTTTGGGACGTCCTGAGGTTGTGAAAGGCGCTATATAAATGTAAGATCTTTTTTCTTTAACCAGATGGGTTAACTATGGAGGCCTAGATTCCAAAACTAAATGTTAAATGAATGTCCTGGTAAATTGTCTCTGTTAAATTCTGGTGCTTGTGGTGGTACCAGGTTGGATGAATATCATCAGAAGCGTTCAGCTTCTTTATCAGATTATTAATCCTTTACCATCCTGTTCTTCCAGTGCCACTTTGTGCACGATAAAGTGTGGTGACCCTCTGACAAGCCCCGATCCCTGGATCGGTGTGCCTTGTATCCAGGTGAAGGTTATTGCAAAACAAACATGAACGTAAGTGATTTAAGATGCTCCAGATGTGCAAGCCAGCTGCTGTTTCCTCTCCTTGCATTGCGAGAGCCCAGCAACACCACCGAGGCTGAATCATACCCAGCTGAGAGTGCTGAGGGACTGGCTCGATGCAGGATTCAAGATTATGATGGGCTATAAATAATGACAGATTGTTTTCGGTGGTCAGTGAGACATCAACACGAGCAGGAATTCAGGATTCGCTAAAAAAAAAATCAGACGGGGTTAGAATGGGGAATTCTCTGCTACAGCCCACTGGTGAGACAGAACGTTGCTTGAAAAAGGAGGAATATTAGACTAGACTGGGTGGGATATTAAAGGGTACGGGGAGTGAGGCAGGAGAGTGGGATTAGACTGGGTGGGATATTAAAGGGTACGGGGAGTGAGCGGGAGAGTGGGATTAGACTGGGTGGGATATTAAAGGGTACGGGGAGTGAGCAGGAGAGTGGGATTAGACTGGGTGGGATATTAAAGGGTGCGGGGAGTGAGCAGGAGAGTGGGATTAGACTGGGTGGGATATTAAAGGGTACGGGGAGTGAGCGGGAGAGTGGGATTAGACTGGGTGGGATATTAAAGGGTACGGGGAGTGAGCGGGAGAGTGGGATTAGACTGGGTGGGATATTAAAGGGTACGGGGAGTGAGCGGGAGAGTGGGATTAGACTGGGTGGGATATTAAAGGGTGCGGGGAGTGAGCGGGAGAGTGGGATTAGACTGGGTGGGATATTAAAGGGTGCGGGGAGTGAGCGGGAGAGTGGGATTAGACTGGGTGGGATATTAAAGGGTACGGGGAGTGAGCGGGAGAGTGGGATTAGACTGGGTGGGATATTAAAGGGTACGGGGAGTGAGCGGGAGAGTGGGATTAGACTGGGTGGGATATTAAAGGGTACGGGGAGTGAGCGGAGAGTGGGATTAGACTGGGTGGGATATTAAAGGGTGCGGGGAGTGAGCGGGAGAGTGGGATTAGACTGGGTGGGATATTAAAGGGTACGGGGAGTGAGGGGGAGAGTGGGATTAGACTGGGTGGGATATTAAAGGGTACGGGGAGTGAGGGGGAGAGTGGGATTAGACTGGGTGGGATATTAAAGGATACGGGGAGTGAGGGAGAGAGTTGGATTAGACTGGGTGGGATATTAAAGGGTGCGGGGAGTGAGCGGGAGAGTGGGATTAGACTGGGTGGGATATTAAAGGGTACGGGGAGTGAGTGGACGAGTGGGATTGGACTGGGTGGGATATTAAAGGGTACGGGTATCGAAAAGGAGAGTGGGATTAGACTGGGTGGAATATTAAAGGGTACAGGGAGCGAGCAGGAGATTTGGATTAGATTTGGTGGGATATTAAAGGGCGTTGGGAGTGAGGGGGAGAGTGGGAATAGACTGGGTGGGATATTAAAGGGTACGGGGAGTGAGGGGGAGAGTGGGATTAGACTGGGTGGGATATTAAAGTGTACGGGGAGTGAGCAGGAGAGTGGGATTAGACTGGGTGGGATATTAAAGGGTACGGGGAGTGAGCAGGAGAGAGGGATTAGACTGGGTGGGATATTAAAGGGTACGGGGAGTGAGCGGGAGAGTGGGATTAGACTGGGTGGGATATTAAAGGGTACAGGGAGTGAGCGGGAGAGTGGGATTAGACTGGGTGGGATATTAAAGGGTACGGGGAGTGAGCGGGAGAGTGGGATTAGACTGGGTGGGATATTAAAGGGTACGGGGAGTGAGCGGGAGAGTGGGATTAGACTGGGTGGGATATTAAAGGGTACGGGGAGTGAGGGGTAGAGTGGGATTAGACTGGGTGGGATATTAAAGGGTACGAGGAGTGAGCGGGAGAGTGGGATTAGACTGGGTGAATTGGAGAAAAACACAAGTGCGGACTTGATGGGCCAAATGGCCTACCTCAGTGCTGGAGTGTTCTGGGATTCTCTGATTACCCACAGACTCAAATTTCTGCAGTAGGTTTGACTATTTATGCTTGTTTTACTTGGATTCGTTGTTTGAATTTATGTTTCAGTCCTTATCGTGTTACTGAGTCCCCTGGTTGCTGCGGCGATAGCCAGAATTTCAGACAGAGATCTTTTGAAAAGTTTTTACTTCATATCCCAGGAAAAAAATCTGGAAGCCTGCTAATTTTCCATCGTTCAGACCTGCCATCGTCCGGGCTGTGGGTTGATAAGCCTTGATGCTATCTGAGAAAATAACTTCAAACCACAGTTGCTAAATCCTCATTTAATGCCTCCTTTCTGAACACGGGATTGGGTTAAATTCCACTTTCTTCTGAGGAAAAGAGTTCTCCCAATCAAAGGCCCAGCTCACTGATGTTAGGAGTTGTGTAAAATCCCCATGACGCAATCTCAGTTACCGTGAGAAAATGTGTGATACTCTGACCTGACAACATGGATTTTTCAAAGTCCTGTAAAATTTGCAGGGCTAGGGAGGAAATGAACAGGGGGGAGTGGGATTAATTGGATAGCTCCACGAAAGAGCCAGCACAGATATGATGGGCGGAATGGCCTCCTTCTGTGCTGTGCCATTCTATGTATGTAACACACACAACTCTCACAGAGCAGCATCAGGCTTCGGGTCTAGACAAGGCCAGGCTGCTTTCCTCATTGTCTTTTTTTGGGATGTGCATCCCACAACCTTTGGGCTGGATTTTCATTGACCCGTGGAGGCGGGTTTGGAGGCGTGTGGGGGGTTAAAATTGGGAAAACTGGCGGGCGGGCACAAGTCCACCTCCATCCCGCCTCCACGCAATTTTCATTAAATCGTGTCTGCTGGTCCCGACTCCGTCCCGCCTTTAAGAGGCGGGATAGGCTGTTAAGGCCCTTAACAAGCACTAAATTGGCTGTATAATGCCATTTTGAAAGGCCTTTGTGATTTTAACCCTTGATCTGCGTGAAGCACGCCTGTTCTGAACCACGATTGTGAAACCTGGCGGGAGCACATTTGGATAGCTGACTATCAGCTGCAGGTCCACTATTACAACGGAGATGTGATGAAGGTAGTAGTAGTATTAGGTCTGAAAGTCGCCTCTGATGCTGCTGCATTGAATGTCTTCAGAGACTGCCTGGCCTTTGCTGGGAGAGGACCTGGATGCAAAAAAAAATTCTCTCTCTCTCTCTCTCCTTAGAGTTGCTGCTCATTTTGCATCCAGGTCCTCTCACAGCAAAGGCCAGGCAGTCTCTGACCTTCAATGCAGCAGCAATGATAACATCATCAGAGGCGACTTTCTGACTGAAAACACTAATTGGTTCATGGGTTCCCACATGCTGGAACTCAATTGCCCAATTAGGTGAAAATTGCATCAATCTCCCACATCCAATTGCAGGCGGGTGGATAACACGAAATGCGGATGACACGACCCCAACCCGCCCCGTATCAAAATCCAGCCCTTTGCGTCCCAATTACTTCTACAATCTCAGCTGCTGCAGACACAGTTGTCTCATTATAGGGATTGGAGAGGGATATTTTAGTAAGTCCAGAGTCAAGGGGCTGAATCGTGACAGGGGCAGGCTGCGTAGGCGGAGGGGGGGAGGACGGAGGTTTTGTTGGGAAAGCCAAAGTGTTACTTTCATTTTTTTAAAACACTTCTGTTTATTGGTTCTAAAAATCCTGGCGATGAGAAAAGGCTGTTTGACTGACACTCAAGAACCATCCAATCGGGTAAGGAAGATTCTGTTCACTTTCCGATTGGCCATGGGAAGGTGGGGCACTGTGAGGATGGACGTGTTGGGCGACCAATGGCGGGAGTGTGGGGGCGGGGCCATTGGAGGCAGGAGGTCATGTGATGAAACTGCCAGGAATACGTCCCACCTGAGTTGGCGACCCTGAGTGTGGGACGGGACCCTGGATCGGGGAGCTGGAGATGGAGGACTGGGGCGGGGGATTTGCTGGACTCCACACCCGATTCTCCTTGCAACTTTTATCCTTCAGTGGTACAAATAGGGGGCGAGGGGGGAAAGATTTTCCTGTTTAATTACATCGGAGAGGTGGGGAAATGAGTCTGGGAGAAAAGCCGGTAGCTCCCTATCACCTGGTGGCATTTTGCAAGTGCAAGTGATGTTGGCCGCATGTACCCGGGCGGCTTTATTATAATAAGATGCAAAATGAACGATGACATCTTACGATTTCCCCCCAATTGTGCCTTAGCAACACTGGCTGGCAGGGAAACCAGCACTACTAATTCTTATTGGCTGGTGCCATCGCCAATAAAAAGGAAGTAAGTGTCCCCTTCGAAAGGGGCCTAACCAATAAACGCAAATTAAATCGAATTGACAGTAAACTTATCAAATTAAATCAAAATTTTGTTCTGGGGGGATGATGATGCACTCCAGTCACTCCGGAGGCCAGCGGTCGCGGAAGTCCTGAAGTGAGCTGGTGGACACCGCGTGCTCCCTCTCCAGGGACTCCGGGCGTGGTCACACCACCACTGCTATGGGTTGTGGGGAGAGGGAGGGAGGGGCTCTGAGTGAAACGGCTGCTTCACATCCATTTAATCACGGTGGAAAATTTCAATTTTGTTCAGCAAGTTGGGAAAGGGCAGCAATGCTGTTACATCATCCCCATGGTGTGCCAGGTTCAAGTCCCACTGCAGAGACTTGAGTGCATAATCAAGGCTGACTCTCCCAGCGCAGTACTGAGGGAGCGCCGCACTGTCGGAGGGGCAGTACTGAGGGAACGCCGCACTGTCGGAGGGGCAGTACTGAGGGAACGCCGCACTGTCGCAGGGGCAGTACTGAGGGAGCGCCGCACTGTCGGAGGGGCAGTGCTGAGGGAGCGCCGTACTGTCGGAGGGGCAGTACTGAGGGAGCGCCGCACTGTCGGAGGGGCAGTACTGAGGGAGCACCGCACTGTCGGAGGGGCAGTACTGAGGGAGCGCCGCACTGTCGGAGGGGCAGTACTGAGGGAGCGCCGCACTGTCGGAGGGGCAGTACTGAGGGAGCGCTGCACTGTCGGAGGGGCAGTACTGAGGGAGCGCCGCACTGTCGGAGGGGCAGTACTGAGGGAGCGCCGCACTGTCGGAGGGGCAGTACTGAGGGAACGCCACACTGTCGGAGGGTCAGTACTGAGGGAGCGCCGCACTGTCGGAGGGGCAGTACTGAGGGAGCGCCGCACTGTCGGAGGGGCAGTACTGAGGGAGCGCCGCACTGTCGGAGGGGCAGTACTGAGGGAGCGCCGCACTGTCGGAGGGGCAGTACTGAGGGAGTGCTGCACTGTCGGAGGGGCAGTACTGAGGGAGTGCTGCACTGTCGGAGGGGCAGTACTGAGGGAGCGCCGCACTGTCGGAGGGGCAGTACTGAGGGAGCGCCGCACTGTCAGAGGGGCAGTACTGAGGGAGTGCTGCACTGTCGGAGTGGCAGTACTGAGGGAGCGCCGCACTGTCGGAGGGGCAGTACTGAGGGAGGCATTAAATCGAGGCCCCGTCTGCCCTCTCAGATGTCAGCACTTCTGTGATCTGAGTCTCTGGAGCGAAGACTTGAACCCACGACCTTCTGACTCAGAGGTGAGAGAGCCATGGTCGACACCTGGTGCTGTTGATTCCACTTTCTGTGGTTCTTTTGTGGAAATTCCGACAGAGAAGGTGGAAAAAAATCCCTCTGGAAATTCACCCCTTTCCTCTCCTGCCCCCCTGCACATTCAGCATAATCCGCCTGTTCCATTCTCTTCAACGAGGAAAGGCCGATGAGCTTGCAAAGGTCTAAATGAGGCTGCATCAGTCAGCATCTCTGTGAATTCGAACGCTCGATACTGGGGTTAGTCAATTCCGCCAGTCTGGGCCGCAATCTGCCTCCTCAGTGTCTGCGTCAAGGGACAGAAGCCAGGCCGCAGCATGCGAGGTTGTAAAGGTTTCTTCCCTGTCCAATTACATTCTGGGTTAGGAATGACGGGGATCACTCCCGCTTTTCCCACAGAAAGCCTAGACTGCACTTGGCAAACAGCAAGGTCCAGATGCAGTGTCGAACCTCTGATGTTAAACTGCCAGCAATCTCCAGGGAGTTGGCAGGAATCACACATAATCACTCTAATCCCAGCAGGTGTCTTCTCTGGAAGGGCTGTGTCCTTGGAATCTGAAGTGAACCTATTCTCAGCGAGACAGATTTAGAGCCGATTTGTTGAATTTTACAAGAATTAATTCGCACAGAAATTCAAAACAAACCAAAGGGCTTTCCAATCTGCTTAATATCTCAGCAGAGTGGCTATCATTTCATGCCAGGCGGAGGCAGTCACTGTGGTAACACAGGCTGCTGCTGGTTCTACAGGAAAACACTTGACTTTTGGACAAGAACCCCACCAGGTACAGAATACACTGACATTAACTGACAATACAGGCAGTCAGCAATCGTTAATGTAGACACAACAATAGGAAAAGCTCATTTAAAATTCTCATCCTTGTTTTCAAATCCCTCCATGGCCTCCCCCCTCCCTATCTCTGTAACCTCCTCCAGCCCCACAACCCCCCGAGATCTCTGCGCTCCTCCAATTCTGGTCTCTTGCGCTTCCCTGATTTCCATCGCTCCACCATTGGCGGCCGTGCCTTCAGCTGCCGAGGCCCTAAGCTCTGGAATTCCCTCCCTAAACCTCTCCGCCTCTCTCTCCTCCTTTAAGACGCTCCTCAAAACCTACCTCTTTGACCAAGCTTTTGGTCATTTGTCCTAATATCTCCTTCTTGTGGCTCAGTTTTATATTTTGTTTGATAATCGCTCCTGTGAAGCGCCTTGGGACGTTTTATTATGTTAAAGGTGCTATATAAATACAAGTTGTTGTCGTTATGCCTCATCAGCTGGTGATGACAGTAGTGTAGGAGCAGGGAGCCGAACCACAATCACACACCCACCAGCCGTGACTACACCAGGGGCAGGCGTGCACGTGTGTGTACGAGTGTGAGCACCGACTAACGTTACCGACACTTTGACTCACAACCAAGTTTGTGTGATGGAGAAGGGGTTCTTCTTTCACAACACACAGGGGTCATTTCCATCTTGAAGGGCGGAGCAGTAATCTGGCCGAGCGGATTGTCCACTCGCGATCGAACCGGGTCCTGTAGTGGGCAGTCTACCCTCTCCGCCAGTTAACCATGCCGTGGGGGGCGGGAGACGAAAATTACCACCAGATATCGAAAGTACATGAAAGGTTTTGCCGCCAGCGTGCACCTGCAAGTGTCACACTTAGTTCCTGTCACACTTTAGGCATCACACGTCAGTGCGTCCTCTGGCTCACCACGAGCAATGCCACCGGAGGTCTGTTTCTTTTCAGCGCCACTGAAGCTTTTGAATGGCAGCAAATGAGTGTGTTGAGAGTTTGCATTCAGCTGCTGAAGAACCTCCATCACCTTGTGTGTAGGTGTCAGCCCTGGCTCAATGGGCAGCACTCTCGCCTTTGAGTTAGAAGGTTGTGGGTTCAAGTCCCACTCCAGAGACTCGAGCACAAACCCAGGCTGACATTCCAGTGCAGTGCTGAGGGAGCGCTACACTGTCGGAGGGGCAGTACTGAGGGTGTGCTGCACTGTCGGAGGGACAGTACTGAGGGAGAGCCGCACTGTCGGAGGGACAGTACTGAGGGAGAGCCGCACTGTCGGAGGGGCAGTACTGAGGGAGCGCTGCACTGTCGGAGGGACAGTACTGAGGGAGCACTGCACTGTCAGAGGGACAGTACTGAGGGAGCGCTGCACTGTCGGAGGGACAGTACTGAGGGAGCGCTGCACTGTCGGAGGGACAGTACTGAGGGAGAGCCGCACTGTCGGAGGGGCAGTACTGAGGGAGCGTTGCACTGTCGGAGGGACAGTACTCAGGGAGAGCTGCACTGTCGGAGGGGCAGTAATGAGGGAGCGCCGCACTGTCGGAGGGACAGTACTGAGGGAGTGCCGCACTGTCGGAGGGGCAGTACTGAGGGAGTGCCGCACTGTCGGAGGAGCAGTACTGAGGGAGCGCTGCACTGTCGGAGGGACAGTACTGAGGGAGCGCCGCACTGTCAGAGGGGCAGTACTGAGGGAGTGCCGCACTGTCAGAGGGGCAGTACTGAGGGAGCGCCGCACTGTCGGAGATGCCGTCTTTCGGATGCGATGTTAAACCGAGGCACCGTCTGCTCTCTCAAGTGGATGTAAAAGATCCCACAGCCCAAATTGGCTGCCACGTTTCCTACATTACAAAAGTGACTACACTTCAAAAAGTACTTCATTGGCTGTAAAGTGCTTTGGGACGGCCTGAGGCCTTGAAAGGCGATGTGAGTCTTTTTTTCTGACGGTTTGGTAAATTTCAGCCAGATGCTCAGATGGAAGAATTCCTTTACCATGGGCTCCCTGCTTGTTCAGTGATTGTGGCCTTCCACTTTTCTCTCTGCAGTCATCATATTTCTCATTTCCCAGTAATGAGGCAGATTATTGAAGCCCATTGATTCAATTTCAACTTCCAAACAGCTACAACATCCCCCCAATAAAATATACAATGGCAAACCATCCCTGGGTAACAGGCCCCTGACCAGGGCTACTGCTTCTGGGTAACTGAGTAAAGGAAATTCCTTTTTACTACATTGGATTTCAGGACTTTTATTCGTGTTATGGGATCACATTCCGTAATTCAGTTTGTTTTTCGGTGAAAACTGAAACCCAATGGCCTCACGTACGACATATAAAAGGGAGTGCAGCAGGGCATGAACGTGTCATGAATTAATCTGCAACTATAAAATACCTCACGGAGTCACACCTCAGGCATCACACCACACGGGCGTCACACCACACGGGCGTCACACCACAGAGACATCACACCTCACGGGCGTCACACCACACGGGCGTCACACCTCACGGGCGTCACACCACAGAGACATCACACCTGATGGGCATCACACCACAGAGACGTCACACCACAGAGACATCACACCTCACGGGCGTCACACCACACGGGTGTCACACCTCGCGGGCGTCATACCTCACGGGCATCACACCACAGAGACGTCACACCTGACGGGCGTCACACCTCACGGGCGTCACACCACAGAGATGTCACACCTCACGGGCGACACACCTCACGGGCGTCACACCACAGAGATGTCACACCTCACGGGCGTCACACCACAGAGACGTCACACCTCACAGGCGTCACACCACAGAGATGTCACACCTCACAGGCATCACAACTCACAGGCGTCACACCACAGAGACGTCACACCTCACGGGCGTCACACCTCACAGGCGTCATACCTCATGGGCATCACACCACACAGGCATCACACCACAGAGACATCACACCTCACATGCGTCACACCTCACAGGCGTCACACCTCATGGGCGTCACACCACACAGGCATCACACCACCGAGACGTCACACCTCACAGGCGTTACACCTCACAGGCGTCACACCACAGAGATGTCACACCTCACAGGCGTCACACCTCACGGGCGTCACACCTCACGGGCGTCACACCTCACGGGCGTCACACCACACAGGCGTCACACCACACAGGCATCACACCTCACAAGCGTCACATAATAGAGGCATCACGCCTCAAACGCAGAGCTTGGTGCATTGAGCAGAAACTGTATGTGATGCATCGACCCCTGTGGCCAAAAGTACTAGTTTGGGAAATCTACATCGTATGGAACAAGCCCCCCAGCTCCCAGACCGCAGTTTAGCCAGTGTCCTGAGCGAGTCTTTCGGAAGTGTGGCTTCCACCATCACATCCAGCTGATTCTTTCCCAGCGTCATAATGTGAGCTTGATTTAAGGCACCTGGGCCACTCTTCCCAGACACAGGATGCAACTTAATCCAAGTTAGTTAAAGTCTTGAAATCTCGGTCATTGCCTTCGAACTAACAAAGTTCATCGGAATTCCTTACAGACAAGTCTTTCAGTAGTGAGGTCTGATTTCAATTACTGAGTACAATTTATCAAGCGCCTTCCCATGAGATCCCACTACAGTTCTGTTAATTAAGATTTATGAAACATATAAAAAGAAAGAAAGACTTGCATTTATATAGCGTCTTTCCAGCACCACTCACCAGCTTGGTATGAAAGGGTAGATTTTATGAATTAGAGCGCTGCTACAGAACCTCGCAGGGTGGGGAGGCATACTGGGGTAACAGTAGAAACTCGGGCAGCTTAAAGTAAGAACAAAAGAAAGACTTGCATTTCTATAGCGCCTTTCACTGCCTCAGGACGTCCCAAAGTGCTTCACAGCCAATGAAGTACTTCTGAAGTCTAGTCACTGTTGTAATGTAGGAAACGCGGCAGCCAATTTGTGCACAGCAAGCTCCCACAAACAGCAATGTGATAATGACCAGATGATCTATTTTATAGTGATGTTGGTTGAGGGATAAATATTGGCCAGGACACCGGGGGATCTCCCCTGCTCTTCGAAATAGTGCCATGGGATCTTTTACGTCCACCTGAGAGGGCAGACAGGACCTCAGTTTAATGCTCATGATTGACTTTATCTTCTGCTCGGTAATGCACAGAATTGTGTCACACCCCACGTGAATATCGAGCCCTGGCCTCTAAGTTGTTTCCAACTTCTAGATTCACATTTACGTGTCAATTTTTCTTAACTTCCTTTAAAAAAAAACTAAATTATAGGGTTAAATCTTTACCAAGTGATAAGAACATAAGAATTAGGAGCAGGAGTCGGCCATACGGCCCCTCGAGCCTGCTCCACCATTCAATAAGATCATGGCTGATCTTCGACCTCAACTCCACTTTCCCGCCCGATCCCCATATCCCTAGATTCCCCTAGAGTCCAAAAAACTATCGATCTCTGTCTTGAATATACTCAACGACTGAGCATCCACAACCCTCTGGGGTAGAGAATTCCAAAGATTCACAACCCTCAGAGTGAAGAAATTTCTCCTCATCTCAGTCCGAAATGGCTGACCTTTATCCTGAGACTGTGACCCCTGGTTCTAGACTCTCCCGCCAGGGGGAAAAAGCCTCTCAGCATCTACCCTGTCAATCCCCCTCAGAATCTTGCATGTTTCAATGAGATCACCTCTCATTCTTCTAAACTCCAGAGAGTATCGGCCCAATCTACTCAATCTCTCCTCATAGGACAGCCCTCTCATCCCAGGAATCAATCTAGTGAACCTTCGTTGTACCGCCTCTCAGGCAAGTATATCCTTCCTTAGATAAGGAGACCAGAACTGTGCACAGTACTCCAGGTATGATGCTGGGATCAGGGAGTCACACTCCTGGCAGCTCACATCAGGGAGAGACTCTCCGATGGGGAGTGGACTCACAGATCCAGGCACACAGAGAGGATTCCTGAGAAACTGGTGAGGCTCCATGTTGAAACGTTCCTGTTGTCCAGCTGGGTGGGACTGCACTCGCCTGGTTCCATTCTTATCTATCGAATTGTAGCCAGAGAATCACCTGCAATGGCTTCTCTTCCCGCTCCCACATCATTACCTCTGGTGTCCCCCAAGGATCTATCCTTGGCCCCTCCTATTTCTCATCTACATGCTGCCCCTTGGTGACATCATCCGAAAACACAGCGTCAGTTTCCACATGTACGCTGACGACACTCAGCTCTACCTCACTACCACCTCTCTTGACCCCTCCACTGTCCCTGATTGGTCACGCTGTTTGTCCGACTTCCAGTTCTGGATGAGCAGAAATTTCCTCCAACTAAATATTGGGAAGACTGAAGCCATTGTCTTTGATTCCCACCACAAATTCCGCTCCCTGACCACCGACTCCATCCCCTGACCACCGACTCCATCCCCTGACCACCGACTCCATCCCCTGACCACCGACTCCATCCCCTGACCACCGACTCCATCCCCTGACCACCGACTCCATGCCCTGACCACCGACTCCATGCCCTGACCACCGACTCCATCCCCTGACCACCGACTCCATCCCCTGACCACCGACTCCATCCCCTGACCACCGACTCCATCCCCTGACCACCGACTCCATCCCCTGACCACCGACTCCATCCCCTGACCACCGACTCCATCCCCTGACCACCGACTCCATCCCCTGACCACCGACTCCATCCCCTGACCACCGACTCCATCCCCTGACCACCGACTCCATCCCCTGACCACCGACTCCATCCCTCTCCCTGGTAACTGTCTGAAGCTGAGCCAGACTGTTTGCCACCTTGTATCATATTTGACCCTGAGATGAGCTTCCGACCTTATATCCGCGCCATCACCAAGACCGCCTACATCCACCTCCGTAACATCGCCCGTCTCCGCCCTTGCCTCAGCTCATCCGCTGCTGAAACCCTCAACCATGCCTTTGTTATCTCGAGACTTGACTATTCCAACACACTCCTGGCTGGCCTCCCACATTCTACCCTACGTAAACTTGAGGTCATCCAAAACTTGGCTCCCCGTGTCCTAACTCGCACCAAGTCCCGTTCACCCATCACCCCTGTGCTCGCTGACCTACACCGGCTCCTGGTCTGACAACACCCCAATTTTAAAATTCTCATCCTTTGTTTTCAAATCCCTCCATGGCCTCGCCCCTCCCTATCTCTGTAACCTCCACCAGCCCCACAACCCCCCGAGATATCTGCGCTCCTCCAATTCTGGCCTCTTGCACATCCCCCGATTTTAATCGCTCCACCATTGGTGGCCGTGCCTTCAGCTGCCTGGCCCCCAAGCTCTGGAATTCCCTCCCTAAACCCCTCCGCCTCGCTACCTCTCTCTCCTCCTTTAAGACTCTCCTTAAAACCGACCTCTTTGACCAAGCTTTTGGTCACCTGTCCTAATATCTCCTTATGTGGCTCGGTGTCAAAAATATTTTTATTGATAATCGCTCTTGTGAAGCACCTTGGGATGTTTTGCTATGTTAAAGGCGCGATGGAGGAAAAATTCAGTCACGACTATTTTGGGCGCGAACATTTAATTAGCGCCGGTGACCGCGAAATTGAGTGTTAGCGCCCCAAGAGGGAAGTGGAGACTAAATCAAGCTTCACTTCTTCTTATGGAGATAATGTCGGAGAGCGGGGCGGAGACTTCAGAAGGGAAGGGCCATCGCCGCAAGCTCTGCAATACCTGGACCACCAGGACAGCCGCGATCCCGCGCGATCAACCCAGCACTCAAGCAGAAAGCCGGGCTGGTCGATCGCGGGCAGGAACCCGCCGAAAAACCTGGAACGAGAAAGGTAAGTTTTTTTTCCACTTACCTCAGCTGCCTCGTCTTTAATCTTCGCTCCCGACGCGGCCTGCCGCCCGGAGCGCGCCTCCTGCAGCTGTCGGTGTATTCGACCGGTGCTGCTGTAGGGGGCGGAAGTGAATTCCGGGTCCGGGGCGCTACTGGGGCGATGAGCATGGCGATGACGTCACGATCTCCGACTGAAGGAGATCGCGGCACAACACCGTAGCGCCGCCGCAAAACTCCCGCCAAATATGGCGGGAGTCGATGTCAGCGCCGCGCCCGGTCGCCAAGCCATTTGCACCTTGTGAGCGCCCCCTGGGGGCGCTAACGGGAGGCGCAAAGGCACCCAATTTCACCCGCTATATAAATGTAAGTTGTTGTTGTTGTTGTTGCTGACGAGGCCGGGAGACCAGCAACGTTCCGACCATCCAAGCTCGAACACTTGGCAACGACAGCCCAGTGATGGCAACACAAGCTACCGCACACCTTTCGTGCCTTGGCAGCACTGGGGGCTGGAGGCTGCCTGTCCACCCCCGGCATCCAGCATTGCCGCGGGCGCTGAGAGGTGTGGGGGTTGAAAGGTCAAAGTTTATCAGGCAGGACCGACGCGACCTGCTTCGTCAGGCCGCTGGGATCAGAACTTCCAGGATCACAAACCAAGGCTATAGTTAGAAAAAAAAAATGACTTTAATAAACTAAATTAATTGTTGACCTTTGTTATGGTCTGGAATGCGCTGCTTGAAAGGGCGGTGGAAGCAGATTCAATAGTAACTTTCAAAAGGGAATTGGATAAATACTGGAAAAGGAAAAATGTGCAGGGCTGTGGGGAAAGAGCAGGGAGGAGTGGAACTAATTGGAGAGCTCGTTCAAAGAGCCGGCACAGGCACGATGGGCCGAATGGCCTCCCTCTGTGCTGTAAGATTCTATGACCTCTTTATGGAGATCATTTCTGTTACGCACATACCCAACCGCACTGTAAAATCATGTAAGAATTCCCCGTATGGGGTTGAGCAGTTCCACAAGCACCTGATACTTGGGTTGAGCCTGGGGTATATCTCACTGATCCACCAGAGTGTGGTATTGTCCAGGTTGATCAGGGCAACTCACTGAGGGGTTCTTTGAAGGAAAGCTACAAGCTGCAAGTGGCGATAACATTTAATTTTTAAATTGCTTATAGTTTGCTACTTATATGTCACAAAGTTGTGATTTAGTCATAATTTGGGAAAATCAGCATCTAAAAAAGAGTTGGCATGTATCAGGTTCAGAGTGGGTGCAACAAAGGTTCACTAGATTGATCCCCGGGATGAGAGGGTTGTCCTATGAGGAGAGATTGAATAGATTGGGCCCATACTCTCTGGAGTTTAGAAGAATGAGAGGTGATCTCATTGAAACATATAACATTCTTCAGAGGCTTGATGCTGAGAGGTTGTTTCCCCTGGCTGGAGAATCTAGAACCAGGGGTCACAGTCTCAGGATAAGCGGTAGGACATTTAGGACTGAGATGAGGAGACATTTCTTCACTCAGAGGGTGGTGAATCTTTGGAATTCTCTACCCCAGAGGGCTGTGGATGCTGAGTCTTTGAGTATATTCAAGGCTGAGATCGATAGATTTTTGGACTCTAGGGGAATCAAGGGATATGGGGATCGGGCGGGAAAGTGGAGTTGAGGTCGAAGATCAGCCATGATCTTATTGAATGGCGGAGCAGGCTTGAGGGGCCGAATGGCCGACTCCTGCTCCTATTTCTCATGTTCTTATGTTTACTAAGCACCGTTGTCCCGTTTTGTTGATGTGAATACATTGGGTAGCCCAGGGACAGCGCAGATTCAAGGTTCAATACACCGCACGGCTGGGAGGCTGTCATACACAACTCAACAACAGCTCTGTGCACCGTGAGCCCTGGGACAAGGGCAGTCAACAAGGACCAGGCTCTATCTCAGTGGGGGTGGAAATATCTGCAGGTGAACGGACCAGGGACTTTGTCACACAATTATTACCAGCCGGGCTCCCGATCCCAGCTGTCTTTCTATACTGGTTGGGAAGAGATGGGGTTCTGTGCAGGGTGTGAACAAGAGCAAAAGCAAACGGGATTTGCTTCAAAAAGAAAAATGTTCTTTTTTTGCAAGTTGGTTTGGTGTTCAGGCCAAATATGGTATTTGGTGGAATTGAGTGTGAGCTGGTTGGAATTTGAGCAGCTCGCTGAACAACGTGTGTTTGATTTTCTGTCTCCTGTGTGTTTATTGCTCCTCATAGGAACAGGAGGAGGGGCCATTCAGCCCCTCGCACCTGTTCCACCAGTCAATGAGATCATGGCTGATCTGCGACCTAACTCCATTTACCCACATTTGCTCCATATCCCTTAATAGCCTCACCCAATAAAAATCTATCAATCTCAGTATGGAAAGCTGCAGTTGCGTGTATGTTTGTGTGTGCGTGTGTGTGTATACGTGGGTGTGTGTGCATGTGTGTGTATACGTGGGTGTGTGTGTGTGTTGTAGGTGTGTGTGTATACGTGGGTGAGTGTGTGTGCGCATGTGAGTGTGTACTTGAGTGAGTGTGTGTGTGTGTAGGTGAGTGTGTGTGTGTAGGTGTGTGTGTGTAGGTGAGTGTGTGTGTGTAGGTGAGTGTGTGTGTAGGTGAGTGTGTGTGTGTGTAGGTGTGTGTGTGTAGGTGAGTGTGTGTGTGTGTTTGTGTGTGTAGGTGAGTGTATGTGTGTGTGATTATGTGTGTGTGTGTGAGGGTGTGTGAGTGTGTATGTGTGTGTGTGTCTGTGTGTGTGTGTGTGTGTGTGTGTGTGTGTGTGATTGTGTGTGTGTGTGAGTGAGTGAGTGTGTGTGTAGGTGTGTGTGTGTGAGTATGTGTGAGTGTGTGTGTGTCAGTGTGTGTGTGTGAGTGTGTGTGTGTGTGTGAGAGTGTGTGTGTGAGTGAGTGAGTGTGTGTGTAGGTGTGTGTGTGAGTATGTGTGTGTGTGAGAGTGTGTGTGTGTGTGTGTAGGTGTGTGTGTCAGTGTGTGTGTGTGTGTGAGAGTGTGTGTGTGTGTGAGTGAGTGTGTGTGTAGGTGTGTGTGTGAGTATGTGTGTGTGTGTGTGAGAGTGTGTGTGTGAGTGAGTGTGTGTGTAGGTGTGTGTGTGTGAGTATGTGAGTGTGTGTGTGAGTGTGTGTGTGTGAGTGTGTGTGTGTGAGAGTGTGTGTGTGTGAGTGAGTGTGTGTGTGTGAGTATGTGTGTGTGTGAGTGTGTGTGTGTGTGTGTATGTGTGTGTGTGTGAGTGTGTGTGTGTGTGTGAGAGTGTGTGTATGTGTGTATGTGTGTGTGTGTGTGAGTGTGAGTGAGTGTGTGTGTGTGTGAGAGTGTGTGTGTGGGTGTTTGTGTGAGTGATTGTGTGGGTGTGTGGGTGTGGGTGTTTGTGTGAGTGTGTGTGTGTGTGAGTGTGTGTGGGTGTGGGTGTGTGTGAGTGTGAGTGTGCATGCTTGGGATTTCAAACAAGGTATTTTTTATACAGTAAGTGGTATATTTCACTGGAAGAGTCAGACCAGCACTTAATGAAGTTACCGATCTATATTGACTATCTCCTTAAATCACATCTCTGATGGAATGGATGATCTGTTCAGAACTCTTCCTCACAAAGCTCCACTCCCACCATATTCCCACATTCAACTGAGTGACCTGCAGCTGGGGTCAATGGAAGTCCCATTCACATACAGACAAGCAGGTCCCTGCAGAGTAATTAAACTGCAAGGATGTTTAGGCTACACTGAAATCCATAGTGCCACACCTCAAAGGCCCAGTTACCCCTAGCCCCAGATCTGGTGCATAATACAGAAATAGCAGAGCTGGGAATCACCCGTACATTAATCGAGGACTCTCCATCATCGAGTCCTGGACTCTCCGGAGAGTAACACTGACGTAGAAGCTCATCGCAACATTCCCTCTTTCTCACGAGTTTTGGACAGTCACCCACTGAAGATCACATCTTCTGTTCCTGTTCTCAGCTAAAGACATTCACTTCCAAACAGTTGCTTTTTTTATATACACGATTGATAGACTTAATATAAACATATCGGGGGAAAAATTAGGTCGCGCCCCGTTTGGGGCGCAAATATCGTCTGGACGCAAATATTAGCGTCTGGCGCTAATTATCGCCACTGACTGGAAACTTCACTTTTACCGCTCTGGGAGGTGAGTGGAGCGCTAAATCAGGCGCTGCACACCTGTCTTAAGACGCAAAGGCCGAGCAGTGAGGCGCTAACTCAGCGCGCGAGCGCAGCGCAGGTGCTGCCAGTTAGCGAGGGAACACAGACACACTGGCGCCGGCCAGTTCTTAAAGCGGGGGGGCCAACTTGCTCCCCAACCACACCCTGCTCATTGCAACCTTGAATCTCGGCCTGGAGAGACCTGTGAATCCATTTTGCTGCCAAGGATGGAGAGGGTGAGAGAACGAGCTCAGCGCTTCACCAAGCGGGCCTTGGATGCTCTGGTTGGCGCGGTGGAGCGCAGAAGATCTATACTCTTCCCTGAGAGTGGCAGGAGGCCTTTGCCACGCGAGTACAGAAGAGTGTGGAGGGAGGTGGCTCAGAGCGTCTCCTCCAGGAGCATGGTGCCCAGGACCCACGTTCAATGCCGCAAAAAGTTCAACGACCTCACTCGGGTCGTCAGGGTGAGTGGCTTTTTCTCAATACCTCTCCATCCCTCCATCTCAACCTCACTCTATGGCCAGAGGGTCTTAAAACCCCAATGCACAACACTCATCCAACACCTATGGCCCTTTCATGAAACACACACACGCATTCCACACTTTGCATACAGTAAGGGCTATTCACCTATGGGAGGCACATCAGGCAAGACCATGGCTGCATACAGTAAGGGCTATTCACCTATGGGAGGCACATCAGGCAAGACCATGGCTGCATACAGTAAGGGCTATTCACCTATGGGAGGCACATCAGGCAAGACCATGGCTGTATATTTACTCAGATGCTGTCCTTTTACTTGCAGGCCAAGCTGGCGCATAATAGGAGACAGCAGCAACGGACAGGTGGAGGGCGGCCTCAGCTGCAACCCCTCAGCGATCTTGAGGAGCGCGTCCACAGGATTGTGGCAAGCCGGGTGATCGGTCCCGTCGCCACTGGAGACGCCGACCCCGTTCTGGACAGCAATGGTAAGGTCATCACCTTTTTGTCCTCTGTCCTTCCACTTGTCCCTCACAACACCAGCCTTTGACACTTTCAATCCAACTTGCTAACTCGCTGCACTTATTCCTCCCTTACTGCCACCCTGTCCTCACGCTAAAGCCACTCTTGTACCTCCCTGCTTTCAGATGGTGATTCACCAGCTGAGGAGACGGGCCCTGAAGCTGCCAGTGGGAGTGAAGCTGCAGCCGAGGAGGAAGAGGAAGCTGGAGCATCAGTGCCACCCTCTCCCGAGGAAGCCCATGCCCACACTGGGAACACGCCTTCCCTGGAGGGGAGCAGGGGGGAAGGGTCTGATGAGGGTGAAGCTCCAGGACCCAGCGGGCTGCAGCAACGCCATGGGGGTAGGGAAGAACGGGGGCCTTCTCCCCAGAGGGAGAGTATGCCAGCGACTCCTACTGCAATGGACGCAGAGGAGGAGCGGCTGATCGCAGAAATGAACACCCAGGCGGTGGGCATCCACACTGAGCTCATAGGTGCAGTGGGAAGGGTGCCCGAATGCATTGAGTCACTGGCAAGGAGTGTGGAGCACTTCGCTGTAGCACAGGCGGATGCCACACTAAAGCTTAGTGCTGCAATTCAGTCACTGACTGCCGTGATCCCATCTCTGACTGCTCTCATGCAGACTCAGATTGAGGCCACGTGAGCACTGACTGCTGCCAACCTCGATGTTTCGTTCACATGTCCCCGGGGCTCTCACCGCGCCGCAGCAGGCCAGCAATCTGTGCTCCAGCAGATTGCTCCGGATGCTGAAGTGCTGCCCCTTGGGAGTGCCAGTGTGTCGGTCGAGCAGGGAGTTGCTGTCCTCTCTCACGATGACAGCATTCCTGCTGACAACATTGTCACTTCTCCACTGCACTTGCCACTGCCTGTAGGACAGACTGCTGCCGCCCATGCAGAGTTGGTGCAGTCTGCAGCCGGGCCCTCCAGGCCCAGAAGTGGTCGAGGCCATCCTTCAGGGGCATCTGCAGTGTCAGGGTCTGACAATCAGCAGCCTTCCACCAGCCTTGTTGCAGCCACTGAGGTCCCATTACGGAGGAGCAGTAGGGTTAGAAGGGGGGAAGTGCGCAAGGGAAGAAGATCACCCTCGAAGGGCAAAAAGTAGGAGGTGTGACAAAATGCTGGTCATTTTTTTATTAAAGGCCGAGGTTCGTGGTCCAACTTTTGTCTAGTGTTTTGGACATTATCTCCAGGTTGTGAGAACCAGTTATGTTAATGACTGTTTTTTTGTGTTTATTTCTATGAGTTTGTCATGAGGAAATGACACACACAGAGTTTGTAAAATAAATAAGTTTTTGTATTCAAAATATACATGTTTGGTGTTTGGAATCATTGGTGCCTTGGCCGGCTTAGGGGTTGCGTGCTGGGTTCATTGATGTTGTTAGCAATGGCAGAAGCCATTTCCACAGCAGGGGCCCTAGAAGCGGCTTGCTATCAGCCGTTGATGGACGGCCCTTGCAGTTTCACCATTGTGGGCTGCCCTCCCGCCTTGGTGCTGCTGATGATCATCCTCCTCGTCCTCTTCCTCCTCTTCCTCCTCCTCCTCTGGTGGTGCGCCAAGGCCTGGTGGCATTGGCTGGGTCCTGACGATTGCCATGTTATGCAACATGCAGCACACAACTACGAAGTTGGATACTCGCTCAGGCGAGTACTGCAGGGCTCCTCCAGAATGGTCGAGACAGCGGAACCGTTGCTTCAGCACGCCGATTGTGCGCTCAATGATGTTCCTGGTAGCTTGATGGCTCTCGTTGTACCGCAGCTCAGCAGGGGTGTTGGGCGTACGGAGCGGTGTCATCAGCCAGGTGCTCAATGGATACCCCTTGTCCCCGAGAAGCCAACCAACTGGCTGATGCGGTGCCTCGAAAAGTTCTGCCACAGTAGTCTGGCGCAGGATGAAAGCATCGTGGCAGCTGCCAGGATAGTGGGCATTGACAGCGAGTATCAGCTGTCTGTGGTCACAGACCAACTGAACATTCAAGGAATGGAACCCCTTTCTGTTCCGGAATTCCTCGGCATTCTCATGTGGAGCACGCAAAGCCACATGCATGCAGTCAATGGCGCCCTGCACCATGGGGAAGCCCGCTATCCTCGCAAAGCCCAGAGCACGGTCACGCTGCTTGTCTAGGGTCATGGGGAAAGAGATGAACTCTCGTCTCCTTTTAAAGAGGGCATTTGTGACCTGCCGGATGCAGCAATGCACCGCGAACTGGGAGATATTGGCGAGGTCCCCAGCAGCAGCTTGAAATGAGCCAGTAGCATAGAAGTTGAGAGCCACTGTGACCTTCACTGCCACCGACAGAGACGTCCTGGACCTCAGTTGAGGCTGCAGATCTGGCTGCAGCAGGTGGCAGAGCTCAGTGACCACCTCCTTGCTGAATCGCAGCCTTCGCAAACACAGCTCCTCAGACATATGAATGTAGGAGAGCTGTTCATGATATACCCTGGGAGGGTAAGCTCTCCTGTACAGACGCCTGTTGGCCCTCCTCCGTCTGGCCATCATTGCCACTCTCTCTCTGCGTCTCTGTGTCCTCCGATTCAGCTGGAGCAGGACGACGCCCCCATTCAGTGCAGCCCCCATAGTCTCTTTGCAAGCAAAGTTATGAAGGACAGCAACCAAAGTACCAGCGAAGTTAGGATCAGTAGGCAAAACTACCTCACAAAGCGTTGACTCAATGCAGAAGTCTCTCTTTCTCTCTCTCCGAATCTCTCTCTCTCTCTCAGAACGAGTGGTGCAAAAATGTCAACCACAGAAAAAGACAGGAAGAGGCCCCCTTTAAATAGCGCCCCCCCCCCAGCCCCACAGCGATTGATAGCGTTCCAGTCTTCCGGTCGTTGGATGCGCCAGGCGGTAAGGCAGGGGGCGCCACTCAATTTCCGCTCCGGGGCGCCACAAGGGCGTTGCACCATGGAATGACGTCACAATCTGCGCGCGCAGGTGGTCGCGGCGGTAAAGTTTAGCGCCGCCGCACAATGTCTAGTTAATTTCCCGAGCGGCGCAAACATCGCTGCGCCCGGGCGCTAGCGGCTTTGCGCCCCATTAGCGCCCTCTTAAGGCGCTAACGGGAGGCCCAACCAACTGAATTTTTCCCCCATCGTGTGCTCCAGCCCACAGCTCTCATCTCCCTTCAGGGTGTTCCTCCCTCCCCAGCCTGAAAATAGCTTAAAATTAGTTTTAGATTAAATAATTCGAGTTATTCGAACTCGCTCCCCACAACACACACACACGCGCGCAAACGCACACACACACGCACGCGAATATATACACACACACGCAAACGCACACACTCGCACACACGCACACACGCACACGTGCAAATGCACGCACACGTGCAAACACACACACATATGCACGCACACACATGTACGCGAACACACACTGTACGCGAACACACACATGCACACACATGTGCAAACACATACACATGCATGTGAACAGACAGGCGCAAACGGACACACATGTGCAAACGCACACACACACAAACACACATGCACAAATGCACACACACGCCCACGCAAACACGCACACATGCACACGCACACACATGCAAACACATGCACACACACACGCGCACACACATGCATGCGAACACACACACACATGCACAAACGCACACATATGCATGCACGCAAACACACACACACATGCACGCAAACATATGCATACGCGCGCACAAACACGTGTACACACCCGCTCACACAGACTCGCATGCAGGCACATTCGCACGCACACTTGCACGTGTCCCCGGTGCCCTGGCCAATATTTATCCTTTAACCAACATCACTGAAACAGATGATCTGGTCAGTTATCTGATTGCTGTTTGTGGGAGCCTGCTCTTGGCAAAGTGGCTGTTGTGTTTCCCACTTCAAACCAAGTACCTCATTGGCTGTAATGTGCTTTGGGACTTCCTGAGGTTGCGAAAGGTGCTTTATAAATGCGAGTCTGTCTTTCTTTTACCTATCTAATAAGCCTCATCAATTGCAGCTCACAGTTAGCACATTTACCCCAGTGTAGTGCCCCAGTATTCCCACACCAACCTGCTCCTCTATAAGGATTGTCTGTGTAGACCGAATCCAAACATAGAATTCCAATGCACAAAATCATCCCATTGTTCCGAGACATAACTTCTCAATGAACCACGACTGGAACCTTTCCTGGGCTTGTTTTGTGTGTTGCCATGCTCAGTTTGGCCAGCCTGGGAATGGCCTCTTAATACAGCTTCTTAAAGGTTGTACTTTGTTTAATCAAGTACATTGAGCTATATAACAAGTGATTAAATGGGTTAACTTACAAATCTTGCCAATGGATTGCATTAGTCTAGTCCAAACCCGCTCCCTGTACAAAACCCGATGAGCTTGCTATGGCACTGGGCGAGATCCAGTTATATCACATTGAAGGAGCGTGGCTTTTGTGACACTGCGTTCCGCGCTTATTTCATTTGTTTCCAAACACACACTTGCATCACATTGACCTCTGTATGTGGCATCAGCACGAGACACAATACTGCGGCTACTGGCCCCTCCCCAAACATAGAGAGTGGGTGGAAAGAGATTGGCCAGTGAGAGCAGTCACGGAATATCTCCATCCCGCTCCTTCCATCGAAGGAAACAAGCGCAAGGAAAGCCAAACTACTTTCATATATCACATTTCTTGGCAACATCACCCGGTTTAGTGGCAACCAGGGCCTCTCTCGTGGGATTGAAAGTCTTTGGCGGGGGGAGAGTGCAGGTGTGTGGAGGCTGTAACTGAGTGAGACGCCCAGCCAGTGAGCTGTTCTGAGACCAGCACTCGTCTCACCCACTGACTGTTGTTATTGAAGATCAGACAGCTGTTTGTCTCACTGAACATGGGCCAAGCAGGGAAAAGGGCCTCGCAGAGACCACAGTTACCTCCAGTCAGTATAGGGAACAAGATATAGATTCACAACGAGAGCAGGTCCTGCTGTATAGAACAATCGCAAACCAGCGGCCTGTCGAGTAAAGGAAATGCTCCTCACCAAATATCCAGCACATTGACGGAGGAGGTCAACACGAGAGACATAGATCCCAGCATGCACTGGGCAACCGCCAAGGTGGCCATGACTGTCGATAAAAAACTCACTTTCAAACACCTGAGAGTGACTGACAGGCTGGAGAGAGAGAGGACTAAGGGAGAGAGGTGACTAAGGGACAGAGGAGACTAAGGGAGAGAGGAGACTAAGGGAGATGGGAGATTAAGGGAGAGAGGGGACTAAGGGAGAGAGGAGACTAAGGGAGAGAGGAGACTTAGGGAGAGAAGGGACTAAGGGAGAGAGGAGACTAAGAGAGAGAGGAGACTAAGGGAGAGAGGGGACTAAGGGAGAGAGGGGACTAAGAGAGAGAGGGGACTAAGGGAGAGAGGGGACTAAGAGAGAGAGGTGACTAAGAGAGAGAGGAGACTAAGGGAGAGAGGAGACTAAGGGAGAGAGGAAACTAAGGGAGAGAGGAGACTAAGGGAGAGAGGAGACTAAGGGAGAGAGGAGATTAAGAGAGAGAGGAGACTAAGGGAGAGAGGAGACTAAGGGAGAGAGGAGACTAAGGGATAGAGGAGACTAAGAGAGAGAGTAGACTAAGGGAGGGAGGTGACTAAGGGAGAGAGGGGACTAAGAGAGAGCGGAGACTAAGGGAGAGAGGGGACTAAGAGAGAGAGGAGACTAAGAGAGAGAGGAGACTAAGAGAGAGAGGAGACTAAGGAGAGAGGAGACTTAGGGAGAGAGGAGACTAAGGGAGAGAGTAGACTTAGGGAGAGAGGAGATTAAGGGAGAGAGGAGTCTAAGGGAGAGAGATAACGAAGAGAGACAGGGGACTAAGAGAGAGAGGAGACTAAGGGGGAGAGGAGACTAAGAGAGAGAGGAGACTAAGGGAGAGAGGAGACTTAGGGAGAGAGGAGACTAAGAGAGAGAGGTGACTAGGAGAGAGAAGAGTCTAAGAGAGAGAGGAGACTTAGGGAGAGAGGAGACTAAGAGAGAGAGAGGTGACTAAGAGAGAGAGTAGACTAAGGGAGGGAGGTGACCAGGGGAGAGAGGAGACTAAGAGAGAGAGGAGACTAAGAGAGAGAGAGGAGACTAAGAGAGAGATGAGACTGAGGGAGAGAGGAGACTAAGGGAGAGAGGAGACTAAGGGAGAGAGGAGACTAAGGGAGAGAGGAGACTAAGAGAGAGAGCTGACTAAGACAGAGAGTAGACTAAGGGAGGGAGGTGACTAGGGGAGAGAGGACACTAAGAGAGAGAGGAGACTAAGAGAGAGAGGAGACTAAGAGAGAGAGGAGACTTAGGAGAGAGGAGACTAAGAGAGAGAGGAGACTGAGGGAGAGAGAAGACTGAGGGAGAGAGGAGACTAAGGGAGAGAGGAGACTTAGGGAGAGAGGAGACTAAGAGAGAGAGGAGACTGAGGGAGAGAGGAGACTAAGGGAGAGAGGAGACTAAGGGAGAGAGGAGACTAAGGGAGAGAGGAGACTGAGGGAGAGAGGAGACTGAGGGAGAGAGGGGACTAAGGGAGAGAGGAGACTAAGGGAGAGAGGAGACTAAGAGAGAGAGCTGACTAAGACAGAGAGTAGACTAAGGGAGGGAGGTGACTAGGGGAGAGAGGACACTAAGAGAGAGAGGAGACTAAGAGAGAGAGGAGACTAAGAGAGAGAGGAGACTTAGGGAGAGAGGAGACTAAGAGAGAGAGGAGACTGAGGGAGAGAGAAGACTGAGGGAGAGAGGAGACTAAGGGAGAGAAGAGACTTAGGGAGAGAGGAGACTAAGAGAGAGAGGAGACTGAGGGAGAGAGGAGACTAAGGGAGAGAGGAGACTAAGGGAGAGAGGAGACTAAGGGAGAGAGGAGACTGAGGGAGAGAGGAGACTGAGGGAGAGAGGGGACTAAGGGAGAGAGGAGACTAAGGGAGAGAGGTGACTTAGGGAGAGAGGAGACTAAGAGAGAGAGGAGACTGAGGGAGAGAGGAGACTAAGGGAGAGAGGAGACTAAGGGAGAGAGGAGACTAAGGGAGAGAGGAGACTAAGAGAGAGAGGAGACTAAGAGAGAGAGGAGACTTAGGGAGAGAGGGGACTAAGAGAGAACATAAGAACATAAGAACATAAGAAATAGGAGCAGGAGTAGGCCAATCGGCCCCTCGAGCCTGCTCCGCCATTCAATAAGATCATGGCTGATCTGATGCTAATCGCCAATCTACTATCTACTATCACAGAACCATCTCCTGCATCTAACAGAATTGCACACACGAAATAGGAGCAGAATCAGGCTACACGGTCCCTGGGCCCGCTCCACTACCCACAGGGCCATGACCGATCCGAACCTAGACTCATGTCCAAATTCCTGCCCGTTCCCCGTAACCCTTAATGCCCTTTACTTCTAGGAAACTGTCTATTTCTGTTTTAAATTTATTTAATGATGTAGCTTCTACAGCTTTTTATGGCAGCATATTCCATGGACCTACCACCCTCTGAGTGAAGTAGTTCATCCTCATCTCAGTTTTGAAAGAGCAGCCCCTTATTCTAAGACTAAGAGAGAGAGGTGACTAAGAGAGAGAGGAGACTAAGGGAGAGAGGGGACTAAGAGAGAGAGGAGACTCAGGGAGAGTGGTGACTAAGGGATAGAGGAGACTTAGGGAGAGAGGAGACTAAGAGAGAGAGGAGACTAAGAGAGAGAGGAAACTCAGGGAAAGAGGGAACTAAGAGAGAGAGGAGACTAAGAGAGAGAGAGGAGACTAAGGGAGAGAGGAGACTTAGGGAGAGAGGAGACTAAGAGAGAGAGGAGACTGAGGGAGAGAGGAGACTAAGGGAGAGAGGAGACTAAGGGAGAGAGGAGACTGAGGGAGAGAGGAGACTTAGGGAGAGAGGAGACTAAGGGAGAGAGGAGACTTAGGGAGAGAGGAGACTAAGAGAGAGAGGAGACGAAGGGGGAGTGGGGACTAAGGGAGAGAGGAGACTGAGGGAGAGAGGAGACTAAGGGAGAGAGGAGACTTAGGGAGAGAGGAGACTAAGAGAGAGAGGGGACTAAGGGAGAGAGGAGACTAAGAGAGAGAGGAGACTAAGAGAGAGAGGAGACTGAGGGAGAGAGGAGACTTAGGGAGAGAGGAGACTAAGGGAGAGAGGAGACTTAGGGAGAGAGGAGACTAAGAGAGAGAGGAGACTAAGAGAGAGAGGAGACTGAGGGAGAGAGGAGACTAAGGGAGAGAGGTGACTAAGAGAGAGAGGTGACTAAGGGAGAGAGGAGACTAAGAGAGAGAGGAGACTTAGGGAGAGAGGAGACTAAGGGAGAGAGGAGACTAAGAGAGAGAGGAGACTAAGGGAGAGAGGAGACTAAGGGAGAGAGGAGACTAAGGGAGAGAGGAGACTAAGAGAGAGAGAGGAGACTTAGGGAGAGAGGAGACTAAGGGAGAGAGGTGACTAAGAGAGAGAGGAGACTAAGAGAGAGAGAGGTGACTAAGGGAGAGAGGAGACTAAGGGAGAGAGGAGACTAAGGGAGAGAGTAGACTGAGGGAGAGAGGAGACTTAGGGAGAGAGGAGACTAAGGGAGAGAGGAGACTTAGGGAGAGAGGAGACTAAGAGAGAGAGGGGACTAAGGGAGAGAGGAGACTATGGGAGAGAGGAGACTAAGAGAGAGAGGTGACTAAGGAAGAGAGGGGACTAAGGGAGAGAGTAGACTTAGGGAGAGAGGAGACTAATAGAGAGAGGGGACTAAGGGAGAGAGGAGACTTAGGGAGAGAGGGGACTAAGAGAGAGCGGAGACTAAGGGAGAGAGGGCACTAAGAGAGAGAGGAGACTAAGAGAGAGAGAGGAGACTAAGGAGAGAGGAGACTTAGGGAGAGAGGAGACTAAGGCAGAGAGTAGACTTAGGGAGAGAGGAGATTAAGAGAGAGAGGAGACTAAGGGAGAGAGGGGACGAAGAGAGACAGGGGACTAAGAGAGAGAGGAGACTAAGGGAGAGAGGAGACTAAGAGAGAGAGGAGACTAAGGGAGAGAGGAGACTTACGGAGAGAGGAGACTAAGAGAGAGAGGTGACTAAGAGAGGGAAGAGTCTAAGAGAGAGAGGAGACTTAGGGAGAGAGGAGACTTAGAGAGAGAGAGGTGACTAAGAGAGAGAGTAGACTAAGGGAGGGAGGTGACCAGGGGAGAGAGGAGACTAAGAGAGAGAGGAGACTAAGAGAGAGAGAGGAGACTAAGAGAGAGAGGAGACTGAGGGAGAGAGGAGACTAAGGGAGAGAGGAGACTAAGGGAGAGAGGAGACTAAGAGAGAGAGGAGACTGAGGGAGAGAGGAGACTGAGGGAGAGAGGAGACTAAGGGAGAGAGGAGACTAAGGGAGAGAGGAGACTAAGGGAGAGAGCTGACTAAGACAGAGAGTAGACTAAGGGAGGGAGGTGACTAGGGGAGAGAGGACACTAAGAGAGAGAGGAGACTAAGAGAGAGAGGAGACTAAGAGAGAGAGGAGACTTAGGGAGAGAGGAGACTAAGAGAGAGAGGAGACTGAGGGAGAGAGGAGACTGAGGGAGAGAGGAGACTAAGGGAGAGAGGAGTCTTAGGGAGAGAGGAGACTAAGAGAGAGAGGAGACTGAGGGAGAGAGGAGACTGAGGGAGAGAGGGGACTAAGGGAGAGAGGAGACTAAGGGAGAGAGGAGACTTAGGGAGAGAGGAGACTAAGAGAGAGAGGAGACTGAGGGAGAGAGGAGACTGAGGGAGAGAGGAGACTAAGGGAGAGAGGAGACTTAGGGAGAGAGGGGACTAAGGGAGAGAGGAGACTAAGGGAGAGAGGAGACTGAGGGAGAGAGGGGACTAAGGGAGAGAGGAGACTAAGGGAGAGAGGAGACTTAGGGAGAGAGGAGACTAAGAGAGAGAGGAGACTGAGGGAGAGAGGAGACTAAGGGAGAGAGGAGACTAAGGGAGAGAGGAGACTAAGGGAGAGAGGAGACTAAGAGAGAGAGGAGACTAAGAGAGAGAGGAGACTTAGGGAGAGAGGGGACTAAGAGAGAACATAAGAACATAAGAACATAAGAAATAGGAGCAGGAGTAGGCCAATCGGCCCCTCGAGCCTGCTCCGCCATTCAATAAGATCATGGCTGATCTGATCCTAATCGCCAATCTACTATCTACTATCACAGAACCATCTCCTGCATCTAACAGAATTGCACACACGAAATAGGAGCAGAATAAGGCTACACGGTCCCTGGGCCCGCTCCACTACCCACAGGGCCATGACCGATCCGAACCAAGACTCATGTCCAAATTCCTGCCCGCTCCCCGTAACCCTTAATGCCCTTTACTTCCAGGAAACTGTCTATTTCTGTTTTAAATTTATTTAATGATGTAGCTTCTACAGCTTTTTGTGGCAGCATATTCCATGGACCTACCACCCTCAGAGTGAAGTAGTTCCTCCTCATCTCAGTTTTGAAAGAGCAGCCCCTTATTCTAAGACTAAGAGAGAGAGGTGACTAAGAGAGAGAGGAGACTAAGGGAGAGAGGGGACTAAGAGAGAGAGGAGACTCAGGGAGAGTGGTGACTAAGGGATAGAGGAGACTTAGGGAGAGAGGAGACTAAGAGAGAGAGGAGACTAAGAGAGAGAGGAAACTCAGGGAAAGAGGGAACTAAGAGAGAGAGGAGACTAAGAGAGAGAGGAGACTAAGGGAGAGAGGAGACTAAGGGGGAGAGGGGACTAAGGGAGAGAGTAGACTTAGGGAGAGAGGAGACTAAGAGAGAGAGGGGACTAAGGGAGAGAGGAGACTTAGGGAGAGCGGAGACTAAGAGAGAGAGGGGACTAAGGGAGAGAGGAGACTAAGAGAGAGAGGAGAATAAGGGAGAGAGAAGACTGAGGGAGAGAGGAGACTTAGGGAGAGAGGAGACTAAGGGAGAGAGGAGACTTAGGGAGAGAGGAGACTAAGAGAGAGAGAGGGGACTAATGGAGAGAGGAGACTAAGGGAGAGAGGAGACTTAGAGAGAGAGGTGACTAAGGGAGAGAGGGGACTAAGGGAGAGAGGAGACTAAGAGAGAGAGAGGACTAAGGGAGAGAGGAGACTAAGAGAGAGAGGGGACTGAGGGAGAGAGGAGACTAAGGGAGAGAGGAGACTGAGGGAGAGAGGAGACTTAGGGAGAGAGGAGACTAAGGGAGAGAGGAGACTTAGGGAGAGAGGTGACTAAGAGAGAGAGGGGACTAAGGGAGAGAGGAGACTAAGAGAGAGAGGAGACTAAGGGAGAGAGTAGACTGAGGGAGAGAGGAGACTTAGGGAGAGAGGAGACTAAGGGAGAGAGGAGACTTAGGGAGAGAGGAGACTAAGAGAGAGAGGGGACTAAGGGAGAGAGGAGACTTAGAGAGAGAGGAGACTAAGAGAGAGAGGAGACTAAGAGAGAGAGGGGACTAAGGGAGAGAGGAGACTAAGAGAGAGAGGAGACTAAGAGAGAGAGGAGACTAAGGGAGAGAGGTGACTAAGAGAGAGAGAGGAGACTAAGGGAGAGAGGAGACTAAGGGAGAGAGGAGACTAAGGGAGAAAGGAGACTAAGAGAGAGAGGAGACTTAGGGAGAGAGGAGACTAAGGGAGAGAGGAGACTTAGGGAGAGAGGATACTTAGGGAGAGAGGAGACTAAGAGAGAGAGGGGACTAAGGGAGAGAGGAGACTGAGAGAGAGAGGAGACTTAGGGAGGGAGGAGACTAAGGGAGAGAGGTGACTAAGAGAGAGAGGAGACTAAGGGAGAGAGGAGACTAAGGGAGAGAGGAGACTAAGGGAGAAAGGAGACTAAGAGAGAGAGGAGACTTAGGGAGAGAGGAGACTAAGGGAGAGAGGAGACTAAGGGATAGAGTAGACTGAGGGAGAGAGGAGACTTAGGGAGAGAGGAGACTAAGGGAGAGAGGAGACTTAGGGAGAGAGGAGACTAAGAGAGAGAGGGGACTAAGGGAGAGAGGAGACTAAGGGAGAGCGGAGACTAAGAGAGAGAGGAGACTAAGGGAGAGAGGAGACTAAGAGAGAGAGGAGACTTAGGGAGAGAGGATACTTAGGGAGAGAGGAGACTAAGAGAGAGAGGGGACTAAGGGAGAGAGGAGACTTAGAGAGAGAGGAGACTAAGGGAGAGAGTAGACTGAGGGAGAGAGGAGACTTAGGGAGAGAGGAGACTAAGAGAGAGAGGGGACTAAGGGAGAGAGGAGACAAAGGGAGAGAGGAGACTTAGGGAGAGAGGAGACTAAGGGAGAGAGGAGACTAAGAGAGTGAGTAGACTGAGGGAGAGAGGAGACTAAGGGAGAGAGGAGACTTAGGGAGAGAGGAGACTAAGGGAGAGAGGAGACTAAGGGAGAGAGTAGTCTGAGGGAGAGAGGAGACTTAGGGAGAGAGGAGACTTAGGGAGAGAGGAGACTAAGGGAGAGAGGAGACTGAGGGAGAGAGTAGACTGAGGGAGAGAGGAGACTAAGGGAGAGAGGAGACTTAGGGAGAGAGGAGACTAAGGGAGAGAGGAGACTAAGGGAGAGAGTAGACTGAGGGAGAGAGGAGACTTAGGGAGAGAGGAGACTAAGGGAGAGAGGAGACTAAGGGAGAGAGGAGACTAATAGAGAGAGGTGACTAAGGGAGAGAGGAGACTAAGGGAGAGAGGAGACTAAGAGAGCGAGGGGACTAAGAGAGAGAGGAGACTTAGAGAGAGAGGAGACTAAGGGAGAGAGTAGACTGAGGGAGAGAGGAGACTTAGGGAGAGAGGAGACTTAGGGAGAGAGGAGACTAAGAGAGAGAGGGGACTAAGGGAGAGAGGAGACTAAGGGAGAGAGGAGACTAAGAGAGAGAGGAGACTTAGGGAGAGAGGAGACTAAGGGAGAGAGGTGACTAAGAGAGAGAGGAGATTAAGGGAGAGAGGAGACTAAGAGAGAGAGGAGACTTAGGGAGAGAGGATACTTAGGGAGAGAGGAGACTAAGAGAGAGAGGGGACTAAGGGAGAGAGGAGACTTAGAGAGAGAGGAGACTAAGGGAGAGAGTAGACTGAGGGAGAGAGGAGACTTAGGGAGAGAGGAGACTAATAGAGAGAGGGGACTAAGGGAGAGAGGAGACTTAGGGAGAGAGGAGACTAAGAGAGCGAGGGGACTAAGAGAGAGAGGAGACTAAGAGAGAGAGGGGACGAAGAGAGAGAGGGGACTAAGGGAGAGAGGAGACTAAGGGAGAGAGGAGACTTAGGGAGAGAGGAGACTAAGAGAGAGAGGGGACTAAGGGAGAGAGGAGACTAAGGGAGAGAGGAGACTAAGAGAGAGAGGAGACTTAGGGAGAGAGGAGACTAAGGGAGAGAGGTGACTAAGAGAGAGAGGAGATTAAGGGAGAGAGGAGACTAAGAGAGAGAGGAGACTTAGGGAGAGAGGATACTTAGGGAGAGAGGAGACTAAGAGAGAGAGGGGACTAAGGGAGAGAGGAGACTTAGAGAGAGAGGAGACTAAGGGAGAGAGTAGACTGAGGGAGAGAGGAGACTTAGGGAGAGAGGAGACTAAGAGAGAGAGGGGACTAAGGGAGAGAGGAGACGAAGGGAGAGAGGAGACTTAGGGAGAGAGGAGACTAAGGGAGAGAGGAGACTAAGGGAGAGAGGAGACTAAGAGAGAGAGGAGACTTAGGGAGAGAGGAGACTAAGGGAGAGAGGTGACTAAGAGAGAGAGGAGACTAAGGGGGAGAGGAGACTAAGAGAGAGAGAGGAGACTTAGGGAGAGAGGAGACTAAGGGAGAGAGGAGACTAAGAGAGAGAGGAGACTAAGGGACGGATGAGACTTAGGGAGAGAGGAGACTAAAGGAGTGAGGTGACTAAGAGAGAGAGGAGACTAAGAGAGAGAGGAGACTGAGAGAGAGAGGAGACTAAGAGAGAGAGGAGACTGAGAGAGAGAGGAGACTGAGAGAGGGAGGACAGTAAGAGAGAGAGGAGACTAAGGTGAGAGCGGAGACTAAGAGAGAGAGGGGACTAAGGGAGAGAGGAGACTAAGAGAGAGAGGAGACTAAGGGAGAGAGGTGACTAAGGGAGAGAGGTGACTAAGAGAGAGAGGAGACTTAGGGAGAGAGGGGACTAAGAGAGAGAGGAGACTTAGGGAGAGAGGGGACTAAGAGAGAGAGGAGACTGAGAGAGAGAGGAGACTGAGAGAGAGAGGAGACTAAGGGAGACAGGAGACTAAGAGAGAGAGGAGACTGAGAGAGAGAGGAGACTAAGAGAGAGAGGAGACTTAGGGAGAGAGGAGACTAAGAGAGAGAGGAGACTATGGGAGAGAGGAGACTAGGGTGAGAGGAGACTGAGAGAGAGAGGAGACTAAGGGAGAGAGGAGACTAAAGGAGAGAGGCGACTAAGGGAGAGAGGAGACTGAGAGAGAGAGGAGACTAAGGGAGAGAGGAGACTAGGGTGAGAGGAGATTAAGAGAGAGAGGAGACTTAGGGAGAGAGGAGACTAAGAGAGAGAGGTGACTAAGAGAGAGAGGAGACTAAGGGAGAGAGGAGACTAAGGGAGAGAGGAGACTTAGGGAGAGAGGAGACTAAGAGAGAGAGGGGACTAAGGGAGAGAGGAGACTAAGGGAGGAAGGAGACTAAGAGAGAGAGGAGACTTAGGGAGAGAGGAGACTAAGGGAGAGAGGTGACTAAGAGAGAGAGGAGACTAAGGGGGAGAGGAGACTAAGAGAGAGAGGAGACTTAGGGAGAGAGGAGACTTAGGGAGAGAGGAGACTAAGAGAGAGAGGGGACTAAGGGAGAGAGGAGACTTAGAGAGAGAGGAGACTAAGGGAGAGAGTAGACTGAGGGAGAGAGGAGACTTAGGGAGAGAGGAGACTAAGAGAGAGAGGGGACTAAGGGAGAGAGGAGACGAAGGGAGAGAGGAGACTTAGGGAGAGAGGAGACTAAGGGAGAGAGGAGACTAAGATGGAGAGGAGACTAAGGGAGAGAGGAGACTAAGGGAGAGAGGAGACTTAGGGAGAGAGGAGACTAAGAGAGAGAGGGGACTAAGGGAGAGAGGAGACTAAGGGAGAGAGGAGACTAAGAGAGAGAGGAGACTTCGGGAGAGAGGAGACTAAGGGAGAGAGGTGACTAAGAGAGAGAGGAGACTAAGGGGGAGAGGAGACTAAGAGAGAGAGGAGACTTAGGGAGAGAGGAGACTAAGGGAGAGAGGAGACTAAGAGAGAGAGGAGACTAAGAGAGAGAGGAGACTAAGAGAGAGAGGTGACAAAGAGAGAGAGGAGACTTAGGGAGAGAGGAGACTAAGAGAGAGAGGTGACAAAGAGAGAGAGGAGACTTAGGGAGAGAGGAGACTAAGAGAGAGAGAGAGGTCACTAAGAGGGAGAGGAGACTAAGGGAGGGATGAGACTTAGGGAGAGAGGAGACTAAGGGAGTGAGGTGACTAAGAGAGAGAGGAGACTGAGAGAGAGAGGAGACTGAGAGAGAGAGGAGACTAAGAGAGAGAGGAGACTAAGAGAGAGAGTAGACTAAGAGAGAGAGTAGACTAAGAAAGAGAGGAGACTAAGAGAGAGAGGAGACTAAGAGAGAGAGAGGAGACTGAGAGTGAGAGGAGACTGAGAGAGAGAGGACAGTAAGAGAGAGAGGAGACTAAGGTGAGAGCGGAGACTAAGAGAGAGAGAGGGGACTAAGGGAGAGAGGAGACTTAGAGAGAGAGGAGACTAAGGGAGAGAGGTGACTAAGGGAGAGAGGTGACTAAGAGAGAGAGGAGACTTAGGGAGAGAGGTGACTAAGAGAGAGAGGAGACTTAGGGAGAGAGGGGACTAAGAGAGAGAGGAGACTGAGAGAGAGAGGAGACTGAGAGAGAGAGGAGACTAAGAGAGACAGGAGACTAAGAGAGAGAGGAGACTGAGAGAGAGGAGACTAAGAGAGAGAGGAGACTTAGGGAGAGAGGAGACTAAGAGAGAGAGGAGACTATGGGAGAGAGGAGACTAGGGTGAGAGGAGACTGAGAGAGAGAGGAGACTAAGGGAGAGAGGAGACTAGGGTGAGAGGAGATTAAGAGAGAGAGGGGACTTAGGGAGAGAGGAGACTAAGAGTGAGAGGTGACTAAGGGAGAGAGGAGACTAAGGGAGAGAGGAGATTAAGAGAGAGAGGAGACTAAGGGAGAGAGGAGACTAAGGGTGAGAGGAGACTAAGAGAGAGAGGTGACTAAGAGAGAGAGGAGACTTAGGGAGAGAGGAGACTTAGGGAGAGAGGTGACTAAGGGAGAGAGTAGACTGAGGGAGAGAGGAGACTTAGGGAGAGAGGAGACTAAGGGAGAGAGGAGACTTAGGGAGAGAGGAGACTAAGAGAGAGAGGGGACTAAGGGAGAGAGGAGACTAAGGGAGAGCGGAGACTAAGAGAGAGAGGTGACTAAGGAAGAGAGGGGACTAAGGGAGAGAGTAGACTTAGGGAGAGAGGAGACTAAGAGAGAGAGGGGACTAAGGGAGAGAGGAGACTAAGGGAGAGAGGAGACTAAGAGAGAGAGGAGACTTAGGGAGAGAGGAGACTAAGGGAGAGAGGTGACTAAGAGAGAGAGGAGACTAAGGGGGAGAGGAGACTAAGAGAGAGAGGAGACTTAGGGAGAGAGGAGACTAAGGGAGAGAGGAGACTAAGAGAGAGAGGAGACTAAGAGAGAGAGGAGACTAAGAGAGAGAGGTGACAAAGAGAGAGAGGAGACTTAGGGAGAGAGGAGACTAAGAGAGAGAGGTGACAAAGAGAGAGAGGAGACTTAGGGAGAGAGGAGACTGAGAGAGAGAGGACAGTAAGAGAGAGAGGTGACTAAGAGAGAGAGGAGATTAAGAGAGAGAGTAGACTAAGAGAGAGAGTAGACTAAGAGAGAGAGGAGACTAAGAGAGAGAGGAGACTAAGAGAGAGAGGAGACTGAGAGAGAGAGGAGACTGAGAGAGAGAGGACAGTAAGAGAGAGAGGAGACGAAGGTGAGAGAGGAGACTAAGAGAGAGAGGGGACTGAGAGAGAGAGGAGACTGAGGGAGAGAGGAGACTGAGGGAGAGAGGACAGTAAGAGAGAGAGGAGACTAAGGTGAGAGAGGAGACTAAGGGAGAGAGGAGACTAAGAGAGAGAGGAGACTGAGGGAGAGAGGTGACTAAGGGACAGAGGTGACTAAGAGAGAGAGGAGACTTAGGGAGAGAGGGGACTAAGAGAGAGAGGAGACTTAGGGAGAGAGGGGACTAAGAGAGAGAGGAGACTGAGAGAGAGAGGAGACTGAGAGAGAGAGGAGACTAAGAGAGACAGGAGACAAGAGAGAGAGGAGACTGAGAGAGAGAGGAGACTAAGAGAGAGAGGAGACTTAGGGAGAGAGGAGACTAAGAGAGAGAGGAGAATATGGGAGAGAGGAGACTAGGGTGAGAGGAGACTGAGAGAGAGAGGAGACTAAGGGAGAGAGGAGACTAAAGGAGAGAGGAGACTAAGGGAGAGAGGAGACTGAGAGAGAGAGGAGACTAAGGGAGAGAGGAGACTAGGGTGAGAGGAGATTAAGAGAGAGAGGAGACTTAGGGAGAGAGGAGACTAAGAGAGAGAGGTGACTAAGAGAGAGAGGAGACTAAGGGAGAGTGGAGACTAAGAGAGAGAGGTGACTAAGGGAGAGAGGAGACTAAGGGAGAGAGGAGATTAAGAGAGAGAGGAGACTAAGTGAGAGAGGAGACTAAGGGTGAGAGGAGACTAAGAGAGAGAGGGGACTAAGGGAGAGAGGAGACTAAGAGAGAGAGGAGACTGAGGGAGAGAGGTGACTAAGGGAGAGAGGTGACTAAGAGAGAGAGGAGACTTAGGGAGAGAGGGGACTAAGAGAGAGAGGAGACTTAGGGAGAGAGGGGACTAAGAGAGAGAGGAGACTGAGAGAGAGAGGAGACTGAGAGAGAGAGGAGACTAAGAGAGACAGGAGACTAAGAGAGAGAGGAGACTGAGAGAGAGAGGAGACTAAGAGAGAGAGGAGACTTAGGGAGAGAGGAGACTAAGAGAGAGAGGAGAATATGGGAGAGAGGAGACTAGGGTGAGAGGAGACTGAGAGAGAGAGGAGACTAAGGGAGAGAGGAGACTAAAGGAGAGAGGAGACTAAGGGAGAGAGGAGACTGAGAGAGAGAGGAGACTAAGGGAGAGAGGAGACTAGGGTGAGAGGAGATTAAGAGAGAGAGGAGACTTAGGGAGAGAGGAGACTAAGAGAGAGAGGTGACTAAGAGAGAGAGGAGACTAAGGGAGAGTGGAGACTAAGAGAGAGAGGTGACTAAGGGAGAGAGGAGACTAAGGGAGAGAGGAGATTAAGAGAGAGAGGAGACTAAGTGAGAGAGGAGACTAAGGGTGAGAGGAGACTAAGAGAGAGAGGTGACTAAGGGAGAGAGGAGACTAAGGGAGAGAGGAGATTAAGAGAGAGAGGAGACTAAGGGAGAGAGGAGACTAAGGGTGAGAGGAGACTAAGAGAGAGAGGTGACTAAGGGAGAGAGGAGACTAAGGGAGAGAGGAGATTAAGAGAGAGAGGAGACTAAGGGTGAGAGGAGAGTGAGAGAGAGAGGAGACTAAGGGAGAGAGGAGACTAAGGATGAGAGGAGACTAAGAGAGAGAGGTGACTAAGGCAGAGAGGAGACTAAGGGAGAGAGGAGACTATGGGAGAGAGGAGACTGAGGGGTAGAAATTAGGTCGCGCCCCATGTGGGGCGCAAATATCGTCCGGACGCAAATATTAGCGCCTGGCGCTAATTATCGGCACTGACAGGAAACTTCACTTTTACCGCCCCGGGAGGTGAGTGGAGCGCTCTAGTAGGCGCTGCACACCTCTCTTAAGGCGCAAAGGCCAAGGAGTGAGGCGCTAACTCAGCGCACGAGCGCAGCGCAGCTGCTGCCAGTTAGCGAGGGAACACAGACACAATGGCACCGGACACTTCTTAAAGCGGGGGGGGGCCACTTGCTCCCCAGCCACACCCTGCTCATTGCAGCCTTGAATCTCAGCCTGGAGAGACCTGTAATCCATTTTGCTGCCTAGCATGGAGAGGGTGAGAGAACGCGCTCATCGCTTCACCGAGCGGGCCTTGGATGCTCTGGTTGACGCAGTGGAGCGCAGACGATGCATGCTGTTCCCGGAGAGTGGCAGGAGGCCTTTGCCACGCGAGTTCAGAAGAGTGTGGAGGGAGGTGGCTCAGAGCGTCTCCTCCAGGAGCATGGTGCCCAGGACCCATGTTCAATGCCGCAAAAAGTTCAACGACCTCACTCGGGTCGTCAGGGTGAGTGGCTTTTTCTCAATACCTCTCCATCCCTCCATCTCAACCTCACTCTATGGCCAGAGGGTCTTAAAACCCCAATGCACAACACTCATCCAACACCTATGGCCCTTTCATCAAACACACACACACATTCCACACTTTGCATACAGTAAGGGCTATTCACCTATGGGAGGCACATCAGGCAAGACCATGGCTGCATACAGTAAGGGCTATTCACCTATGGGAGGCACATCAGGCAAGACCATGGCTGCATACAGTAAGGGCTATTCACCTATGGGAGGCACATCAGGCAAGACCATGGCTGCATACAGTAAGGGCTATTCACCTATGGGAGGCACATCAGGCAAGACCATGGCTGTATATTTACTCAGATGCTGTCCTTTTTCTTGCAGGCTAAGCTGGCTCATAATCGGAGACAGCAGCAACGGACGGGTGGAGGGCGGCTTCAGCTGCAACCCCTCAGCGATCTGGAGGAGCGCGTCCACAGGATTGTGGCAAGCCGGGTGATCGGTCCCGTCGCCACTGGAGACGCCGACCCCGTTGTGGACAGCAATGGTAAGGTCATCACCTTTTTGTCCTCTGTCCTTCCACTTGTCCCTCACAATACCAGCCTTTGACACTTTCAATCCAACTTGCTAACTCGCTGCACTTATTCCTCCCTTACTGCCACCCTGTCCTCACGCTAAAGCCACTCTTGTACCTCCCTGCTTTCAGATGGTGATTCACCAGCTGAGGAGACGGGCCCTGAAGCTGCCACTGGGAGTGATGCTGCAGCTGAGGAGGAAGAGGAAGCCGGAGCATCAGTGCCACCCTCTCCCGAGGAAGCCCATGCCCACACTGGGAACACGCCTTCCCCGGAGGGGAGCAGGGGGGAAGGGGCTGATGATGGTGAAGCTCCAGGACCCAGCGGGCTGCAGCAACGCCATGGGGGGGGTAGGGAAGAATGGGGGCCTTCTCCCCAGAGGGAGAGTATGCCAGACACTCCTACTGCAATTGACACAGAGGAGGAGCGGCTGATTGCAGAAATGAACACCCAGGCGGTGGGCATGCACACTGAGCTCATGGGTGCAGTGGGAAGGGTGCCCGATTGCATTGAGTCACTGGCAAGGAGTGTGGAGCACTTCGCTGTAGCACAGGCGGATGCCACACTAACGCTTAGTGCTGCAATTCAGTCAATGGCTGCCGTGATCCCACCTCTGACTGCTCTCATACAGACTCAGATGGAGGCCACGCGAGCACAGACTGCTGCCAACCTCGATGGTTCGTGCACATGTCCCCGGGGCTGTCACCGCGCCGCAGCAGGCCAGCAATCTGTTCTCCGGCAAATTGCTCCGGATGCTGAAGTGCTGCCCCGTGGGAGTGCCAGTGTGTCGGGCGAGCAGGGAGTTGCTGGCCTCTCTCACGATGACAGCATTCCTGCTGCCAACACTGTCACTTCTCCACTGCACTTGCCACCGCCTGTAGGACAGACTGCTGCCGCCCATGCAGAGTTGGTGCAGTCTGCAGCCGGGCCCTCCAGGCCCAGAAGTGGTCGAGGCCGTCCTTCAGGGGCATCTGCAGTGTCAGGGTCTGACGAGCAGCAGCCTTCCACCAGCCTTGCTGCAGCCACTGAGGTCCCATTACGGAGGAGCAGTAGGGTTAGAAGGGGGGAAGTGCGCAAGGGAAGGAGATCACCCTCGAAGGGCAAAAAGTAGGAGATGTGCCAAAATGCTGGTCATTTTTTTATTAAAGGCCGAGGTTCATGGTCCAACTTTTGTTTAGTGTTTTGGACATTATCTCCAGGTTGTGAGAACCAGTTATGTTATTGACTGTTTTTTTGTGTTTATTTCTATGAGTTTGTCATGAGGAATTGACACACACAGAGTTTGTAAAATAAATAAGTTTCTGTATTCAAAATATACATGGCTGGTGGTTGGAATTATTGGTGCCTTGGCCGGCTTAGGGGTTGCGTGCTGGGTTGATTAGTGTTTGTAGCAATGGCAGGGGCCCTAGAAGCGGCTTGCTATTAGTCGTTGACGGACGACCCTTGCAGTTTGACCATTGTGGGCCGCCCTCCTGCCTTGGTGCTGCTGATGATCATCGTCCTCGTCCTCTTCCTCCTCTTCCTCCTCCTCCTCTGGTGGTGCTACAAGGCCTGGTGGCATTGGCTGGGTCCTGAGGATTGCCATGTTGTGCAACATGCAGCACACGACTACGAAGTTCGAAACTTGCTCAGGCGAGTACTGCAGGGCTCCTCCGGAATGGTCCAGACAGCGGAACCGTTGTTTCAGCACGCCGATTGTGCGCTCAATAATGTTCCTGGTTGCTTGATGGCTTTCATTGTACCGCAGCTCAGCAGGGGTGTTTGGCGTACGGAGCGGTGTCATCAGCCAGGTGCTCAATGCGTACCCCTTGTCCCCCAGAAGCCAACCAACTGGCTGATGCGGTGCCTCGAAAACTTCTGCCACAGTAGTCTGGCGCAGGATGAAAGCATCGTGGCAGCTGCCCGGATAGTGGGCATTGACAGCGAGTATCACCTGTCTGTGGTCACAGACCAACTGCACATTCAAGGAATGGAACCCCTTTCTGTTCCTGAATTCCTCTGCATTCTCTCGCGGAGCACGCAAAGCCACATGCGTGCAGTCAATGGCGCCCTGCACCATGGGGAAGCCCGCTACCCTCGCAAAGCCCAGAGCACGGTCACGCTGCTTGTCTGGGGTCATAGGGAAAGAGATGAAGTCTCGTCTCCTTCTGAAGAGGGCATTGGTGACCTGCCGGATGCAGCGATGCACCGCAAACTGGGAGATATTGGCGAGGTCCCCAACAGCAGCTTGGAATGAGCCAGTGGCGTAGAAGTTCAAAGCCACTGTGACCTTCACTGCCACCGACAGAGACATCCTGGACCTCAGCTGAGGCTGCAGATCTGGCTGCAGCAGGTGGCAGAGCTCAGTGACCACCTCCTTGCTGAATCGCAGCCTTCGCAAACACAGCTCCTCGGACATATGGATGTAGGAGAGCTGTTCACGATATACCCTGGGAGGGTAAGCTCTCCTGTACATGCGCCTGATGGCCCTCCTCCGTCTGGCCATCATTGCCACTCTCTGTCTGCGTCTCAGTATCCTCCGATTCAGCTGGAGCAGGACGACGCCCCCAATCATTGCAGCCCCCATATTCTCTTTGCCAGAAAAGTAATGAGGTACAGCAACTAAAGTAGCACCAAAGTAAGGATGAACTAGGCAAAACTACCTCACAAAGCGTTGAGTCAATGTAGAAGTCTCTCTCTCTCTCTCTCCGAATCTCTCTCTCTCTCTCAGAACGAGTGGTGCATAAATGTCGACCACAGAAAAAGACAGGAAGAGGCCCCCTTTAAATAGCGCCCCCCCCAGCCCCACACCGATTGATAACGTTCCAGTCTTCCGGTCGTTGGAAGCGCCAGGCGGTAAGGCAGGGGGCGCCACTCAATTTCCGCTCCGGGGCGCCCCAAGGGCGTTGCACCATGGAATGACGTCACAATCTGCGCGCGCAGGTGGTCGCAGCGGTAAGTTTTAGCGCCGCCGCACAATCTCAAGTTAAGTTCTCGAGCGGCGCAAACAGCGCTGCGCCCGGGCGTTAGCGGCTTAACGCCCCATTAGCGCCCTCTTAAGGCGCTAACGGGAGGCGCAACCAAGTGAATTTTTACCCCTAAGGGTGAGAGGAGACTAAGAGAGAGAGGAGACTAAGGGAGAGAGGAGATTAAGAGAGAGAGGAGACTAAGAGAGAGAGGAGACTTAGGGAGAGAGGAGACTAAGGGAGAGAGTAGACTTAGGGAGAGAGGAGACTAAGGGAGAGAGGAGACTTAGGGAGAGAGGAGACTAAGAGAGAGAGGGGACTAAGGGAGAGAGGAGACTAAGAGAGAGAGGGGACTAAGGGAGAGAGGAGACCAAGAGAGAGAGGAGACTGAGGGAGAGAGGAGACTAAGAGAGAGAGGGGACTAAGGGAGAGAGGAGACCAAGAGAGAGAGGAGACTGAGGGAGAGAGGAGACTAAGGGAGAGAGGTGACTAAGAGAGAGAGGAGACTAAGGGAGAGAGGAGACTAAGAGAGAGAGGAGACTTAGGGAGAGAGGAGACTAAGGGAGAGAGGAGACTGAGGGAGAAAGGACACTAAGAGAGAGAGGTGACTAAGAGAGAGAGGAGACTAAGAGAGAGAGGAGACTTAGGGAGAGAGGAGACTAAGAGAGAGAGGTGACTAAGAGAGAGAGGAGACTTATGGAGAGAGGAGACTAAGAGAGAGAGAGGTGACTAAGAGAGAGAGTAGACTAAGAGAGAGAGGGGACTGAGAGAGAGAGGAGACTAAGAGAGAGAGGAAACTGAGAGAGAGAGGAGACTGAGAGAGAGAGGAGACTAAGAGAGACAGGAGACTAAGAGAGAGAGGAGACTGAGAGAGAGAGGAGACTAAGGGAGAGAGGAGACTCGGGTGAGAGGAGACTGAGAGAGAGAGGAGTCTAAGGGAGAGAGGAGACTGAGTGAGAGAGGAGAATAAGGGAGAGAGGAGAATAAGGGAGAGAGGAGACTAAGGGTGAGAGGAGACTAAGAGAGAGAGGAGACTGAGAGAGAGAGGAGACTAAGAGAGAGAGGAGACTAAGGGAGAGAGGAGACTAAAGGAGAGAGGAGACTAAGGGAGAGAGGAGACTAAGGGAGAGAGGAGACTAGGGTGAGAGGAGATTAAGAGAGAGAGCAGACTAAGGGAGAGAGGAGACTAAGGGTGAGAGGAGACTAAGAGAGAGAGGTGACTAAGGGAGAGAGGAGACTAAGAGAGAGTGGAGATTAAGAGAGAGAGGAGACTAAGGGAGAGAGGAGACTTTGGGAGAGAGGAGACTAAGAGAGAGAGTAGACTAAGAGAGAGAGGAGACTAAGAGAGAGAGGAGACTAAGGGAGAGAGGAGATTAAGCGAGAGAGGAGACTAAGAGAGAGAGGAGACTAAGGGAGAGAGGAGACTAAGTGTGAGAGGAGACTAAGAGAGAGAGGAGACTAAGAGAGAGAGGTGACTAAGGGATAGAGGATTCCAAGGGAGAGAGGAGACAGAGAGAGAGGAGACTAAGGGAGAGAGGAGACTAAGGGTTAGAGGAGACTAAGAGAGAGAGGAGACTAAGAGAGAGATGTGACTAAGAGAGAGAGGAGACTAAGGGAGAGAGGAGACTTAGGGAGAGACTGAAAGACTAGAATAAAAAGCGAGCAGTTTCAGGACAATGCAGTGAGACGGAGTGGAATTGTGAATTGTGAATTGTGCTTCATCTCCTGGTTTTGGCTCTTGGGCTGATTTATTACAGGAATGCTGATAAACTGCAGCCTCAAACCAAATAAAGAGCGCGATCAAAGGGAAATCTGGTACATTCCACAGAGTTGCAGAAATGCCCAGTCCCTTGCGCAGCATCGCGATTTACATATTTGGGAACATCCAGTGCATTCCAGACAGGTTTCAGGACTTTGCTCCGTGTTCCTTTATAAGGCCGAGAGATCGGGGATTGTGTGGTTGGAATGGACCCACATTCTCTCAGCAGAATGTTGCCCAAATGATACGTCTTTAATGTTTTACCCGAAGTCCCCCAGCAATTGGCTGCAGGAATCTGCCTCTCACCATTCCACAGCTCTGTGAATTTCAGAGCTCTGGCATCAGCTGTGTGCACAGATCGCTCCTCTTCATTCAAAGTTCTTTCATTGAAGTTATCTGATAACTCACATTGTGAATCCTTCAGCCGTGTCACTCACGTTGCTTCATTCAAATTATTGGAGAATTCATATTTTCTTCGCATAAAATTCTCATCCTTGTTTTCAAATCCCTCCATGGCCTCGCCCCCCTCCCTATCTCTGTAATCTCCTCCAGCCCCACAAACCCCCGAGATCTCTGCGCTCCTCCAATTCTCGCCTCTTGAGGATCCCTGATTATAATCGCTCCACCATTGGCGGCCGTGCCTTCAGCTGCCTGGGCCCCGAGCTCTGGAATTCCCTCCCTAAACCGCTCCACCTCTCTCTCCTCCTTTAAGACGCTCCGTAAGGTCTATCTCTCTGACCAAGCTTTCTGTCCTAATATCTCCTTCTCTGGCTTGGTGTTAATTTCTGCCTGATTTACGCTCCTATGAAGTGCCTTGGGACGTTTTACTAAGTTAAAGGCATAAAAACATCAGAACATAAGAATTAGGAGCAGGAGTCGGAGTCCGCCCCTCCAGCCTGCTCCGCCCCGCCAGCCTGCTCCGCCCCTCCTGCCTGCTCCGCCCCTCCAGCCTGCTCCGCCATTCAATAAGATCATGGCTGATCTTTGACCTCAACTCCACTTTCCTGCACTATCCCCATATCCCTCGATTCCCTTAATATCCAAAAATCTATCGCTCTCTGTCTTGAATATACTCAACGACTGAGCACCCACAGCCCTCTGGGGCAGAGAATTCCAAAGATTCACCACCCTCTGAGTGAAGAAATTTCTCCTCATCTCAGTCTTAAATGGCCGACCCCTTATCCTGAGACTGTGATCCCTGGTTCTAGACTCCCCAGACAGGGGAAAACATCCTCCCTGCATCTACCCTGTCAAGCCCTGTAAGAATATTATGGGGGAAAATTCGGTCGCGCCCCATTTGGTCGGTAACTTTTTCGGAGTGCTAAAAGTAGATTCAACGGTAGCGCCCCATGCAGGAGGCGGGGCTACTGGAAGCGCTCCCCCTCCTTCCTGGGGCGCTACCAGTGAATATCGCGGCACTATGTGCAACAGCGCCACGTGCGTCAGGACGTAGCGCCGCGGTACTGCAGGCCTCCCTCCCCTGACTCCACTCAAGAGGAGTGCCGGGCTGACCGAGCGCGGCCGGCACCCCGCGTGAGGAAGTGGAAGGGGGCAGGTGCTGGCAAGCGGCACAAAAAAAAAGGCCGCCCGACACCTGCCCTTTGACTTGCGCCGCTGTGGCCGCAAAAACGCCCCCTGACCCTGTCGGACATGGTGTCCGGCGGTAGGTCAGGGGGCGCAAGCGACATTTACATCCGGTGCGCGAGCGGGACGCTGCGCACGGCGATGACATCATCGCCGGAGGCGCAGCGCCACGGGGCGATACCGGCTACCACCACCGCTAACCTCCCACTGAATTTTGCAGGAGGCGTTAGTGCCGCCGCGCCCAGGCGCTAGGGGCTTTGCGCCCTGTTAGTGCCCCCCGGGGGTGCTAACGGGAGGTGCAAGAAAAGCCAATTTTTCCCCCTCTATGTTTCAAGGCGTGTTGTAAAGGAAAGGATGCTAAAGTTTCAGCAGCAGATTGCAGTTTGAGTGCAGGCCAGCTCTCGTGGCTTGGAGCGTTCCAGGGAGATTCGGTGGGGAGCAGGTGCTGAATAATCATTCAGATAGGGAGAGCACCCTTCCAAATATTCCAGCCACTGGCAGTCTGCCACCAGTAATAATTCACAATCCCTGAGGATCGGAGTCAGCCCGTGTCCACGCAGTACGAGGTCAGTAAGGAATAGTTCTTGTCTCTATTGCTCCACTCACAGTAGCAAGGGACTCGTTAAAGTATTTACTCTGGTGCTGGATAAAAATTTTCACTCTGCCAGATGGGATTATAGAAATTGCACCATAGAAGGAGGCCCATTCAGCCTCTTGTGTGAAATACTGCGGGAGCGCCACACTGTCGGAGGGGCAGTACTGAGGGAGCGCCACACTGTCGGAGGGGCAGTACTGAGGGAGCGCCGCACTGTCGGAGGGGCAGTACTGAGGGAGCGCCGCACTGTCGGAGGGGCAGTACTGAGGGAGCGCCGCACTGTCGGAGGGGCAGTACTGAGGGAGCGCCGCACTGTCGGAGGGGCAGTACTGAGGGAGTGTTGCACTGTCGGAGGGGCAGTACTGAGGGAGCGCCGCACTGTCGGAGGGGCAGTACTGAGGGAGTGCCGCACTGTCGGAGGGGCAGTACTGAGGGAGTGCCGCACTGTCGGAGGGGCAGTACTGAGGGAGTGCCGCACTGTCGGAGGGGCAGTGCTGAGGGAGTGCCGCACTGTCGGAGGGGCAGTGCTGAGGGAGCGCCGCAGTGTCGGAGGGGCAGTACTGAGGGAGTGCCGCACTGTCGGAGGGGCAGTACTGAGGGAGCGCTGCACTGTCGGTGGGTCAGTACTGAGGGAGCGCTGCACTGTCGGAGGGGCAGTACTGAGGGAGCGCTGCACTGTCGGAGATTCAGTACTGAGGGAGCGCTACACTGTCGGAGGGTCAGTACTGAGGGAGCGCCGCACTGTCGGAGGGGCAGTACTGAGGGAGCGCCGCACTGTCAGAGGGACATTACCGAGTGAGCGCCGTACTGTCGGAGGGGCAGTACTGAGGGAGCGCCGCACTGTCGGAGGTGCCGTCTTTCTGATGAGACGTTTAACCGAGACCTTGTCTGCCCTCTCAGGTGGATGTAAAAGTACCACTATTTCGAAGAAGAGCAGGGGAGTTCTCCCCGCTGTGCTGGCCAATATTTATCCTTCAATCAACATCACAATACAGATTATCTGGCCATTATCACATTGCAGTTTGTGGGATCTTGCTGTGTGCAAATTGGCTGCTGCGTTTCCCACATTACAACAGTGACTACACTTCAAAAGTACCTCATTGGTTGTAAAGCACTTTGGGATGTCTGTGGATGTGAAAGGCGCTATCGAAATGCAAGTCCTTATTTCGGTCTATCGTGCCTGTCCCAGTGTTAGTTGTTCAACGGAAGCTGTGCAGTCTAATCCCATTCCCTCTCCTGGTCCCAGATGTTTTTATGTTCTCCCTTTTTTAATTCTTCTCCAATTCTTCTTAGAAATGATGTTTCAGTTTCTGCCTCAATTGCCCCTTGTGGTAAAACATTCCCTGTCGCAATAACCCTCGTGGTGAAAACATTTCTTCCAGCTCCCCCCCTTCAATCTCCCAGTGAGAATCGTTACTGATTCACCAACCAGTGGAATTACAGTAATATTGTCATATTCACCTCTTAAAACCTTTCATAATCTTGAAAGCCTTGATGTTAGGGGAGGAAACCATCAAGTTAAATACAACTTAGCGCAGAAATCATCGAATGATCCAGCACGGAAGGAGGCCATTTGGCCCATTGGGCTTGTGCCCGCTCTTTGAGAAGGTTAAGAGATGACCTAATAGAGGTTTTCAAGATGATCAGAGGTTTTGATAGAGTAGAGAGAGAAAAACTATTCCCCCTGGTGAGTGGGTCAATAACCAGAGGTCATAGATTCAAAATCATTGGAAAAAGATCTCGAGAGGAGAGGAGGGAGAATGTTTTCACTCCGAGAGTTGTGGGGATCGGGAACGCTCGACCTGGAAAGGTGGTGGAAGCTGATTCCATCAATAATTTTAAAAGGGGGTCGGACGGTTCTGGAGGAGGAACTGACAGGGTTACGGACAACAAGCGGGGATGTGGGACTGAGCACGACTGCTCTTTCAAAGAGCCAGCACAGGCACGACGGGCCAAATGGCCTCCTTCTGTGCTGTAAGTTTCTCTGATTCTATGATCCTTTGAAAGAGCTCTCCAATTAGTCCCACTCCCCTGCTCTTTCCCCATAGCCCTGCAAATTTTTCTTTTACAAGTATTTATCCAATTCCCTTTTTGAAAGTTACTATTGAATTTGCTTCCACCGCCCTTTCAGGCTTTAAGAGATTCCCTTGATCGCTGTGAATCGACCCCAGGGGGGGCTGGATTCCGCCGGACACGGAGCTACAGGGATAGCCTTAGCGACAGTGGGAGGCTGGGCTGGCTGAAATCTGTGGGGCTAATAGCTCTTCCCGCTAATTCCCCGTACCTGCGGACTGGCCGCTTGGAGCATAGCTGGAGCAGGCCACAATGTTGTCGGAAAGGTTGGAAAAAATGGCCGTCACCAAACCAGCTACAGCAGGGGGCGAAATACAAAACACAAACAATCTCTGCTTTCACCTCAACAAACACAACTTTTTAACGTACTTTCAGAGAGCGGGGAGAGCAAACCCTCACCAGCTGTCTGCGGAACTGCTTCCAATTAAGCAATGTTTTCCTCGTGATCAGTCTGCAGTCCTGATCAGTTTTTTGACATTCCTCATTTTATCTTTATAGATCTCCCGATCCTGTTCCTTTCCTGACATTTAAATGCTGCCAGTTTTCTCTTTCTCCTTAACGCCATTCACCACAGTGTTAGTAAGTCAAACTGGTCTTACTTGTTTATTCTGTCCTTGATCTACTTCAGGGACAAATTGCTTTTTGCATCTTAAAAACTATCCCTTTGAAACTGTCCTCTCACATTCTTTCATTCCAGTATCTCTTCCCATTTTACTATTCCCATGCACTCTCTCATACCCTTAAATTCAGCTCTCTTTAATAATAATCTTTAATTGGCTTCCTTTTGTTTTCGATACTGATTGTCCGAACATATTGGTCATCAGATCCCAAATGTTCCCCTCCTTCTACGTTACAGAAGGTCGTGGGTTCAAGTCCCACTCCAGAGACTTGAGCACAAAATACAGACTGGCACTCCCAGTGCAGTACTGAGGGAGCGCTGCACTGTCGGAGGGGCAGTACTGAGGGAGCTGTGCACTGTCGGAGGGGCAGTACTGAGGGAGCTGTGCACTGTCGGAGGGGCAGTACTGAGGGAGCGCTGCACTGTCAGAGGGGCAGTACTGAGGGAGTGCTGCACCGTCAGAGGGGCAGTACTGAGGGAGCGCTGTACTGTCAGAGGGGCAGTACTGAGGGAGCGCCGCACTGTCAGAGGGGCAGTACTGAGGGAGTGCTGCACTGTCGGAGGGGCAGTACTGAGGGAGCGCCGCACTGTCGGAGGGGCAGTACTGAGGGAGCGCAGCACTGTCGGAGGGGCAGTACTGAGGGAGCGCCGCACTGTCGGAGGGGCAGTACTGAGGGAGCGCTGCACTGTCGGAGGGGCAGTACTGAGGGAGCGCCGCACTGTCGGAGGGGCAGTACTGAGGGAGCGCTGCACTGTCGGAGGGGCAGTACTGAGGGTGTGCTGCACTCTAGGAGGGCAGTACTGAGGGAGCGTTGCACTGTCGGAGGGGCAGTACTGAGGGAGCACCGCACTGTCGGAGGGGCAGTACTGAGGGAGCGCTGCGCTGTCGGAGGTGCCGTCTTTCTGATGAGACGTTTAACCGAGACCTTGCCTGCTCTCTCAGGTGGATGTAAAAGTACCACTATTTCGAAGAGGAGCAGGGGAGTTCTCCCCGCTGTGCTGGCCAATATTTATCCTTCAATCAACATCACAAAACAGATTATCTGGCCATTATCACATTGCAGTTTGTGGGATCTTGCTGTGCGCAAATTGGCTGCTGCGTTTCCCACATTACAACAGTGACTACACTTCAAAAGTACCTCATTGGTTGTAAAGCACTTTGGGATGTCTGTGGATGTGAAAGGCGCTATCGAAATGCAAGTCCTTATTTCGGTCTATCGTGCCTGTCCCAGTGTTAGTTGTTCAACGGAAGCTGTGCAGTCTAATCCCATTCCCTCTCCTGGTCCCAGATGTTTTTATATTCTCCCTTTTTTAATTCTTCTCCAATTCTTCTTGAAATGATGTTTCAGTTTCTGCCTCAATTGCCCCTTGTGGTAAAACATTCCCTGTCGCAATAACCCTCGTGGTGAAAACATTTCTTCCAGCTCCCCCCCTTCAATCTCCCAGTGAGAATCGTTACTGATTCACCAACCAGTGGAATTAATATTGTCATATTCACCTCTTAAAACCTTTCATAATCTTGAAAGCCTTGATGTTAGGGGAGGAAACCATCAAGTTAAATACAACTTAGCGCAGAAATCATCGAATGATCCAGCACGGAAGGAGGCCATTTGGCCCATTGGGCTTGTGCCCGCTCTTTGAGAAGGTTAAGAGATGACCTAATAGAGGTTTTCAAGATGATCGGAGGTTTTGATAGAGTAGAGAGAGAAAAACTATTCCCCCTGGTGAGTGGGTCAATAACCAGAGGTCATAGATTCAAAATCATTGGAAAAAGATCTCGAGAGGAGAGGAGGGAGAATGTTTTCACTCCGAGAGTTGTGGGGATCGGGAACGCTCGACCTGGAAAGGTGGTGGAAGCTGATTCCATCAATAATTTTAAAAGGGGGTCGGACGGTTCTGGAGGAGGAACTGACAGGGTTACGGACAACAAGCGGGGATGTGGGACTGAGCACGACTGCTCTTTCAAAGAGCCAGCACAGGCACGACGGGCCAAATGGCCTCCTTCTGTGCTGTAAGTTTCTCTGATTCTATGATCCTTTGAAAGAGCTCTCCAATTAGTCCCACTCCCCTGCTCTTTCCCCATAGCCCTGCAAATTTTTCTTTTACAAGTATTTATCCAATTCCCTTTTTGAAAGTTACTATTGAATTTGCTTCCACCGCCCTTTCAGGCTTTAGGAGATTCCCTTGATCGCTGTGAATCGACCCCAGGGGAGGCTGGATTCCGCCGGACACGGAGCTACAGGGATAGCCTTAGCGACAGTGGGAGGCTGGGCTGGCTGAAATCTGTGGGGCTAATAGCTCTTCCCGCTAATTCCCCGTACCTGCGGACTGGCCGCTTGGAGCAAAGATGGAGCAGGCCACAATGTTGTCGGAAAGGTTGGAAAAAATGGCCGTCACCAAACCAGCTACAGCAGGGGGCGAAATACAAAACACAAACAATCTCTGCTTTCACCTCAACAAACACAACTTTTTAACGTACTTTCAGAGAGCGGGGAGAGCAAACCCTCACCAGCTGTCTGCGGAACTGCTTCCAATTAAGCAATGTTTTCCTCGTGATCAGTCTGCAGTCCTGATCAGTTTTTTGACATTCCTCATTTTATCTTTATAGATCTCCCGATCCTGTTCCTTTCCTGACATTTAAATGCTGCCAGTTTTCTCTTTCTCCTTAACGCCATTCACCACAGTGTTAGTAAGTCAAACTGGTCTTACTCGTTTATTCTGTCCTTGATCTACTTCAGGGACAAATTGCTTTTTGCATCTTAAAAACTATCCCTTTGAAACTGTCCTCTCACATTCTTTCATTCCAGTATCTCTTCCCATTTTACTATTCCCATGCACTCTCTCATACCCTTAAATTCAGCTCTCTTTAATAATAATCTTTAATTGGCTTCCTTTTGTTTTCGATCCTGATTGTCTGAACATATTGGTCATCAGATCCCAAACGTTCCCTTCCTTCTACGTTACAGAAGGTCGTGGGTTCAAGTCCCACTCCAGAGACTTGAGCACAAAATACAGACTGGCACTCCCAGAGCAGTACTGAGGGAGCGCTGCACTGTCGGAGGGGCAGTACTGAGGGAGCTGTGCACTGTCGGAGGGGCAGTACTGGGGGAGCGCTGCACTGTCGGAGGGGCAGTACTGAGGGAGCGCCGCACTGTCGGAGGGGCAGTACTGAGGGAGCGCTGCACTGTTGGAGGGGCAGTACTGAGGGAGCACCGCACTGTCGGAGGGGCAGTACTGAGGGAGCGCCGCACTGTCGGAGGGGCAGTACTGGGGGAGCGCTGCACTGTCGGAGGGGCAGTACTGAGGGAGTGCTGCACTGTCGGAGGAGCAGTACTGAAGGAGCACTGCACTGTCGGAGGGGCAGTACTGAGGGAGCGCCGCACTGTCGGAGGGGCAGTACTGAGGGAGTGCTGCACTGTCGGAGGAGCAGTACTGAAGGAGCACTGCACTGTCGGAGGGGCAGTACTGAGGGAGCGCCGCACTGTCGGAGGTGCCCTCATTCAGATAATACGTTAAACTAAGGCCCTGTCTGCCCTCTCAGGTGGATGTAAAAGATCCCATGGCACTATTTTGAAGAAGAGCAGGGGAGTTCTCCTCAGTCTCCTGGCCAATATTTATCCCTCAACTGGTCATTATCGGATTGCTGTTTGTGGGATCTTGCTGTGCGCCAATTAGCTGCCACATTTCCCTACATTACAACAGTGACTACACTTAAAAAAAAAGGAATTCATTGGCTGTAAAGCGCTTTGGGACATCCTGAGGCCATGAAAGGCGCTATAGAAATGCAAGTTCTTTCTTTACTTGTTCCCTCCTCACACTGATTGTACAAAGACACACTCCCAATGTAGAGCTTCGCACACCTACAGTCAACATCAGGAAATCGTGCCTCAGGTTACCAACTCTGGTTGGACCTATTCCTGGAGTTTTAAGAACATAAGAACTTAAGAAATAGGAGCAGGAGTTGGCCATTCGGCCCCTCGAGCCTGCTCCGCCATTCAATAAGATCATGGCTGATCTTCTACCTCAACTCCACCTTCCCGCACTATCCCCATATCCCTTGATTGCATGAGTGCCCAAAAATCAATCGATCTCTGTCTTGAATATACTCAACGACTGAGCCTCCACAGCTCTCTGGGATATTAAATTCCAAAGATTCACCGCCCTCTGAGTGAAGAAATTTCTCCGCATCTCAGTCCTAAATGGCCGACCCCTTATTCTGAGACTGTGACCCCTGGTTCTAGACTTGCCAGCCAGGGGAAACATCCTCCCTGCATCTACCCTGTCAAGCCCTCTAAGAGTTTTAAACATTTCAGTGAGATCACCTCTCATTCTTCTAAACTCCAGTGAGTGTAGGCTCAATCTGCTCAATCCCTCCTCATAGGACAGCCCTCTCATCCCAGGAATCAATCTAGTGAACCTTTGTTGCACTGCCCTCCAAGGCAAGTATATCCTTCCTTAGGTAAGGAGACCAAAACTGCGCCCAGTACTCCAGGTGTGGTCTCACCAATGCCTTTCAACACATGACCTCCCACCTCCAATCGCCCCGTCCGCTCAAACAACCTTTTACCAGCCACTGCACAAGGACCCAAGCGTTCATACACTGCCATCGTAAGTAGGACCTTCTCGGCTTATTCGCCTCTCGTCACAAACTCAATCATAGAATATTCTATTCTATTCTATTCTAATAGTACAGCTCAGGAGGAGGCCATTCGCCCCATTGTGCCTGTGCCGGCTCTGTGAACAAGCTCTCCAATTAGTCCCACTCTCCCCCCTGCTCTTTCCCCACAGCCCTGTAATCATTCCCCTTTTCAAATATGTATCTATTTCCCTTTTGAAAGTTACTATTGAATCTGCTTCCACCGCCCTTTCAGACAGCGAGTTCCAGATCACAACAACTCGCTGCCTTAAAAACATTCTCCTCATCTCCCCTCTGGTTCTTTTGCCAATTATCTTAAATCTCTGTCCTCTGGTTACTGACCAACTGAGCTCCATTGTTTTTAAAACTAGCTAGTCCGGACTTAATCGCCTGTGAACTCTTCAATATGGAAATAATACAAGTGTTTTCAACACTTGCTCCCACACAGCGCAAGGGAATATTTTAGTAAATCAATGATTAATGTTGTGCATTCCAGATAGCCAATCTTTGGCTGGTTTAGGGTAGGAGGCCCCCAGACTTTCAGAAGCCAGGTCCTGTATTTGACCTCTATCAACATTCTACAATGACCCAGTGGATAAGGCTTTGCTTGCAGACGTGACAAAGCCTTTGAACAGTAATCGCAACTGTTCCCACACTTTGGGGGTCATTTTAACTTTGTGCCGCAGTGTAAAATGGAGGATCGTGAATCGGCAGCCCCTTTCACATCTCTTCCCATTTTTATTCCCATTCAAGTAAATGGAATTGACGGAGCAGGCTCGAAGGGCCAAATGGCCTACTCCTGCTCTTATTTCTTATCGGGAAAGACTGAACAGGCTGGGGCTCTTTTCTCTAGAAAAGCGAAGGCTGAGGGGTGACCTGATCGAGGTCTTTAAAATACTGAAGGGGTTCGATAGGGTAGACGTAGAGAAGATGTTTCCATTGTGGGACAGTCCAGAACTAGGGGCCATCAATATAAGATAGTCACTAATAAATCCAATAGGGAATTCAGGAGAAACTTCTTTACCCAGAGAGTGGTGAGAATGTGGAACTCGCTACCACAGGGAGTGGTTGAGGCGAATAGCAGAGATGCATTTAAGGGGAAGCTAGATAAACACATGATGGAGAAAGGAATAGAAGGTTATGCTGATGGGGTGAGATGAAGAGGGGTGGGAGGAGGCTCGTGTGGAGCAGAAACACCGGCACGGACCAGTTGGGCCGAATGGCCTGTTTCTGTGCTGTAAATTCAATGTAATTCTATGAATGAAAGATCAGGAGAGATTGTAAAAGGGGCTGCCGATTCGCTATCGCCTGTGTTGCACTACTGCACAAAGTCAAGATCTACCTTATTGGGGTAATTTTCCTCTTCACCCCCCGGGGGTAATACGGTCGAGGGGAACGCTCGCCATCATAGAACGCGCCTGCTTTTCATTGCGTCGAAATCTGCAGTTCCAGTCAGCCAGATCAGTCTCCTGGGTGATGAAGATGAAGATCTGCCCCATACCTGGTTTACTGTACTCCAGAACATGAAGAGACCATGAAGACACACTTGCTCGCTTGCAACAGTGAAGGTTCGGGTTGCCAACCCTCCAGGATTGCCCTGGAGTCTCCAGGACACGGCCGCCAGCAACACCCGGGAGAAAAAGCATAGACGGGCAGAATATTTTTTGTGTGTTTTTATAATTTTCATTGAACACTTTCGTTTATTAGATATAAAGTTATTGGAGATGGGATAAAAAGGCCCTTTGACCAACAGTCAAGAATCAGCCAATCGGGTAATGAGGAGTCTGTTTGCTTTCCAATTGGCCGTAGGAAGGCGGGGCACCGCGAGGATGGGAGTGGCGGGCGGCCAATGGCGGGAGTGTGGGGGGCGGGGAGGTTGGAGGCAGGACGTCTTATGATGAAACCTCCGGGAATACGCCCAGCCCGAGTTGGCGACTCCGAGTCGAGTATTACTGACACTGATTGAAGATCGATATAGACCTTCAGCGTGGATTCTGCGACACTTTCGATGTAAGATTTCAATCTGTGAGCGCAGTATTAGACCCTCCCTGACCATTGATCAGTCCGGTCGATTTGTTCAGTCTGCATTGTGTCGGATTACAGTTGACATTCCTGTGCCATGCAACGCAAAGCTGTGTGACAGACATCTCGTCACCATCACTCTGACCCAGGCTCACCCTGCCCCCTGCCCCACGCCAGGTCACAGGAGGTCACATTTCCAAACTTCCCTCAGAAAGTTCAAACAGGCACATTTGCATCTTACATTCCTTGGCAGCTTGTACTGGTGACAAATCAAACTTAAAAGCTCAGTAGAATAAAATACTGGCGTGCCCAGTGCCTTATGGGCACAGGATTCATCTTTCTCCGGCTCACTGAATACTCTGAACTCAATTCTGAATTACTAACAACAACAACTTGCATTTATATAGCACCTTTAACATAGTAAATTATCCCAAGGTGCTTCACAGGAGCGATTATCAAACACAATTTGACACCGAGCCACATAAGAAGATATTAGGACAGGTGACGGAGGTAGGTTTTAAGGAGCGTCTTAAAGGGGGAGAGAGAGGCGGAGAGGTTTAGGGAGGGAATTCCAGAGCTTAGGGCCCAGGCAGCTGAAGGCACGGCCACCAATGGTGGAGCGAAGGAAATCGGGGATGCTCAAGCGGCCAGAATTGGAGGAGCGCAGAGATCTCGGGGGGTTGTAGGGCTGGAGGAGGTTACAGAGATAGGGAGAGGCGAGGTCATGGAGGGATTTGAAAACAAGAATGAGAATTTTAAATTAACCATTAGCTTGATCACCTCTCATCTATTTCTATGGGTAGTTTGAATGGTGCTTGTGCTCAGTAAAACTCTCTCACATCAACCTGTTTAGCGCCTGTTTCGCTGCTTCCAACATTTCAGGGTCAGGAAAATTTGCTTGTCGCCAATTCCCAGTGAAACTTTGGTAAGAATCCACCTTTTAATGGAACATTGCTCAATCATCCTTCAAAACACACCGGGACCACCCAATAATGTCAAAACTTCCATCCGTTTAATTCAACAAAATATTTATACTTTCTAAACTTCATGACATCTGACCTTTTCCCACAGTTCTGTTGTCCGAGTCTCCACCATTTCCCTTCTGTACAGCCTTGATGTCGACTACACTCAGGCGTCATTGCACCAAGTCATTAGTCAATCCAGGGGCTGTCCTGCTCAGGGCCTCAATCATTGAGTGGAAGCAAATATATCTTAGAAACACCGAGGTGTTTATTTGATAAAGTGTGATTTACAAATGGGATTCTAGGTTTTATACCTAGCAGCATTGAATATGAAAGCAAGGATGTGATATTTGAATTACTACAACAGAAAGACTGAACAGGCTGGGGCTCTTTTCTCTAGAAAAGAGAAGGCTGAGGGATGGCCTCTTGAGGTCTTTAAGATTGTGAAAGGGTTCGATAGGGTAGACGTAGAGAAGATGTCTCCACTTACGGGAAAGTCCAAAACTAGGGGCCATCAATATCAGATAGTCACTAATAGATCCAACAGGGAATTCAGGAGAAACTTCTTCACCCAGAGAGTGGTGAGAATGTGGAACTCGCTGCCACAGGGAGTGGTTAAGGAGAATAGCAAAGATGCATTTAAGGGGAGGCTGGATAAATACATGAGGGGGAAAGGAATGGAAGGATATGTTGATTGGGTGAGATGAAGAGGGGTGGGAGGAGGCTGGTGTGGAGCAGAAACACCGGCACGGACCAGTTGGGCTGAATGGCCTGTTTCTGTGATATAAATTCTGTGTAATTCTATGTAGAAGACATCGGGGTCATTTTCGTTTGGGCGATTAATCTGGAGAGAGGATCGTCCGCCCATTGTTGAACCGGTCCAATTTCATCCCATTGAAACCAATCGAATGAATATCGGGCGAGTTCGACAACAGACAGGAAATCCACTCCATTCGGCAGCAAAGATGAAAATCACCAACTATTGGTTAGGAAACTGTTGGAGAATTGCGTGCAGTTCTGGACACCTCAGTATAGGAAGGATATTGGAGACACGGAAAGGGGACAGTGAAGATTCACTAGAAAAGGACCAGGATTGAGAGGATACAGTTATGAAGGAAGGCTCAAAAACATTGGGTCCTCGTTTTCCTGAAACAGAGGAGGTTAAGGGAAGTTTTAATCAAGGTTTCCAAAATTATAAAAAATTTTGAGTTAATAGTGAAAGATTGTTTCCACTGGTTGGTGTCAGTAACGAGGGGCGCAGACTGAGGAGTCTCACCGGGAGAATCTGGAACTCACTGCCTGAAAGGGTGGTAGAGGCAGGAACCCTCACAACATTCAAGAAGCATTTAGATGAGCATTTGAAACGCCATAGCATACAAGGCTACGGACCAAGTGCTGGAAAATGGGATTAGAATAGACAGGGCTTGATGGCCGGCACGGACACGATAGGCCGAAGGGCCTCTTTCTGTGCTGTATAACTCTATGACTCTAAGGGGGGGAGTTGGAAGAAATGTTTTCACACTGAGGGTTATTGGAACAGGGAATATTTTACTACAAGGTGTTACTGAGACAGAAACATCATTTCAAGGGGAAATGGAGAAGGATTTGAAAAGATAGAATATAAAAGGGTACGGGGAAAGGGGATTAGAGTTAACAGCTTCAGTTGAAGAGCTAGCACTGAACCATGCACAATGGGTCGAATGGTCTCCTTCTGTGCTGTAATTCATGTGATTCTATCATGCAGCATCCATACAAAATGAAACTGAAGTCAATCTAATTTGCTCCGTCCATTACAGCCTCGTTTCCCAATTTCCTGTTTCTATATCGGGAAAGGATGAAAAGAAAATGGTACTTTAATCAAACTTAATATTTCATGCAAATAAAAACCCAGAGAGAAAGTGGGGCCGATTTCCCCGAGTCTGGGAAGTTGACAGTCGGCAATTCCCCAAAATCCGTGGCGAGTGGGTGAGGCTCCACCTCATACACCACGAGCTCAAGACATAACACAAGAGGAGGAGAAAGAGGAGGAAGGTTTGAGTGATCTAGCCTGTGCGACCACCAGCGCACTGTGCCAGATCTCAGTACGGTGTGTAGGAATCGGCCTGCAGTATGTTGTGGTTCACCTGTGAACCCTGGACAAGCTGAGGACCCTTGGCGTCTCCGTGCAGCCGCAGCTTCACTCCGCAGTGACGGCATTCAAGGGCTGGACTGGCCCCAGTCCCATAATCACCTCACTTGCACCAATCGTTGCACCGTTCTGTAGTAGTGACACGATAGACCCAGTTTATGCCGATGGGCACAAATCTGACTCAACAACAACAACTTGCATTTGTATAACGTCTTTAACGTAGTAAAACGTCCCAAGGCACTGCACAGGAGTATTTTAAGACAAAAAAATTGACACCGAGCCACATAAGGAGACATTAGGACAGGTGACCAAAAACTTGGTCAAAGAGGTAGGTTTTAAGGAGCGTCTTAAAGGAGGAGAGAGAGGCGGAGAGGTTTAGGGAGGGAATTCCAGAGCTTAGGGCCCAGGCAACAGAAGGCACGGCCACCAATGGTTGAGCGATTATAATCGGGGATGCTCAAGAGGGCAGAATTAGAGGAGCGCAGATATCTCGGGGGGTTGTGGGGCTGAAGGAGATTACAGAGATAGGGAGGGGCGAGGCCATGAAGGGATTTGAAAACAAGGATGAGAATTTTGAAATCGAGGCGCTTCTTAACCGGGAGCCAATGTAGGTCAGCGAGCACAGGGTTGATGGGCGAACGGGACTTGGTGCGAGTTAGGACACGAGCAGCCGAGTTTTGGATGACCTCAAGTTTACGTAGGGTGGAATGTGGGAGGCCAGCCAGGAGTGCGTTGGAATAGTCAAGTCTAGAGGTAACAAAGGCATGGATGAGGGTTTCAGCAGCGGATGAGCTGAGGCAAGGGCGGAGACGGGCGATGTTACGGAGGTGGAAATAGACGGTCTCAAGGTGTATCACGTTTATGCCAGAGAAAAGAGAAAGAAAGAACTCGCATTTCTACAGCACCTCTCATGACCTCAGGATGTCCCAAAGCACTTCACTGCCATTCTAATTTGCTGTTTGTGCAGAAGGTCGATGTTACAACCATGACTACACTTGAGGAAGTAATTCATTGGCTGTGAAGCCCTTGGGGAGGTCCTGAGGAAGTGAGAAGGTACAAGTTCTTCCTTCTGTCTGAAGAAGTGTTTGCAAGTTACTGAGGCCACAGAGATGTTAATATTCAAAGTTCCTGGCCGTGTTGACTCTTGTGAAAAGTACGCGCACACGGCCCGATCGAGGGTGACACTTCGCTGAGGTTCACAACACCGCGGGCGGGACAGACGGCATTCTATTTTTTTTCTAAATGAACCTGATGTGTCAGAGCAGGAAGTCTGGTTAAAAACTGATGGAACAATTTAAAGTTACGGAGTTAATAAGTGACTGGTCACAGGTTCAGCACCACAACCAAGTTCCATGGGGTCTAAATTTAACATCGTCGTGCCCGTTTTATGGGCCTAAACTGGCTGCACCGATAACCAGTTTAGCAGGGCAGAGGTTCGTGACTGATTGCCATGGGATTGGGGCCACTGCTAAATCCTTTCCGCCGATATTTTCAATACTCCAGTGAGGCTCCAGCGACCAGTTCAGACCCGGATTTCTAAATTTGTTTGTCCTGGTCGGAATTTGCGACGGTCCCTTTAAGGTGCGACGTGTAATCTCCGACTGGCATTTTCAAGTCTTGAGCAGCCTCACTAGCCTAAAGGGACATCTGGAGGCCCCTGAAAAAATGGCCCAAAACTTGAAAAAAGTTTTAGTATTTTGTGGAAAGAAAGAACTTGCGTTTCTACAGCGCCTTTCACAATCTCAGGACGTCCCAAAGTGCTTTACAGCCAATGAAGTACTTTTGAAGTGTAATCACTGTTGTAATGTAGGAAACACAGCAGCCAATATGCGCACAGCAAGCTCCCACAAACAGCAAAGTGATAATGACCAGATAATCTGTTTTAGTGATGTTGGTGAGGGATAAATATTGGCCCCAGGACACCGGGGAGAACTCCCCTGCTCTTCTTCAAAATAGTGCCATGGGATCTTTTACGTCCACCTGAGAGAGCAGACGAGGCCTCGGTTTAATGTCTCATCCGAAAACGGCACCTCCGACAGTGCAGCACTCCCTCAGTACTGCCCCTCCGACAGTGCAGCGCTCCCTCAGTACTGCCCCTCCGACAGTGCAGCTCTCCCTCAGTACTGCCCTTCCGACAGTGCAGCACTCCCTCAGTACTGCCCCTCCGACAGTGCAGCGCTCCCCCAGTACTGCCCCTCCGACAGTGCAGCGCTCCCTCAGTACTGCCCCTCCGACAGTGCAGCGCTCCCTCAGTACTGCGCCTCCGACAGTGCAGCTACTCCCTCAGTACTGCCCCTCCGACAGTGCGGCGCTCCCTCAGTACTGCCCCTCCGACAGTGCAGAACTCCCTCAGTACTGCCCCTCCGACAGTGCAGCTACTCCCTCAGTACTGCCCCTCCGACAGTGCGGAACTCCCTCAGTACTACCCCTCCGACAGTGCAGTGCTCCCTCAGTACTGCCCCTTCCGACAGTGCAGCTACTCCCTCAGTACTGCCCC
>CM059431.1:99350051-99576312 GCA_030390025.1 Squalus acanthias
ACTGACCTACACCAAAGTGCTGTCTAGCAGAGTGGTAGCAGTGACATGCGGCTGGGCCACAAGAGGGATGATGGCGAAAGGGGACATGAAAGTGGGGACTCTACTCAAAGCGTTTCCACTTCTCGCCCATTGCTCCCGTCCCCCCCCGCCCCTCATTCAGTACCTAACAGGCTGCTTCATCTCCCGATGGCCGAGTCTGCCCCTGAATTCCTAAAATGGGAAAACCCGGTGAAACCCCAGGGATTTCATTGACCTCTGTCAGCTGTGGAAGGATATTTCTCACCGTACACAGCATTCTTGCTTGCTGGTTTAATGCTTTGTTATGGCAACTCACACTTCATTGTACCTGTGCAGCAAGCTCACCTGGGGCAGGTGGATCATGAGGCTTGTTGCTATGTTCCCAGTTGCCAAGGTATTGATGCTACAAGGACTAACCCTTCAATTTGCTGTGGTTGTTTGTATTGTAATAATTAATGATCTATCGCAATCATTTTCTTTTGCTTTGAAGCCAAAAAGTTATAATTCAAATTTACTATGTGTTGTTTGTTGTGATTTACCTGTGTATTAATTTTTATTCCTATTTTGATATTACATGCATAGAATTTACAGCACAGAAACAGGCCATTCGGCCCAACTGGTCCATGCTGGTGTTTATGCTCCACACGAGCCGCCTCCCACTCTCTTTCATCTTGCCCTATCAACATAAGCTTCTATTCTGTGGCTTGGTGGGCAGCGCTCTCGCCTCTGAGCCAGAGGTTTTGTGGGTTCAAGTCCCACTCCAGAGACTTGAACACAAAAATCTAGGCTGACACTCCAGTGCAGTGCTGAGGGAGTGCCGCACTGTCGGAGGTGCCGTCTTTCAGATGAGATGTTAAACCGAGGCCTCGTCCGCTCTCTCAGGTGGACGTAAAAGATCCCATGGCACTATTTCGAAGAAGAGCAGGGAGAGTTCTCCCCGGTGTCCTGACCAATATTTATCCCTCAACCAACATCATTAAAACAGATGATCTGGTCATTATCACACTGCTGTTTGTTGGAGCTTGCTGTGCGCAAATCGGCTGCGGCATTTCCCACATTATAACAGTGAATACACTTCAAAAGTACTTAATTGGCTGTGAAGCGCTTTGGGACGTCCTGAGGTTGTGAAAGTCGCTGTAGAAATGCTATTTCTTTCTTTCTTTCTTTCTTCTTCCCCTTAACTGCATCGATGCTATTTGCCTCAACCACTCCTTGAGTTGCACATTCTCGCCACTCTCTGAGTAAAGAGGTTTCTCCTGAATTCCCTATTGGATTTATTAGTGACTATCTTATATCTATGGCCCCTTGTGTTGGACTCCCCCACAAGTGGAAACATATTATGGACATTAACATCAATTATTACAAACGCACAGTTGAGCATCAGAAAAGTGTTTACAACACAAACATAGAAAAAGATTGTCCTGATGTATCCTGTGCAGATAAAAAAGAGGTTAATTTCTAAAATTCGGATTAAGAAATAAGAAAAAAATGATTTCCCTCCTATTTATTAGGAATAGGTTTCTTCCTAGATGTCCTTTATATTCAGGGAGTACCACTCCTCTCAAAGGGCTAATAATGAAAATGATAATTGCTCCAAATGTTCTACAGCTGTCTTTATAAAGGAATGACCCTATTAATTTACACTTCCCAAGGAATTGACAATTATTTGATTTTTATTCCCAATGTATTATGTTCGTAAAATTGTAAAAATATTATCCCCATCCCCAGAACACCTGGTGTGAGGAGGAATTGGCCAGTGATTCTTGTGGCCTCCCAATTTTGGCATACTGCAGACATTTGATTGACTTCAATCGGGTTGTGTTCAGGAAAAGCAGGTCGGGATGCGGCCTAACCGCAGGTCCTTAAAGGGGCCTCTGGAGGCCACCAGTAAAAAGGTAATCTTGTTAAAAAATACTTTAGCTGAATGTGGAGCCGGGCAGATGGACGAGTGCCCCTCCAAACTCCACATTAATACCACGGGCCGCTGGAGGCAGCCAGCACTACCCCTCGGAACCTTTTCCCCCTTTCCCCCTTTCCCCCCCCCACCGCTCAATCCCCACCCCCTCTGATTGCTCTCTCCCCCCCCCCCCCTCCCCGCCGAAGACCAGCGGCCAGGAATTCCTAAGCCTTCACCGGTGAGCTGCCTGGGGGGCCCCCAGCAGGATGTCAATGAGGCCTGAAGCCCAATATCGGGGGTTCCTTGGGCCGACCCACTTCGTGCAGGCCTGCTAATTGGGAACTAATTTCTAGGCCACCGTGTCGAGATATGCTGTGCTTCTAATTCATTCCTGATTTCAGGTAGCATTCATTAATAAAGGAGAACGCCAGAAACTCAATTAAGCAATCAACTAGTTTGGGTGTATGAAAGATGGCAATCGTAAAAGTAATTATTGTGAAATGGTGTGTCCTTTATTTTCGGATGGGGGATGCCACCTATGAAACTGTTTGTTTGGAAATGTCTGTATTATAAAGAATTGTTGTAGACGCGACGTGTTTGCCAATAATCATTACCACTCAAACTGCCCCCAATTACATCCAGTAATTTCTGAGTTTGCAAGCCAAAAATTCCCAACAATCATGCCGTGTAACACACACGACACTGGAAATGTGCGAGGGTGCGAGTTTGCGAGCATGCATGTGCACATTTATATGGAAAAGAACTGTAGTGTACATTACTGATTACAAATAAAATAGGAGATAACAGTACGACTTGCTGGTTAAAGCAATGGAAATATTTATAGAGCCTGTGTATTTGATAAATGGCCAGTGGATATGTAGATTTGTAGATGGTAGATCTAATCGTGAGAATGTGTCTGGTATAATGTGGGAGGGATGTCAAAAACCCAAGTAACCAAAGAACTAGCATTTATATAGCGCCTTTCATGACCTCAGGATGTCCTAAAACGCTTCACAGCCAATGAATTACGTTTTGAAGTGTAGTCACTGTTGTATTGTGGGAAACGTGGCAGCCAATGGGTGCACAGCAAGCTCCCACAATCTGCAATGAGACAAATGACCAGATAATCTGTTTTAGTGATGTTGGTTGAGGGATAAACATTGGCCCAGGAAACAGGGGAGGGCTCCCCTGCTCTTCTTCGAAAAAGTGCCATGGGATCTTTTACGTCCACCTGAGAGGGCAGACGTCTCATCTGAAAGACGGCACCTCCGACAGTGCAGCGCTCCCTCAGTACTGTCCCTCTGACAGTGCAGCATTCCCTCAGTACTGACCCTCCGACAGTGCAGCGCTCCCTCAGAACTGCCCCTGCGACAGTGCGGCACTCCCTCAGTACTGCCCCTCCGACAGTGCAGCACTCCCTCAGTACTGCCCCTCCAACAGTGCAGCACTCCCTCAGTACTGCCCCCCCGACAGTGCAGCACTCCCTCAGTACTGCCCCTCCGACAGTGCGGCGCTCCCTCAGTACTGCCCCTCCGACAGTGCGGCACTCCCTCAGTACTGCCCCTCCGACAGTGCAGCACTCCCTCAGTACTGCCCCTCCAACAGTGCAGCACTCCCTCAGTACTGCCCCCCCGACAGTGCAGCACTCCCTCAGTACTGCCCCTCCGACAGTGCGGCGCTCCCTCAGTACTGCCCCTCCGACAGTGCGGCGCTCCCTCAATACTGCCCCTCCGACAGTGCAGCGCTCCCTCAGTACTGCACTGAAGTGTCGTCAGCCTAGAGTTTTGTGCTCAAGTCTCTGGAGTTTATTTATAAAGTGAACATCTTGGATAATTCTGTTTTTAAGCATCCAGCAGTCAGTGCTGACCTTGCTGCCTGTAGATCTAAACTTGATTTTATTTTTTTTGGTACTTTGTTGTTTTTTTAAGAAGTAAGTTCTTGATGTGTACTGTCTGCTGTGTGAGATCATTGTCTGTTATAAGTGTTTCATCATCAAGGTTGAGAGTATATTCTGAATGGAAAGATGATGAAGGGTGTGGATGAACCGAGAGGCCTAGGGCTACAAGAGTGAAGAAGTACCTGATAAATTTGTACAAGGCATTAGTTAGGCTACAGTTGGAATACTGTGTACTCTGCTTCCCATATCCTAACTCGCACCAAGTCCCGTTCACCCATCACCCCCTGCGCTCGCTGACCTACATTGGCGCCCGGTCCGCCAATGCCTCGATTTTAAAATTCTCAGTTCTTGTTTTCAAACCTCTCCATGGCCTCACCCCCTCCCTATCTCTGTAAACTCCTCCAGCCCTAAACCCCCCCCCGAGATCTCTGCGCTCCTCCAATTCTGGCCTCTTGCGCATCCCTGATTTCCATCGCTCCACCATTGGCGGCCGTGCCTTCAGCTGCCTGGGCCCCAAGCTCTGGAATTCCCTCCCTAAAGCTCTCCACTTGCCTCTCTTCCTTTAAGACGCTCCTTAAAGCCTACCTCTTTGACCAGGCTATCCTAATATTGCTTCATGTGGCTTGTTGTGAAATTTTTGTTTGATGACACTCCTATGAAGCATCTTGAGACATTTTAATACGTTAAAGGTGCTCTATAAATGCAAATTGTTGTTGTTCTATACTTTTGGGCAACCCATTTTAGAAGGGACTTAAGGGCAGTGTTGATTCACCAGGATCATGCCAAGTATGGGGACCTATAGTTGTGAGGAGAGAATTGAAATATTGGTACAGAGAATGTTAAGAGGAGATTTAATAGAGGTTTTTATAATTATAAAGAATAGGCTGAATAGGGAAAGACTACTTCTTCCAGTTGGAGGTTAGTGACAAGAGGCTCATTAATTTGAAATGATCGCTCAGAAAGCAAGGAGAGGCTGGGAGAAGGTCCTTTACACTGAGGGCTGGTGGAGCACGGAATTCTTTGCCACAGGGAATGGTTGAGGCCGAGACCATCACATCTTTTATAGGGAAAGCTGGCCAAACACTTGAAGCAGAGGAAGATACAGGGCAGCTGGCAAAGAGCCAGGCAGTGGGATTAATTTTGGATTGCTCTGGCAAAGAGCCGGCACAGACACGGTGGGGCTCCGTCTGTGCTGGTCCTATGGGTGTCTGTCTGATTTAGTGCAAGACTATTGCAATGTATTTTTCCCAGTATTGTCTGATTTTTTTTTTACATGTTTTATATTATATTATCAATAGGTTCTCAAATAACCTTCTTGCCAAGAGATTAAACGTGAAATGACTAAACGTACAAGTTCAAAACCGCAGTAACTGGGTGTGGGTGTCACTGGAATTTATTGCCCATCCGAGTTGCCCTGAACTGAGTGACTCGCTCGGCCACATTAGAGGGCAGTCACGAGTCAACCAGCTCGGTGTGGGACTGGAGTCACGTATAGGCCCAGACCGGGTAAGGATGGCAGGTTTCCTTCCCTAAAGGACGTCAGTGAACCAGATGGGTTTTTACGACAATCCGACAGCTTCACGGTCACTTTTACTGAGACCAGCTTTTCATTTCTAGTTCTTTTTAAAAAAAAACCTGAATTCAAATTGTCAAACTGCCGTAATGAGATTTGAACTTGCGTTCACCCTGGATTATTAGTCCAGTAACATATCTGCTATGCTACCCTACCCAGGAACTCAAAGCTTGTAGAAATCTTCTGCTGCCATTCAATACTATCTACATTTGGTTTTGCATTGTCCAGGCCAGACACTGTCTAATAAGTTGTGTAATGTTAAGTCATGGTTACAGTTTATGGTCATACTTTCAACCCATAAAGTGTTATTATATGGGGTTGATCTGATAGAGGTGTTCAAAATCATGAAGGGTTTTGAGCGAGTCAATATGGAGAAACTGTTTCCATTGGCAGAAGGGTCGGTAACCAGAGGACAGAGATTTAAGGTGATTGGCAAAAGAACCAGAGGGGAGATGAGGAGACATTTTATTTATGCAGCGAGTGGTTGTGATCTGGAACGCGCTGCCTGAAAGGGCGGTGGAAGCAGATTCAATAGTAACTTTCAAAAAGGAATTGGATCAATACTCAAAGGGAAAACATTTACAGGGCTGTGGGGAAAGAGCAGGGGGAGTGGGACTAATTGGAGAGCTCGTTCAAAGAGCCGGCACAGGCACGATGGGCCGAATGGCCTCCTCCTGTGCTGTACCATTCTATGATTCTATATGGGACTTAAATGGTCAACTGCAGTAACAGAAGACAGAGTTATAATTAACTGGAACATTTTGTGACTGATGTATTAGCTCATCAGTTTTTAGCAGAATGACTATTAATATCCCTCATAACACTGAATTTATTACTGTATTGCATGTCTGACTGTTTTAAATGTCAGATGTCCCTTTTTTTGACATGAAATAATTCTAATGCAATTCACAGCAGAAATGTTTTTGGTGGTTTTTTTCCCAATGGAAACATGCCAGATGCTCTTCGAATGAAGATCTGTAATGTTAGGTCAACGCACGCACCTAAGTACAGGATCTCACAGCTGACCTATACGACCTATACGACCATGGCGTTCTAAGTGGCAGTGGTGTTACTGCCAGTGACCATAGAATTGCTATGGGAGGTACTTCATTTTTCTTTCCTCTCCATGTTTCTTGTGGGCATTAACCCCTTGCTGGGGATAAAGTCCCACTGCCGCTGGTCATTCTCTAGTACCTCACCTAAGTGGCCATTATTCCCACATGAGGCTATTGGACAGCTTGGGCATCCCAGCCCAATCCTGTCCTAGCCCAGTGTTTACAAACTTTCCTGCAGAAGTCACTAGATAGTGATCAGGGCAACACACCTGACTCATTTCCCCTTCCAAAGACCAGTGGCGCTGAGGCAGACCCTAGAACATGGATCCTTCTTGCTGGTGTGGGTCAGCCACGCACTGGCTAATCTTGCAATACTGCCAGAGAGCCGCGATAATCAATTTTCTGTGTTTCTGGAATACTGATGATGGCGGAAAGCTCGTGAGGAGGGATAACAGTGATACCATTAATCTACAAACCAAATTCCTACTCTGCGTCCTCAGGTTATCGACCCTCCTGGCAGTGGAAACTGTTTCTCTTATTTACTCTGTCAAAACCCTTCATAGCTTGTCGTAGTGTCCAATTGGTGACCTCGATTCCTATGCATCGTTTCTTGTGGTAATTACATACATTTGTTAACTTCACACCAGTATCGGGAGCTGCTCTTTTCCCGCCTCTTTGTTTTTGGAACGGCATTAGTTTCAGTCACTGCAATTCTTGGTCGGCCAGTAAAATAATCATTGCGAAAATAATATTGCCTACATAGAATCTTGGTTAGACCACACTTGAAGCACTATGCACAGTTCTGGTCTCCATATATCTTGGTTAGACCACACTTGGAGCACTGTGCACAGTTCTGGTCTCCATATATCTTGGTTAGACCACACTTGGAGCACTGTGCACAGTTCTGGTCTCCATATTACAAAAATGATATAGAGGCACTGGAGAAGGTGCAAAAAAGATTTACAAGGATGATACCAGAACTGAGAGGTTATAACTATCAGGAAAGATTGAACAGGCTGGGGCTCTTTTCTCTAGAAAAGAGAAGGCTGACGGGTGACCTAATAGAGGTCTTTAAAATTATGAAGGGGTTTGATAGGGTAGACACAGAGAAGATGTTTCCACTTGTGGGAGAGACCAAAACTAGGGGCCATCAATATAAGATAGTCACTAATAGATCCAACAGGGAATTCAGGAGAAACTTCTTTACCCAGAGAGTGGTGAGAATGTGGAACTCGCTACCACAGGGAGTGGTTGAGGCGAATAGTATAGATGCATTTAAGGGGAAGCTGGATAAACACATGAGGGAGAAAGGAATAGAAGGATATGCTGATGGGGTGAGATGAAGAGGGGTGGGAGGAGGCTCGTGTGGAGCATAAACACCAGCACGGACCAGTTGGGCCGAATGGCCTGTTTCTGTGCTGTACGCTCTGTGTGATTCTATCCAACTTCAAGTTGGACCCATTAATTTATGGTGAATGTTGACACCACTGTGTGAGCCATTGAGTTGGAGGGTGGGGGCAGAACTTGTGGTTTTTAATTGATAGAGTCTCTGAACTCCTGACTGAAACTACAGCAAACAGAGGCTCCCGAGTACAGCCGGGTGATTCCTCCAACAAAGTGCAGTGAGTGGAGGATCGCTAATACAATACAAACGATGTGCGTAAAATCAATCCCAGTCACTTGCAGCAGTGCGGCTTCCAGGCCTGAGTGATGGGGGAATTACCCAATCATCTCCGTTCTGGCTGGGACTGGTGGGGTCGCTCTACGCAGCCCTTAATTGATACCACCGCTGACACTGCAGATGTATTAACGATAAACTGCAATACAAGACATTACAGAAGTGCTGAGTTTCACACCAGCTTTGCGTCGCTGGAAGCTAACCCTGTCACCTGATGCAGGAGGCTTCGAAAAATCAAATTCATATTTGGCACCATGCTTTTATTGCAGGATGGCATCAGGTGGATTTTTGATGATATGAAACTTCTAAAATCAGCCGCTTGTTCAAATGCTGCCTCTGACAAACTCCAAAAAAAAAAACCCCCCCATGCGCGTCATGTTTATTAACAAACCCGTATAATCGTATAATTGGCAGTGTCTGTCAACACCAGCGGGGAGCTCGCTATTTTGGAAACAATTAAGCTTAGCCAGCTTGAAGTGTCTGCAGATAGGACAACTTTCGCCATGATTATTTCCTGTGCAGCTGGTGGTAGCATTTACTTCTAACCCGTGTAGAATTGGAGCCATGCTCAGCCAGACCTGTATTACGCAGCAGTGATAAGGCTATTCATTTTCACCTTGGAATAAGTGTTGCAAAAATTAGGATATTTTCAGCCAAATATGTCACATTCTATTATGCTATAAATCCCAGACACTGTTGAATAATTTTAGACGAGCTTTATCCAGTTTTAAACACTAAAGTAGAATGTTTTTAAATTACTGTGCACCAAAACACATTTTTATACTTCTACACGTCATATTAAAACTGCTCTATTAATGCTGTATATAAATGTATCGTATACTCGCGAGTTGTTATGATCTGGAATGCAGAGAAGGTTAAGGGGAGATTTAATCGAGGAGTTCAAAATCATCAAGGGTTTTGAGAGAGTAAATAAGGAGAAACTGTTTCTACTGGCAGGAGGGTCGTAACCAGAGGACACAGATTTAAGATAATTGACAAAAGAACCAGAGGGGAGATGAGGAAATTTTTGACGCAGCGAGTTGTTGTGATCTGGAATGCGCTGCCTGAAAGGGCGGTGGAAGCAGATTCAATAGTAACTTTCAAAAGGGAATTGGATAAATACTTGGAAGAGAGAAATTTGCAGGGCTCCGGGCAATGTTCCCTCTTACTTGTTTTTGGGTGCGTGTCTCATTCACAATTTCACACATCGTGAAACTTTACATTGAAGGAGCTTGTCCCGGGCTGCACTGGATCGGCAGAGCGGTCGCGCATCTTATAGGAAACGTTGGCTGTGGGGAAAGAGCAGGGGGAGGGGGACTAATTGGAGAGCTCTTTCAAAGAGCTGGCACAGGCACGATGGGCCGAATGGCCTCCTTCTGTGCTGTATGATTCTGTGATCCCTGTGGTGTTGCACATGGTGAGTTGCAGGACACAATGTTTTATAACAATAGGGGCGTTATCAAAAGAAAGTGTGACGGGGAAAATATAGCAGGAAAACTGTGACAGGAATTACGTTTTTTTTTAATATTCGTTTATGGGATGTGGGCGTCGCTGGCAAGGCCAGCATTTATTGCCCATCCCTAATTGCCCTTGAGAAGGTGGTGGTGAGCTGCCTTCTTGAACCGCTGCAGTCCGTGTGGTGAAGGTGCTCCCACAGTGCTGTTAGGGAGGGAGTTCCAGGATTTTGACCCAGCGACGATGAAGGAACGGCCGATATATTTCCAAGTCAGGATGGTGTGTGACTTGGAGGGGAACTTGGAGGTGGTGGTGTTCCCATGCGCCTGCTGCCCTTGTCCTTCTAGGTGGTAGAGGTCGCGGGTTTGGGAGGTGCTGCCGAAGAAGCCTTGGCGAGTTGCTGCAGTGCATCTTGTAGATGGTACACACTGCAGCCATGGTATGCCGGTGGTGCAGGGAGTGAATGTTTAAGGTGGTGGATGGGGTGCCAATCAAGTGGGCTGCTTTGTCCTGGATGGTGTGATATTGACAGGAGGTGCCTGATCTCGGCACGGCTTTTTAATATATTGTAGATTATTTTGTTTTTCCTGTGATGGAACCCCTCAATTGCACAGCATTTGATTTTGACCTAAACTTCAATCTGCATTGCTTGCTCCTGTCAATCACAAAGATAGGAGCTTGCAGTTCAGAGGTCAGCATTGTTTGCGCATTTTAAAAAAAGCCCGTTGCTAAGTTAACCTGTTTATAAATCTAATCCATCGAGGCCGTGCCTTCAGCTGCCTGGGCCCTAAGCTCTGGAATTCCCTCCCTAAACCTCGCCACCTCTCCCTCCTCCTTTAAGACGCTCCTTTAAACCTACCTCTCGGGCCAAGCTTATGGTCACCTGTCCTAATCTCTCCTTATGTGGCTCGGCGTCGATTGTTGTTTGATAATCGCTCCTGTGAAGCACCGTGGGACATTTTTACTACGTTAAAGGCGGTATTTAATTGCAAGTTGTTGTAATGGGATTTGGCTTAAAATGTGAGTTTTGGTAAGTAGACATAGCACCTTTAATACTAAACCTTAAAACCTGAAACTGTCTCCCCAGTAAGGGTGGATTGAGTAAATATACTAAAATTGGATGTAGTACTCAATTGAGAACACTCGAACATATTCTGTGCAAAATGGGTTTCATGATATTCAAACCCTACAAAAATGAATGGCCATGATAGATCCAGTTATTCCAAGAACAGCTCAAGTAAGCTTGAGGTAGCTTGTGGCAGAGGTTCATCCTACGTTGGCAACTCAGAGAGTTGGCCTCGCCACATCTTGTATGCGTAGTCCCTTCCCCCGAATTAGATTAGGCTACTGGTATATAAATAGCTTGCCCAGATAGCTTGGCCTCTAGTCTAGCACGCTTGGCTGGGAAGCGTAAAATGATAGTGAGTCAGCAGCTCTTAAAGGGCTGCAGCTCACCTTTACAGGGGAAGCCGTGGTGATGGGAGAAAAGTGGATCGATTGTTCGCTGAAGCTCAGCAGAGACATGTGCACCTTTGATTTTGATCATTCCTGCTACTGGCGGGACACTTAGGGAGGTGGCTCTATTTGGACTGGAAGCCACGGTCCAGTAAGAAGGCAGCTGCACACTGTATGGAGGGAGGTCTTTGACTGAGTCAATGCAGTCGCCCAGGATTTAAATGAACCGAACATAAGAATATAAGAATTAGGAGCAGGGGTAGGCCATTCAGCCCCTCGAGCCATTCAATGAGATCATGGCTGATCTTCTACCTCAACTCAACTTTCCCTGCCCGATCTCCATATCCCTTGATTCCCTTAGAGTCCAAAAATCTATCGACCTCTGTCTTGAATATACTCAATGACTGAGCCTCCACAGCCCTCTGGGGTAGAGAATTCCAAAGATTCACCACCCTCTGAGTAAAGAAATTTCTCCTCATCTCAGTCCTAAATGGCCGACCCCTTATTCTGAGACTGTGACCCCCCCCTAGTTCTAGACTCTGCAGCCAGGGGAAACATCCTCTCAGCATCTACCCTGTCAATCCCCTTAAGAATTTTATGTTTCAATGAGATCATCTCGCCTTCTAAACTCTAGGGAATATATGCCCATTCTACTCAATCTCTTCTCCTAGGACAACCCGCTCATCCCAGGAATTAGTCTAGTGAACCTTCATTGCACTCCCTCTATGGCAAGCGTCAAATGTCAGTGAAGTATGATGGTATTGTTATCCATTTACACAAAATACAGGTTCCAATGTAAAGTTAATATATGCGGTTCTGTGTACAAGATTGCTTATCGTCCTCCGTGAACCCTCGGCAAATATTCATTCTGAATATATAATTTCAAATCAAACTTCTGCTGTGCTTTATTGATAATATATTACTTTAAAAAAAAAAGAAACACAACACTTTATCTTTTTACTTCCCGTTCACTTACTACAGTTGACCCAGGTTGTATATATCCTATAACAGGTTAACTTGAAAGCAGATTTTCTGCTTGATTTGCACAATACATTCCCCAAGATATAGATAGCTGCCTCCCAGCAATTGGTAAACCAATCTGACATCACTAAAAGACACAACATCGCTAATGTTCGTAACATAGCAGAGATTCAATCCGTCCAATCTTCTGATTCATTCCTAGGTTATTTCTCTACAGGATTCCAGCTATTTTAGTGTCAGCTCAGTGGGTTGCTCTCTCGCCTCTGAGTCAGAAGGTTGTGGGTTCAAGTCCCACTCCAGAGACTTGAGCACAAAATCCAGGCTGACACTCCAGTGCAGTACTGAAGGAGTGCTGCACAGTCTGAGCTGCCGTCTTTCAGATGAGAGGTTAAGCCCGAGGCCCCGTCTGATCTCTCAAGTGCACATTAAAAGATTCCACGGCACTATTTCGAAGAATAGCTGGGGAGTTCTCCCCGGTGGCCTGGCCAATATTTATCCCTCAACCAACATTACTTAAAATAAAAAAGGTTATCACATTGCTGTTTGTGGGAGCTTGCTGTGCGCAAATTGACTGCTGCGTTTCCTACATTACAACAGTGACTCCACTTCAAAAAGTTCTTCATTGGCTGTAAAACGCTTTGGGATGTCCTGAGGTCGTGAAAGGTCCTAATGAAATTCACATTCTTTTTTTTTTAATAATTGAAGGCAAGACTGTGAGCCTCCTCCCCTGCCCAGAGCTCCATTATGGCTTCTCTCACACTGACATCATTTATACCAGTCACTTATTTTAATTGAGTGAAGTATTAGGTTGGACTAAGCCAAAAGATAAAGCAGTAAGGATAAAACCCCATTTCTATTTATTTAATCATTTGCAAGTTGGCTTGTGTCTAATTTAATTTAATGACTGTCTCTTTATGTGGCTTGGTGTTGTTTGATAATCGCTCCTGTGATACATTAAAGGCGCTATATAAATGCAAGTGGTTGTTGTTGTATTGTAACCTACAGGACAAGACTGCAGTCCATTTGTCCAGTCCCAAACACGAATACATTTCGATGACCTACTTCCTCAAATATCCATCCAATTCTCCCTCAGGTTTTCCAACACTATCTACTTCCACCGACTCCCCAGGCACTTCATTCCAGACATCTGTGTGAAGTCGCTGAATCTAAACTGGCTTTGTAATTCCCCTCTTCTAAGCTGGAACCTGTGTCCCTTGGTAAAGCTCTGTCCATCTTGAGCATATTGGGGAAGAAATTGGTCCCTGGGGGAGCCTGATTTTTGGGTGATAAATTGGAGTTTGGGGGAAGCAAGTGGAAACATCTTCTCTACGCCGACCATATCGAACCCTTTCATAATCAGGTCACCACTCAGTTTCTCTTTTCTCTTTTTTGCCTGTTCAGTCTCCACCAACTTAGTGTGAGGTGGGTGAGCCTAATCAGAAGCGCAATATCTGCAACTGAGTAGCAGAGTGCGGGAGCGGATGAGTGTAAAGTGGCAGTGTTTGCTCCCCAGGCAAGTTTGGTGATGAGACTGTTTCGGGTTTAGGGCAATATATCTGGTGTAAAGGTGTTTCCACTTGTAGAGGAGACCAGAACTAGGGGCCATCAATATAAGATAGTCACTAATAAATCCAATAGGGAATTCAGGAGAAACTTCTTTACCCAGAGAGTGGGGAGAATGTGGAACTCGCTACCACAGGGAGTGGTTGAGGCGAATAGCATTTAAGAGGAAGCTAGATAAAATGAGGGAGAAAGGAATAGAAGGATATGCTGATAGGGTGAGATGTAGAGGGGCATAAACACCAGCACGGAGCAGTTGGGCCGAATGGCCTGTTTCTGTGCTGTAGACTCGATGTGAGAATGGAGCTGTGTCCTGTTACAGATGATAAAATGTTGATAGTTTAGTTTACTTTGAGGTTAGTTAATTGTTTTTTGCACTTCATCAGTGTTAAGACAATGACTATCTCCAACAAGCGAGAGTCTAACCATCGCCCCTTGACATTCAACGGCATTACCATCGCCGAATCCCCCACCATCAACATCCTGGGGGGTCACCATTGACCAGAAACTTAACTGGATCAGCCACATAAATACTGTGGCAACAAGAGCAGGTCAGAGGCTGGGTATTCTGTGGCGACTGTCTCACCTCTTGACTCCCCGAAGCCTTTCCACCATCTACAAGGCACAAGTCAGGAGTGTGATGGAATACTCTCCACTTGCCTGGATGAGTGCAGCTCCAACAACACTCAAGAAGCTCGACCCAATCCAGGACAAAGCAGCCCGCTTGATTGGCCCCCTATCCACCACCTTAAACATTCACTCCCTCCACCACCGGCGCACCGTGGCTGCAGTGTGTACCATCTACAAGATGCACTGCAGCAACTCGCCAAGGCTTCTTTGGCAGCACCTCCCAAACCCGCGACCTCTCCCACCTAGAAGGACAAGGGCAGCAGGTGCATGGGAACACCACCACCTCCAAGTTCCCCTCCGAGTCACACACCATCCTGACTTAGAAATATATCGGCCGCTCCTTCATCGTCGCTGGGTCAAAATCCTGGAACTCCCTCCCTAACAGCACTGTGGGAGTACCTTCACCACACGGACTACAGCAGTTCAAGAAGGCAGCTCACCACCACCTTCTCAAGGGTCAATTAGGGATGGGCAATAAATGCTGGCCTTGCTAGCGACGCCCACATCCCATAAACAAATTTTAAAAAAGAATTAAAACTGTCCTGTCCTGCCGACCACAAAATGGAAGCTGGAGCTGGGGCGAGTCTTTGACATTTAGGATCACCTGATGTGGAGAGTTTGTCCTACGGATAATGAGAATATGTCTCATCAAGGCATTGATTAGATTATTTAATTGAGCCAGGAGAAGGTGCTTTGTGTAGCTTGATGCATCACCGTGTCTTTAATATGACTTGATTGGCATTTATATCCAGAGGCTGTTGATGGGCGAGTAGCTCATTCTTGTAATCTTGCAGTTTAGTTTCGTGTGTGCCTGAGCTTTGTGTGCAAGGCAAGCACATTGCCTCTCTCATTCATCAACCATCGCATCAGAAAGCACATGAAAGTTGACATCTTCCACAATCTCGTTGCTTATTGGACTTTGTAAGAAATATGCTCTAAGATAGATTTGCAAATTTTTGTGGACTGATTCATTTATTGTTTTTTTAACCATCAGTCTTTTGCTGCGTTCTTGGATTTCTGTGTAATCTTAATTCTAATTTTTTGCAAATAAATTCTCTTTGTACTTTTAGTTGAATGATGTGCTCTGACAGCGTGAGGTCGAAGGTTGCCCGGTGAACAACCCATGCACTCTCCAGACTGAAATAACTTGGTAGTAGGATAAATGTTAATGGTGCGGCACACATTGGGGCAGAGGTACACCACCTACAGGCTCCAAACCCCGGCAAACCGACCCTCACAGTTCAGACATCCCAGTCCTATTTGTACTTTATACCTTTCATTGCCTGGCTTACCTCCTTTCAACCGTGTGGTTCTGGAGGTTTCTGAAAGCCTGCTTTTAGCACTGTTGTCTCATTGAAGGATAAATTCTAAAGGAGAACTTCAAATCCTGTTGGCTTATACAGCTCGAGAAGGTTAATATAAACTTCACACGTGGCCCTCATTGCACCTTAGTGTACACCTCCGTTGGCCATGAATGCAAAAGGATGGACATCCTTACATTATAATCGTAGGAGACATAATTTTACCTATAGAAACTGGTGAGAATGTGGGACCCAGTACCACATGGAATGGTTGAGGTGAATAGCAGAGATGCATTTAAGGGGAAGCTGGATAAACACACGAGGGAGAAAGGAATAGAAGGTTATGCTGATAGGGTGAGATGAAGAGGGGTGGGAGGAGGCTGGTGTGGAGCAGAAACACCGGCATGGACCAGTTGGGCCGAATGGCCTGTTTCTGTGCTGTAAGTATATGTAATTCTATGAACCTTGCACAAATAAAGAAAGTTGACAGCAAACCCATATTATAACAGCTGGTAATTTGAATAGTGGCAGAAGATATGGGGTCATTAATGACCTGCTTACATGGACCCATTAATGATTGTGGAACCTATTTATGTTGCTGATTTCAGCTATGGCAATTCAGTTTGTTGTCTGCCAGGGGAGTTCCCATGAAGAACAATACTAGAGTCATGGATCTGCTTTTCTTGGGTGCTATTGAGTTTCGCGAAGTAGAACGATCTGTGCACGAGGTGCATGTGAAGACTGGTCTATGCGTAGAGTCATTTATGATCTCGGGGCCCATTTATATAAACGTCACTTGGTTTAAGGTGGAAGCGAGTGCTAGAATGTCTGGTTTATGTAAAAGATGGACACTGGTCAACAGTTTAAGACCATGGAACATTTATGTGACCAAATGCTAACAATCTAACCAATGGACTAGGCAATATGTATAAATGAATAAGCTGTTAATTTCTGTTAGCCAGCCTGATACTGTCCAGTGGACTATTTTGTGACATGTAAAACGCCCAATCATTAGGGTAATCTTTAGAAATGATCATTTTTGTTCTAGAATGGACTGAACTCTGAATAAAACTAGAAGCTAGAAATGGCAGAAAATATGTGAAGTATTTCGCTAGCTAGCTTCTTAATTGAAAGATTTCAGACAGCGTTAGCCTCTTCGAACTTCAAGACAGCTGATTTTTTAGATATTCATCTGCAGTTACCAGAATTATTTGTGTGTTAGTGGGCTGACGTTATATTGTTTCATAAGACAGATTTTTCACAAGCAAGCCCAAGAATATTTTTAGTGCCCAGGAGGTGGAACGAGTCTCACTTTCCTGCCTAAAATAACACGCACCAAAAAACATGATACATTTCAATCAGCGTTCAGTAAACAACCTTAGCAACGCAGGATAACGTCAACCAGACCCTGTCTTTGTGAATAACGTAACAAATTGAAGTGCTAGAAAATATGCATCTTGCGTAAGAAAACTTGGTCGTGTTCATATATTTTATATTCCAGGGGGGAAAAGTTCGGTATCGCCCATTTTGGGGCGCTAATATCGGCTGGGCGCAAAGTTTAGCGCCCGGCGCTAATTATCGCCTCCGACTGCAAAATTCGTCTCCATCGCCCCTGGAGGTAATTTGAGTGCTAAATCAGGCGCTACACACCTCTCTCAAGGCGGTAACGTCGGGGAGTGAGGCGCTACCTCAGAACGCTACCGAAGCTCAGGCTATGTCCGTTACCATGGAAGCCAGACAGACTGGCGCCGTCCAGTTCTTAAAGGGGAGGGGCCATCTTGCTGGCCAGCCACTCCCTGCTCATTGCAGCCTTGAATCTCGGCCTGGAGAGACCTCGAAAGCAATTGTGTTGGAAGCACTAATGGATAGGCCCAGGGAAAGAGCTCGGCGTTTAGGAACCTCCAAAGTAGTGCTGAGGGGCCAAAACTCCTTAGGACAGCGTTAAATCTCTCCAGACGTCTCTCTCTCTCTCAAACTGCGTGTACCAAAAATTTTGCCGACAAGAAAAGGCAGGAAGCACCCACCTTTAAATAGCGCTCCCCCAGCCCCTTCCCGACTTGAAAACGTTCCCCTCTACCTGTCGTTCCTAGCGGCAGGCGCTAAGGCAGAGGGCGCGACTCAATATCTGGTCCGGGGCGCTACTGGGGCATTGCACGCTCGACTGACGTTACGATCTGTGGGCGCAGGAGATCGTGGCGGTAGTGTTTAGCGCTGCCGCAAAACGAGTGGTCAATTTCGCGAGCGGTGCTAAAATCGCCGCCCTCGGGCGCTAAGTTCCTAGCGCCCCGTTAGCTCCCCACGGAGGCGCTAACGGGAGGCGCTAACCAACCAAATTTTTCCCCCCAAGTGTTTCGATAAAATTTTTAACTTGTGGTATTTATCACACTCACTCTAGCCTGATCTGGAATTCATCGTGCAGTAGTGTGTGCATTGTGATTAGAACAGTGTCGTCCTTGCTGAATACTGTCCTAAATCTGCCCCATTTGGGTGCTTTATGATCACATTGCCACGATACAGACTGATCTGTAGAACTGAAATGGCAAGAGTGGCTTCTCATCTCAGTTAACAGCTGACAGACAATTTCTCCAACCGCTGCAGTTTTTTGTTTAATTCATTCTCGGGATGTGGGCGTCACTGGCAAGGCCCAGCATTTATTGTCCGTCCCTAATTGCCCCTTGAGAAGGTGGTGGTGAGCCGCCTTCTTCAACCGCTGCAGTCCGTGTGGTGAAGGTGCTCCCACAGTGCTGTTAGGGAGGGAGTTCCAGGATTTTGACCCAGCGACGATGAAAGAATTGCTCGGTCAATGGCGGCACTACTGAACCACTCTTCCTCCAAGTGGTGATCAACATGGAGGCGTATTGATTCATCAGGCAAGAGATTTCTCTACCCATGGGTTTGAGCTGAAGCTATGAGACTAGTCTGTGAATGTTTCTCATGTTGGCTTAGTTCTTGTGTACTGCACACAAGTTCAGGTGTATTGATGCATTCGTGAGGGAAACCACTTAATTATCTTCAAAGTTATCAGGGAATTAGAGTATTTATAAGGTTTGCAAAACAAAATGAAATGTAGAATCGGGTGCTGAAAGTGCATTGGAAAGCATTTGGAATTCCCGACTCTACATATTGTAGTTACCAATGTTCACTTTAAGCTGTGTGGCTCGCAGCGGTCTGGAGCTCCCACGCAGGCCGCTTGCAGGCTTTACAATAGGAAAAACTGCGCATGCGCGGGAATTTGATTGGGCCGCGCAACCCCTTAATGGGGCCGCACACTCAAAACAAAATTAAACGGAACATTGGCAGTTACATAGCATAGATTTTACAGCACAGAAACAGGCCATTCGGCCCAACTGGTCCGTGCCGGTGTTTCTGCTCCACTCGAGCCTCCTCCCACCCCTCTTCATCTCACCCCATCAACATATCCTCCTATTCCTTTCTCCCTCATGTGTTTATCGAGCTTCCCCTTAACTGTATCTCTGCTATTCGCCTCAACCAGTCCCTGTGGTAGCGAGTTCCACATTCTCACCACTCTCTGGGTAAAGAAGTTTCTCCTGAATTCCCTATTGGATTTATTGGTGACTATATTTTATTTATGGCCCCTAGTTCTGGACTCTCCACAAGTGGAAAACATCTTCTCTCCATCTACCCTATCGAAACCCTTCATAACTATAAAGACCTCGATCAGGTCGCCCCTCAGCCTTCGCTTTTCTAGAGAAAAGAGCCCCAGCCTGTTCAGTCTTTCCCGATGGTTAGAGCCTCTCGGTTCTGCATTAACAGTTGCTACTTTGACATGCAAATGGTAACATTTATGAAGGTTTATTTATGATATATGGATATATGGATATGTCGTGTGGAGTCTGAGTCAAATTAAGGCAAGAATGACTCCTTTTCTGAGCAACACCTTCCTTATTATTTATCTAGCCAAGCACAGAGGTAAGCAGGTACATCTGGGTCTGCAGCTGGTGGTAGAAAACAAATATTTATCCCAGTGGGATGTTGCATGTCGAACACACTGACACACTCGACAGACCAGGCTGCTCTCTGCAAACTCAGGTTACAACCCACCAATCTCCGCTACAATAATCCTGATTAGCATCTTTGTAGTATGGGCTTTAGCTGAATTATAAGGACCTGTAGTCAGTTGTCCCAGTACCTCTAGCACGACCTTTCTACCAGGGTAGACAGAGGGGCCGGAAATGTCCCATCAAAAATGCGGATGGGCTTGGATCGTGGGTGCTGTTAAATTGTTAAAAATGTGAATCCCGACCTGATCCTGCCTCCAACATTTGGTGAGGGGGGGGGGGGCGTTACCTCAATTTAAATATTGTAATGAGGCTGGAAGCCTCTATTTTCCATTGGCCTGTGGACGGGTTTCGCACATTTCGTGAAACCCGGCAGTTAAACCGAGGCGGGGACTGGTGGATCCAGGAGGTAAGTGGCTTTACATCCACCGCCTGGATCCAGGGTCCCGACCATACCCACCCCGCGATCGGAGACCCCCTCACGAGGCCTTCGATCGTCTCCCCAGGCCTCCCCCCCAGGCCTTCCTCCCCTCAACGATGATGATGAGGCCGGCCACGATCCCCTGATCCCTGGCCGACCCCCCCCTCCGTGATCTCCGATCCCCCCCCCGATCCCCCCCGCAAACCCTGTTTGCCTGCCGATCCTGCAACCCACCCCGATCCTCTCTCCCCCGATCCTCTGTCCCCCCTCCCACCAAATGCCAACCCACCACGATCCTCTCCCCCCGATCCTCTCTCCCCCCGATCCTCTCTCCCCCCTCCCGCCGATTGCCAACCCCCCCGGTCCTCTCTCCCCCGATCCTCTTTCCCCCTCCCGCCGATTGCTAACCCCCCCGATCCTCCCTCCCCCTGATCCTCTCTCCCCCTCCCGCTGATTGCCAACCCCCCCGGTCCTCTCTCCCCCGATCCTCTTTCCCCCTCCCGCCGATTGCTAACCCCCCCGATCCTCTCTCACCCCCGATCCTCTCTCCCCCTCCCGCTGATTGCCAACCCCCCCGATCCTCTCTCCCCCCGATCCTCTCTCCCCCTCCCGCTGATTGCCAACCCCCCCGGTCCTCTCTCCTCCCGATCCTCTCTCCCCCTCCCGCTGATTGCCAACCCCCCCGGTCCTCTCTCCTCCCGATCCTCTCTCCCCCTCCCGCTGATTGCCAACCCCCCGATCCTCTCTCCCCCCGATCCTCTCTCCCCCTCCCGCCGATTGCCAACCCCCCCGATCCTCTCTCCCCCAATCCTCTCTCCCCTTCCCGATTGCCGACCCTCCTCCCAGAACAAAATTCCGGCCGGGAATTCTTGTATTGGTCTTTGTGAGGAGTTACGGATATTTTTCCTGCTCATTTGCAGCACTCAAAGTGAATCTGTAGAGTTTTAAAATTGTATACCTGTAACTTCTCCAAGCATCTGTTAATCAGTTCTCATTGACAGAAGCTGCGTCCCTTTGTGAAGTCAGCCAAGTTTTGTAATATATGTATAATAGATTTCTCTTTAAATGTCTTTGACAGTTATTAGGTGCCCTGGGCTGTTTGCTAATGATGGTTAGTAAAACAGGATACATGGTCAGCAATGTATGCACATCTTGTATTTCACAAATTACTGATCCATGGAAGTTACATCAGTTGAATTTTTTAAATGATAGAACTTGTGTATGGTCTTTCAGTACCTTGGAGAGCAGCATTTACAATGGATAACAAGGGCACTGACATCTAGTAAAGACATCATTGATAGCTGCAGCATGTAAAAAAATATCTCGCTGAATTCCTTCAAGCGAGAGCTGGACCTGTTTCTGGTTGGGGTGGAGATCACCTCGTACAAAAGATAGGGACCGTATAACATAAATTTGGGCCGGAATGGTCTCCTGGACTAGTTTCGATTGCATAAGGGGGGTCGGGGGTCAGAGATGAACTTCCCAGATATTTTCCCCCCCCCCATTGGCCTGGGTTTTTAATCTGGTTTTTCACCTCTACCAGGAGATCACATGGTTTTTGGGTGGGGTGGGGATGGAGTGTGTCTATTGTGATGCACGAGGTGTGGGACGGGCTGGACGGACCAGAGGCTCTTTTCCTGTCCATCATTATCGCCGTTTCTTCATCGCCGCTGGGTCAAAATCCTGGAACTCCCTCCCTAACAGCACTGTGGGAGCACCTTCACCACACGGACTGCAGCGGTTGAAGAAGGCGGCTCACCACCACCTTCTCAAGGGCAATTAGGGATGGGCAATAAATGCTGGCCTTGCCAGCGACGCCAACATCCCATAAAACAAATTTTAAAAAAATCATTGTTCGTATGCTCGTATTACTTCCAAATTCACTGCCCTCCCCCCCTCCCCAAAGTGGAGACAAATATAATATATTGGGCCGGATATTCCGATCCCTACGGGTGCACCCGTAGGGACATCGGAAATGCCGGTTTCAGGCATGCACAGCGCATGCGCTGAAAACCGGCATTTCCGATCTGTCAAGAATGCTCTTGACAGATCGGACGCCTGCCCTAGAGAAGGGCCTCTGCGGGGGGGAGAGTTCCGCTTCCTGCAGAACCTCCGCCCGCTGAAAACCCTTAGAAATCTTACGCCTGGTAAAAGCAGGCGTAAGGCCTGCTTTTTCCAGCAAAAAAGTTGAAAAAAGTAAAAAAAAAAAAGTTTTTTCACTCATTTATCATTTAAAAATACTTAAAAAAAAGATAAGTTTATTTTTAGCCCATAAAAAACTTTATTATTTTTTTCAAAAATTTAAATTTTTGTTTAAAATATTTAGTTTATTGTAATTTCAACTAATTTTTAAAATGTGATTTTCAAAAAAATGTATTTAATGTTTTACAGTGTTTTTGGGGTGATCTCCATTTATATATTTGACAGGTCTCTCTGTCAAGTGTATGAAGGGAGATTCCCTTCTTTGATTGGCTCCCAATGACCCACGTGATCCCAGGGACGCTGCGAACTACCTGCGCCTCTGGGATACGTGGGCCTTGTGCACTTGGAGTTCGAGAGGCTCAGCATCGGAACTATACGCACCTCGGGAGCCCTCAGGTAATGGCGTAGATTTTTTCCAGATCGGAGGCCTCCGCACACGGGAAGCCTCCGATCGGAAAATACGGGCCAATATCTCTAATGCTGCACATGTCAAGCTAGTGGTAATGCCAGTGGTGTGCCAGTGAGCTGTGCCAATGAGTAACACATGGGTTCCTTCTTGGGATTTCAGCATATTCTGATTACGATACAAATGACACCACTTTATTTTCGACTATAATTTTTCGCCAGAAATCTAAAATAAGGATGTGAACTTCTAATCCTGCGGCAGTCTAATTACTGTGGCCCAGACTTTCCTGGGGATTTGCGCCATTGCAATGACGCATCTATGTCGTAGCGACACTTGAACGGTGTAAAAGAAGGAGGAGATGGTGGAGTCAGCCACTTGCACCGTTAGTTATGCCACTCTGTATTTTCCCTGGGACTGTTGTGCAATTGTCCTCACCCGAAACATTGGGAAGGTAATTACCAGCTCCCCGGCCCCATTAAAATCAACGGTGATCCCGATTTTCCTACCTTTATTCCAGGTTTCATGCTGCTGCCTTGGCCTGGCATCAGAGCGATTTATTGCTCCAAGATCGGAGTTAAACTCCCAGTTGCTAAAAATATATTACTTGTTAAGCCCGCCCTGCGAGTTTCCCGGCCAATTAAAAGGAAGCGGGTCTGATGACGTCATTTGATGACGCGTCATCAGCTGGTTTCCTTAAATGGGCCATGTCCACATTCATTTTGACATTTGTGCTGTCAGTGTTCTACAGCATTGAGGTGCTGCAAACACTGACAAGCACTGCACAAAGGCTCTCCCATGACTCCCTCCATATGCTTATGGAGGGAGTCACAGCTCCCAGGGAGGTCCTCGTCTCTTCCAATGGGCGGAAGAGACCTCCCCAGGAGACCAATGCAGCCTGGTTGCACATTGTACAGGAGGGCACAAGCAGGAGGACCAGGCTGCAGTGACGTAAACCTTTCAATGATCTCAGTAGATCATGAAACATTACTGCCAAGCCACACTCAACCTCATCCTGCTGTGCCTCTCATCACATCCCCATCACTCTGCCTTCCCTACCCTACTCCTGCACATCCTTACTCACACCAACTTACCTTGCACCTCCACCCATCCCTCTCTCTATCTACATTATCACTTCCCCATCTCACGAGCCACCCCTCACACTCACCCTCATCCTAGTCCAATCATACCAACTAACAACACACAAGGGTAGGCAGTTGGGTGTTATTGCCAATGTTCATGTAAAGTTTCCAACAATGTGTTGTCAAACATTGAAATCTTTATTTTCAACAGTTTGCCTTCTTGGACAGATCTATGTACACCTTTGGAAGTGGCTTAGTGAGTTACAGTGAATGGTGAGACATAACGGTACCCCTCCTATGGTGGTGAGTGTGAAAGGAATGGCTTGGACATTGTAGAGATGCTTTATGGTGTTGGTATGTGGTGGTGCCAACCTGGCGCATCATGTGGCAGCCAGGGTGTACAGCATCAAGTGAAGTAAATCTGGCCATGGTGAGGCCATCCCTGGCCTCCCGGGCAGCAATGTGCTCGGGTGCTGATGCCCTGTGTCCTGTGCAGCATTAGTTGATTGCGGAGAAGGATGTTGTTGTTGTTGTTGGTGCTGCTGGTGTGCCTGGTGATGCTGGTGTTGGGGCTGATCGTGGTGGGATTGTGAGGACCAAGTTGAGATTTTTTCAAGGGCACCGATGCTGATGGAATAGATGCAGGTGAAGTAGAGATGACAGAAGGGATCTGTCAATGGTGAGAGAGGTTGCTCCAAGGAGGCGACACTGGATAGAGAGTTTGCTCCAAACACTTCAAACCTCCATAAAGCTGAAAAGTGTATTCCAAATCCTGAAGGCTCCAGCCTTTAAGATTGGAAATTGAACAGCTGTGAAATGGGAACTTTTATATCACTTTTGCAGCTGTCAACTATTCACAGCAATGCAGAGTCATTGAGAACCCGACACACTTACCTGACGTGATCCCCGAGCGCCGGGAACCTCGTAACAAACATGGAAAATCGTGAGGACCTGGTAAAATGCTGCTTAAATACCGTTAGTATCTCGATTGCTTGACCCGCCGCTTAGTGCCGGGTCTGCAAACCGCAGGCAGAGCCAGCACTTGGGAAATTAACGAGGAGGCGGGTTCAGAGCGGACTTCCGCCCCGCCGTCAATCACTGCCATTTTGACAGCGGACCCGCCTCCGACCCAACCCTCTGAGCGCCGGCAAAATTCAGCCCTCTATGTCTGGAGCCCATTCAATTTATGAGATTGTTTTCAGAATTTAAATGACCTTTTTCCTTTCTTTCCCCCCACAGCTCAATCTCACTAAAGCCACTAACACAACAAATGTATCTTCCCCAGTAACTCTAATTTACTTATTAATCATCATTGTCTCATCAGTTATGAGTAACCGTGTCAGCCGTGGCTCAGTGGGTCACTCTCGCCTCTGAGTCAGAAGGTTGTGGGTTCAAGCCCCACTCCAGAGACTTGAGCACAAAAATCCAGGCTGACACTCCAGTGCAGTACTGAGGGAGCGCTGCACTGTCAGAGGTGCCGTCTTTCGGATGAGAGGTTAAATCGAGGCTCCGTCTGCTCTCTCAGGTGGACGTAAAAGATCCCACGGCACTATTTCAAAGAAGAGCAGGAGAGTGCTCCCCGGGGTCCTGAGGCCAATATTTATCCCTCAACCAACATCAGTAAAACAGATTATCTGGTCATTTATCACATTGTTGTTTGTGGGAGCTTGCTGTGTGCAAATTGGCTGCCTACATTACAAAAGTACTTCATTGGCTGTAAAGCACTTTGGGACATCCTGAGGCCATGAAAGGAGCTATAGAAATGCAAGTTCTTTCTTTTTATACCTCAAAAACATTTCGAGTCCATCTGTTCGGAGGTGTCAGCGAGCCATTATGTAAATGTTTTGCTGTACACAATGATTTGCAATCTTCAGCCTCCTTCAAACCCAAAGCTTTTCAGTAAGTTTAAAAATTCAAGGCTAGCTCGCTTGGCTCCAGACAAAAATCTCGAAACTTGAAAAGGGTACATGACAGCTCGAAATAATTGTAGCTGGCAGTTGATTTAAGAAGTTCCGCTGCCAATTCACTGAAACCCTCCCACGACTCCCAAATGTGCTGTCCCTTCAGCTTTTGGATTGTCACTCAGTGCCTGATTTGCTGTGGTGTATTCTAATTTGACAAACCAGCAAAATTTGGGGCAAGTTAGCAACAGCGAGATTTACGGTGTGCATTGCTAATCTTGCAGTTGCAGAAATATCTTTGCCAATATTCCTGCGTTTTTGTATGGTCATTTTACAAACAAACCAAATATTACATTATATCGAATATTGATATGATTTACAAATTAACGGTGTGCATTCTTGATGTTTAGAATGAGTGGTTAACTTGTTTTCCAGGACATCCCCTTCACTTGTCCTCTCGTAGTGGAATCATGTACAAGATAAAGAAAGACTTGCATTTCTATAGCATCTTTCATGACCACCGGACGTCCCAAAGCGCTTTACAGCCAATGAAGTACTTTTTGAAGTGTAGTCACTGTTGTAATGTAGGAAACACGGCAGCCAATTTGCACACAGCAAGCTCCCACAAACAACAATGTGATAATGACCGGATAATCTGTTTTTAGTGATGTTGGTTGAGGGATAAATATTGGCCCCAGGACACCGGGGATAACTCCCCTGCTCTTCTTCGAAATAGTGGCCGCGGGATCTTTTATGTTCACCTGAGAGGGCAGAGGGGGCCTCGGTTTAACATCTCATCCGAAAGACGGCACCTCCGACAGTGCAGCTGTCCCTCAGCACTGCACTGGGAGTGTCGGCCTGGATTTTGCGCTCGAGTCGCTGGAGTTGGATTTGATCTTCTGACTCAGAGGTGTGCGTGCGACCCACTGAGCCACGGCTGACACATGGAGACAATGGAAATAGCTTAGATATACTGGATCTCTGATGCCAAAAAGCACGACTGTACGATGATATAAAATGCTCATTCCTGGGACTGAAGGCAGCAAACTGCATGTCTGTGGCATTGCCTTAGTGAGGAACTCAATGATGTTTGAGGAATTGTCCTGGGACCCAATTTGCAATCCCTCTGTTACTCTCCTGTATTGTGTTTAAAATTCCTTAACTAGGGCTTTTCCTAAGAAAGTATGTCTGCAGTATTCAATCGCTCCAAAACATAAATCATGTCACTCAGGGAGGAAAGCTGTATATCACATGACAGGCACAGTGTGCATTTCAAGAATAAACTCTACACTGTCTCACTTCAAAACTGCATGGTAGGGGAAGAGAAGGAATGTTTAATGAGACGTAATTTGAAAGTTGAGTGCGGCGTATCTCTTGTTTGTTTATCTGTTTCGGCGGGTGAGTGACAAGAGTGTAACAGCTTTGCTAAGAACCTAAGAAGGAAAGAATTGTATTTTGCCATCAATCTTATAAAAGTGGATATTAGAGGGTTGAATTTCTACGGGGGATGGGAGGGTTGACCCAATTTATGCCGTAACTGGGTGGGGGGGGGGCGGAATATCCTGGAGAAACCCCATTTCTCTGGTGTTCTGCGGATCTTCTGCCGATGTTGCGGTGTATGATTGAGAAATCACCTGTGGAAATTCAATCGCGAAGCATTTTTTCATGCAAGGATTGTCGAAATCTGGAACACTCTCTTCCCCCCCCACCATGCTGTGGATGCTAGGGGGTCAATTGAAATTTTCAAGACTAAGGTGGATAGATTTTTGTTGGGTAAGGGTAACGAGGGATAAGGAGCAAAGGTGGGAAAATGGAGCTGAGGTACAGATCAGCCGTGATCTCATTGAATGGCGGAACAAGCTCGAGGGGCTGAATGGCCTCCTCCTGTTCCTATCTTCCTTTGCCAAAGAGGTGAGTCTCTCATCTACCCTTGTATGGATCTTGGGGAAGAGCACACATCCTGGATAAAAATCAAAAGATTTACACCATGTGCTCCCAAAGCCTTCAGCTTCTCCATGAGAGCTACACAAGTGATTAGGTCGAAAGCCTTACGAAAATTGATTACAGCAATGTAAGTGGGTTTCCTCTGAATCTTACAAAGCTCTGCAATTTCATGTAAAGCCACAACCTACATGCACGTTTCTCCTGAGAGTCAAACTCAGGCTATTCCGAGCAATCCGAATTTTTCATTCTAATGAGGTCTGCACCATTCCACTATTTTCGTTCAGCACAATCACACAAGCTAATTTGTAACAAAAATTGGAGACGCCAAAATGTTTCTCTTGAGCATCCCCGATTTCAATCGCCCCACCATTGGCGGCCGTGCCTTCTGTTGCCTAGGCTCGAAGCTCTGGAATTCCCTCCCTAAACCTCTCCGCCTCTCTCTCCTCCTTTAAGACGCTCCTTAAAACCTACCTCTGTGACCAAGCTTTTGGTCACCTGTCCTAATATCTCCTTATGTGGCTCGGTGTGAAATTTTGTCTGAAAATCGCTGCTGTGCAGCGCCTTGGGACGTTTCTCTGTGTTAAAGGTGCTGTATAAACACAAGTTGTTGTTGCAGCGTGTATTTCTAAATCATCTAATGTTAAGAACAGCTTGGCAATTGCATCTATGTATTGGTAAGTTCTGCTGCTTCAAATATATGAGAAAACTTTTCAATCTAACGACAGTGAGATGGCATTGGGCAGTCTAGATCCTTGGCGTGTATGAAGGTTCAGAGTGCCAGGAGTGTGCTGACTGAGAATCATTGACCAATAGTTCGAAGCAGAGGAGGAAAGCATCCATCAGTTCAATCAGGTGTTGGTGCGGTGCCAGAATTGATTCAATGAGTGATTTAAAGACTCTCTCCAAGCCATGAAAAATGCCACCTTCTCTTTCCAGGTTTGGGGAAGCGGCACCGACAGCACACATTCTATTCGAAAGTTTCAAAATAAATCTTTCTTCGACCGACTGTGCCTGGCCGCTGAATTCCGATTAACAGATTTCTAAAAAAAGAAAAATCACGCTGCAGACAAACACCTTGCGATAAAAGGCCTTGGTTTTAGAGGACTCCTACCTGTGGTGTTGCCATGGTAACTCCACTCGGCGAGGCGTGGGTTGGGGGGAGTATTATCATCATCAGTTTGCATTATAAGTTTGGATGAAGGAATTTATAAGGGAAAAGTTAAGAGGAAGTGCAGACAGGTGCAAGATTCTTAATAGGCACTGCCTGATAGGGTGGTGGATACAGATTCAATAACAGCCTTCAAAAAGGAATTGGATAAATACTTGAAGGAGAAAAAATTGCAGGGATATGGGGAAAGAGCGGGGGAGTGGGACTAACTGGATTGCTCTTCGAAAGAGCCGGCGCAGACTCGATGGGCCAAATGGCCTCCTCCTGTGCTGTACTATTCGATGATTCTATGGGGGAGACATTCGGCTGCCTTGTGCCTCCCGTTAGCTAAGGGGTTAGCGACCGGGCACGGCGAATTCAGCGACGCCCGCGAACTTCCCTGCCGGTTTAGCGCTGGCGCTAACACTTACCGCCTCGCCCTCTAGCGCCTCGCAGATCGTGGGGTCACAAAGTGCGCAGCGTCCCGTTACCCCCCCCACCTGCAAGATGTGAAATTGCCTCCCGCCCCCTGCTGTATCGCCGGGTATCAGCAACGGCAGGAAGAGGAAGCGTTGTCACCTCGGCTGGCCGCTTGGGGAGCGCTAATTAAAGGGAAGGGTTTTCAGATTGGCCAAACTTTATTCTTTGCGCCAGTCTGGTGCCTGCTGAAAGTTTTCGATGCTTTATTGTTGCGAGATGTCCAAGCCCTGCACTCTCTGGGAGTGTTCGGGGCTGTAATGGCAGGTCGCCTGGCAACACAGAACTGAGCAGAAGTATGTTGCGCGCCATCATTGGCCCTCCCCTTTAAGCGAGGGAAGCAGCCTCCGATGCCGTTAGCAATGCGCTCCACATTGTCCAGCGCTCTGCCGCTACTGCCCCACTCTCGCACTTTAGCGCCCTAAGAGAAGTGGTTAGTGCTTGATTTAGCGCTCCGCTTCCCTCTTGGAGCGCGAAAGCTCAATTTCCCAGGACCAGAGAATGATTATCGCCTGCCGATACTTTTCCGAGATTTCAAAAGTTATCACCCCAACCGGGACGCTGGGGAATTTCTAGCCCTGTGTGGTGTGTTGTAAGCCGGGTGGTCATGGAGAATTCAGACATCGGATGATGCTGCAATTTTGGGTGGTGCCAAAGTAAACTGAACACTTGATTGATTTCATTGTGTGGGACCGACAGTTTGATCGCAGCATTGGGTGACCTCAATCAAGGGGGGGATCTGGGAGCAGATGGTGAGATTACGATCTTCAGGCGAGTTTGTATATTTATTACAAAAAGAAAATACTGCAGATGCTGGAGATCTGAAATAAAAACAGTAAATGCTGGAAATACTCAGCAGGTCAGGCAGCATCTGTGGAGAGAGAAACAGAGTTAACGTTTCAGGTCGATGACCTTTTGTCAGAAAAAAGAGGGTTGGTATGTGAAGTAAAGTGAGCAACACATGAAAGACAAGATAGCGGAGCCATTGAACCTGGAGCACTGAATCAACAAACGAGACGACAGGAAGGGAGACGGGATATAAACTGGGAGAAAGAGAGAACGGGAGAATCGACGGAAGAGGCATGGGTTACGTCACCACCCAGAAAAAGAAAGACTTGCATTTCTATAGCGCCTTCACGACCTCAGGACATCCCAAGGCGCTTTACAGCCAATGAAGTACTTTTGAACACTTACATTATTAGAATAACAGCAACAACTTGTATTTATACAGCGCCTTTAACGTAATAAACTGTCCTGCGGCGTTTCACAGGAGTGATTATCAAACAAAATTGACCCCGAGCCACATAAGGAGAAATTAGGGCAGGTGACCAAAAGCTTGGCCAAAGAGGTAGGTTTTAAGGTGCATCTTAAAGGAGGAGAGGGGCGGAGAGGTTTAGGGAGGGAACTCCAGAGCTTAGGGCCCAGGCAGCTGAAGGCACAGCCGCCAATGGTGGAGCGATTAAAATCGGGGATGCGCAAGAGGCCAGAAATTGGAGGAGCGCAGAGATCTCGGGGGGTTGTGGGGCTGGAGGAGGTTACAGAGATAGGGAGGGGGCGAGTCCATGGAGGGATTTGAAAACAAGAATTGAGACTTTTAAAATCGAGGCATTGCCGGACCGGGAGCCAATGTAGGTCAGCGAGCACAGCGGGTGATGGGTGAACGGGACTTGGTGCGAGTTAGGACACGGGCAGCCGAGTTTTGGATGAGCTCAAGTTTACGGAGAGTGCAAGGTGGGAGGCCGACCAGGAGAGCGTTGGAATAGTCAAGTCTAGAGGCAACAAAGGCATGGACGAGGGTTTCAGCAGCGGATGAGCTGAGGCAGGGGCGGAGACGGGCGATGTTACGGAGGTGGAAGTAGGCAGTCTTGGTGATGGAGCGGATATGGGGTTGGAATCTCATTCGGCTTATTGAGCCCTATTATCAGTGAAGTATACTTCAATATTCCCTCTTGTGTTAGACATTGTTGGGATGTGAGCGTCGCTGGCAGGGCCAGCATTTATTGCCCATCCCTAATTGCCCTTGAGAAGGTGGTGGTGAGCCGCCTTCTTGAACCGCTGCAGTCCGTGTGGTGAAGGTGCTCCCACAGTGCTGTTAGAGAGGGAGTTCCAGGATTTTGACCCAGCGACGATGAAGGATCGGCGATATATTTCCATGTCAGGATGATGTGTGACTTGGAGGGGAACTTGGAGGTGGCTCACAGAATCACAGAATCCCCACAATGCAGATAGAGGCCATTTCAGCCCATCAAGCCTGCACCGACACATATCCTACCCTATTCCCCGTAACCCCACGTATTTAATCCCCCTAACACTAAGGGTCAATTTATCATAGCCAAATCAACCTAACCCGCACATCTTTGTACTGTGGGAGGAAACCGGAGCACCCGGAGGAAACCCACGCAGACACGGGGAGAATGTGCAAACTCCACACAGACAGTCACCCGAGGCCGGATTCGAACCCGGGTCCCTGGCGCTGTGAGGCAACAGTGCTAACCACTATGCCAGGTGGTGGTGTTCCCATGAGCCTGCTGCCCTCGTCCTTCTAGGTGGAAGAGGTCGTGGGTTTGGGAGGTGCTGCCGAAGTAGACTTGTTATTGATTGGTCCAATGTGTGGTCATACTGCCATAAAGTACCAGAAACTAGTCAAGAGAGCAGTCATGCATATCTACTGGCTGTCTTGTGATAAAATAGTACCAGGATGTTGACTGATACCATGGCAACTGTGGAAGTGTGATTCTTATTTGCAGTAACTCGCACCTCAAACCGTGTCCTCAGGAATCATTTAAACCAGTTTTGTTACAAATTCTGTGAAATAGTTCATAGAATCATGAACTGTGCATAACCCTGACCAAAGCAGATTCGAGGGCCGATAGACAAGCGATAAGTATTTTAGTTTGCTGTTTAAATGACTGCAGAGACCCTGACACAATACTCATCGAGACCCTTTGTAAAGCATGAGCTAGATACCTTTCAAAATCCCACCCCACCTCAACCCGATTTACAGTCCGCCCGACTGACGACAGAATTCGAGCCATTGGCAGAGGTGGATATTTATGAAATGGGGATAAATTGTTGCAGCAGATTTTTGGCCATAATGGAGGTGTAGCTGGTTCCAACGCTGTTAAATCAAGCGTTATGGGTGGCCCACCTCAATTACTGTAGTCTATAAAAAATCCGCAGTGACAGGCAATTAACATTTCTGTGGCTGTGTATCAAAAAAAGCCATTCCTAATTTCGGCACCGAACAATCGAACCACTCCACCTAAACATAGGCCCCGGCATTTTGTGTGGAACTAGTTATGATTCAAATGTGAATAGGTTTAAAGGACTGCAGGAACAGAGAGACCTGGGGTGGGGGGGATGTACACAAATCTGAGAAAGAAAGACTCGCATTTCTACAGCGCCTTTCACGACCACTGGACGTCCCAAAGCGTGTTTCCGCCAATTAAGTCCTGTTTGAAGTGTAATGTAGTCACTGTTGTAATGTAGGAAAACGCAGCAGCCAATTTGCGCACAGCAAGCTTCCAAAAACAGCAATGTGATAATGACTGGATAATCTGTTTTAATGATGTTAGTTGGGGGATAAATATTGGCCAGGACACCGGGGAGAACTCCCCTGCTCTTCTTCGAAATAGTGCCATGGAATCTCCCTCAGTACTGCCCCTCCGACAGTGCAGCGCTCCCTCAGTACTGCCCCTCTGACAGTGCAGCGCTCCCTCAGTACTGCCCCTCCGACAGTGCAGCACTCCCTCAGTACTGCCCCTCCGACAGTGCGGCGCTCCCTCAGTACTGCCGCTCCGACAGTGCGGCGCTCCCTCAGTACTGCCCCTCCGACAGTGCAGCGCTCCCTCAGTGCTGCCCCTCCGACAGTGCGGCGCTCCCTCAGTACTGCCCCTCCAACAGTGCAGCGCTCCCTCAGTACTGACCCTCCGACAGTGTGGCACTCCCTCAGTACTGCCTCTCCGACAGTGCAGCGCTCCCTCAGTACTGCCCCTCCGACAGTGCGGCGCTCCCTCAGTACTGCCCCTCCAGCAGTGCAGCGCTCACTCAGTACTGCCCCTCCGACAGTGGGGCGCTCCCTCAGTACTGCCCCTCCGACAGTGCGGCGCTTCTCAACCTTTATAAATCACTGGTTAGGCCTCAGCTGGAGTATTGTGTCCAATTCTGGGCACCACAATTTAGGAAGGATGTCAAGGCCTTAGAGAGGGTGCGGAGGAGATTGACCAGAATGGTACCAGGGATGAGGGAGTTCAGTTATGTGGCGAGACTGGAGAAGCTGGGATTGTTCTCCTTAGAGCAGAGAAAGTTAAGAGGAGATTTAATCGAGGTGTTCAAAGTTATGAGGGGTTTTGATCAGAGTAGATAAGGAGAAACTGTTTCCAGAGGGAAGGAGGGTCAGTAACCAGAGGACACAGATTTAAAGTAATTGGCAAAAGAACCAGAGGGTGAGATGAGGAGAATTTTCTTTATGCAGCGAGTTGTTGTGATCTGGAATGCGCTGCCTGAAAGGGCGGTGGAAGCAGATTCAATAGTAACTTTCAAAAGGGAATTGGAAAAATACTTGAAAAGGAAAAGATTTGCAGAGCTCTGAGGAAAGGGCAGGGGGAGTGGGACTAATTGGAGAGCTCTTTCAAAGAGCTGGCACAGGCACGATGGGCTGAATGGCCTCCTGTGCTGTATCATTCTGTGAAAGTGATTGAAAATAAGATCAAATCAAAGAAAACATTGGATTTCAGGCAGTGACGACTCTGTCTATAACGGTTATATTTTAGCACTGGATCAGAAATATCTACTTGTATTCTGCATTACATGAGTATATTTTCCTCTTGTGGACAGAGTTAATCATTCTATTTTTGATTGTATTTAGTGATACCAATCAAAATGCTGGCGCTTCCAGTTATACTGCAGGCGGTTTGAAACAAAACAGATTCAAAAATGGGAAGAAGAGAAAATCAGCCATTCATGACTGACCTGTGATAATGCTCATTTTCACAGCTCAGTGTCAGCCCTGGCTCAGTGGGCAGCACTCTCGCCTCTGAGTCAGAAGGTGTGGGTTCAAGTTCCACTCCAGAGACTTGAGCACAAAATCTAGACTGACACTTCAGTGCAGTACTGAGGGAGTGCTGCACTGTCAGAGGGTCAGTACTGAGGGAGTGCTGCACTGTCAGAGGGTCAGTACTGAGGGAGTGCTGCACTGTCAGAGGGTCAGTACTGAGGGAGTGCTGCACTGTCAGAGGGTCAGTACTGAGGGAGCGCTGCACTGTCAGAGGGTCAGTACTGAGGGAGCGCTGCACTGTGGGAGGTGCAGTACTGAGGGAGTGCTGCACTGTCAGAGGGTCAGTACTGAGGGAGTGCTGCACTGTCGGAGGTGCCATTTTTCGGATGAGGCGTTAAACCGAGGCCCCGTCTGCTCTCTCAGGTGGATGTAAAAGATCCCTTGGGCACTATTTTGAAGAAGAGCAGGGGAGTTCTACCTGGTGTCCTGGGGACAATATTTACCCCTCAACCAACATCACTAAAAACAGATTATCTGGTCATTGTCACATTGCTGTTTGTGGGAGCTTGCTGTGCGCAAATTGGCTGCCGTGTTTCCTACATTACAACAGTGACTACACTCCAAAAAGTACTTTATTGGCTGTAAAGCGCTTTGAGACACCCTGAGGCTGTGAAAGACGCTGTAGAAATGCAAGCCTTTCTTTTTTCTTACTTTGCACTTCTCAAATGGCCAAAATGGCATTAACGAGCGTTAGTAACAAATCTGTTATTGGTCCAGCTGGGTGGAGTGTGCAAAGTGCACCTTTAATGGCCCAAATTCTTTTTGCCAATAACACCAAAAGCAGAATATTTCAGATGCTGAAAACATAAACTTGTTGGAAACACTCAGCAGGTCAGGCAACCTCTGTGAAGAGAGAAACAGAGTTAACGTTTCAGCTCGATGACCTTTCGTCAGAACTGGAAGATGTTCGAGATTATAACCAAGTACAGGAGAGGAGGAAAGAATAAAAGGGAAGGTCTGTGATAGGATGAAAGGCAGGAGAGATTAAATGACAAAAGGGAGGATGGTGCGAGGCAAAAGGAGATGGTAATGGGCTAGTAAAGAAACAAAAGATGGGTCAAGAGGAGGTGTAAATGGCAACAGCAGAATAGCAGAGGGGGAGGGAAAATTTGGGAAAGAGGATAAGGATCCCATGGCCCGGGAATGTGGCGGGGAAAGGCGGGAGGGGAGTCCCCAGGGGTGCGGACCACCTCGCCAGCCCTCCCCCAACCCCACCCCCAGCACCAGCCCCCAACCCCTCCCCCACCCCCAGCACCGAGCCCTCCCCCTCCCCCACCCCCACCCCCAGCACCGAGCCCTCCCCCACCCCCACCCCCAGCACCGAGCCCTCCCCCCTCCCCCACCCCCAGTACCGAGCCCTCCCCCACCCCCAGCACCGAGCCCTCCCCCCTCCCCCACCCCCAGTACCGAGCCCTCCCCCCTCCCCCACCCCCAGCACCGAGCCCTCCCCCACCCCCAGCACCGAGCCCTCCCCTCTCCCCCACCCCCAGCACCGAGCACCAGCCCTCCCCCTCCCCCACTCCCAGCACCAGCCCTCCCCCTCCCCCACCCCCAGCACCGAGCCCTCCCTCCTCCCCCACCCCCAGCACCGAGCCCTCCCCCTCCCCCTCCCCCACCCCCAGCACCGAGCCCTCCCCCACTCCCAGCACCGAGCACCAGCCCTCCCCCTCCCCCACCCCCAGCACCAGCCCTCCCCCTCCCCCACCCCCAGCACTGACCTAAACTCGCTCCCACTGCAACCCCATGGCTGTCCTGAATCTTGCTAACAGACCACAGGCTAAAATGAAGCCACTTGTTCCCCATCACTTAGTTACCTTTGGTGTTGTGCAAATGGACAATCATGGAATGTGACATTGTATTAGTTTTTTCCCCCCAAGGATACGAATACAGTAAATACTGCTCAGCAAACAATCCCAGCACAGGTGCGATGGGCAGAATGGCCTCCTTCTGTGCTGTATCGTTCTGTGATTCTACATTAAACTGAGTGAACGCGACGCAACTGTCATCGCCAGTGTTCCCGTTAAGCTGCTCGGCTGCACAGCGGTCCGGAGATCCCGCGGAGGCCGCTCGCCGGCTTTTAAATGGAAAAAGCGCGCATGCGCTGTAATTTGAATGGGCCGTAGCCGCCCTTTAAAGGGGCCGCTCACCAGAAAATAATTAGCGGGAACGTTGGTCATTGCATCTCCTATTTATTTAACTGCGTTGTTTTAACTAACCTGGTAGGATTTAAACTATTGACCAGCAGTGTGCTGCTCTGTCGGAGGGGCCGTCTTTCGGATGAGATGTTAAACCGAGGCGCAGTTGGACGTAAAAGATCCTGGTGCCACTATTTTGAAGAAGAGCAGGGGGAGTTCTCTCCAGTGACCTGGGGCCAATATTAATCCCTCAACCAAGATAACTAAAAACAGATTACCTGGCCATTATCACATTGCTGTTTGTGGGAGCTTGCTGTGCGCAAATTGGCTGTCGCGTTTCCCTACATTACAACAGTGACCACACTTCAGAAAAAGTACTTCATTGGCTGTAAAGCGCTTTGAGACGTCCTGAGGTGGTGAAAGGTGCCTCGGTTTAACGTGTCATACCTTGTGTTTGTAAAGAAGCACTTTTTCAGGCCCCCTTAAACCACGCATAACCTATCTGCATTGGAAAAAAACACTTAAAAATAAAAAACACAATGGCTTGCGTCATTGCATCATTTTTTGTGCCCTACAGTCTAATGGCAGGTGCCATTAAAAAGGTCAAGATGCCTTTTGCTGATTGCAAGGGGCGTCTTGCAGTGCGGTGTTAATGAGCGCTGTGGCAATCTGCGCTGCCTTTGAAGTGGAAAGGTTAACGCTGTCTGGCGAAACAGCTTGGCAAATTCAGAGATCAGCTGCTGATGTCCCTTTCTATAATTAAATGACCAAATAAATTCACGGTTACTTGCTTAGCACTGAGTCCCGGAATGTACAAAGCTAGCAAAACATTTGTTTTGTTGTGAGCACATTATGAGCTAAATCCATTATTTAATGCAGTTCTTTCTTTCCCTCTCTCTAAACGCCTTTTCTTTATTATGTTTTATCCAACACTTTTTTTTGTACGACGAAAGATAAATCCAAATGTATAAAATCCGCTTTTAAAAAATAAAATCTTGTTTAATCCCCCATCGGTATCAGATCCCTCTCCTCCTCACTGCCTTACTGCACGAAAGTGATAAAAAGATCTCTTTGCCCAAATGTAATTTTATGTGTGAATGTGTTGGAATTTCGGAATGTTGAAATGGGGACAGAAATCCGTGACTCTTTGTGAAAATAATTAGTCATATTTATCAGAGGCTCAATGCCTCTCTCAAATCCCAGGCTGATTTTAAAAACCACAGGCAGGAGTTGAAAGTTACACATCGACATCGTTGCTAAGATCTCTCCTGGCTGCTGTGAAAAGAACCCGCTTTTATGCTTCTTGGTGCCTTCACTTGGGCGACCGTTAAACCTCCGGCGAGAATTTGTTTTGTCATTTTGAGTGTACAGCTTTATTCAGAACTTGGCAGCAGTTCTCTTGCTTTGTCATTTTTATTCTGGCGTGTATATGAATTTGGTTCTCGCACTGCAGTTATCTTGAGAACTGGTGCAGTGCAGCTCGCTCCCATCTGAATGGTATAATTGCTGATCTTCTGTTTGACTCTTGGACTGAACATTTTTTTTTAAGATGCAGGAGTGATGGGAGGCATCCAGTCCCTTGCATTAAAACCGAATTAGCTTTGCAGTTTTTTTTTTAAGATTCTATCCTCGCTGGCAACATCACTGCTTTTCCAGCATTTCCATTTTTTATCTTGGCATTTGGAAGTGAAAATGTTTCTTCAAGGATTTGTTCCGACCTGGAGAAATCTCTCCCACTCCTGCTCCCTGGTGCTGTGCCTTTCTTGAGCAGAGAGTATTGTTTGAGTGTAATGTTTGCATCGTCAATGCTGTCAGCCCTGCTGATTCTCTGATTTAACTGTAAGATGAATTGTTTGTGTTGTTTGATGATTCCTAGGCAGTGTGTATTCATTACACGGTTGGCTTAATGCCCTGTTTGATTTGCCGTAAGATACATTTTTAAATCAAATTAAACGGTATTCATTCTTTTTTTTTGGCATGAGTCAATTTCTGTGAAATTTCTTGTGTGTTTAAAAAGCATTGTCCTAATCCTACAGCACATTCTTCCCTCACCCTTTGTGTTCAATTTCAAAATCATTGGCCCAGAATTTGCTGCCAAAACGGCGGTGGGTTTAATGGCGCTCGCCGTTATTGACGTGCGAATCGGCCAGCAACTTGTGGCGAGGGAGAGATTCCCCATCAGTTGCGAATCGCCACAAGTTGCCGGACGATTTGCGCCGCTCGGCGAAAATGGGATCTCCCCGAGACTCAGGAAATTGCTGGATGTTGGCATCAATTACCCATTAAACTCACCGCAGCAAGTTAGGGCTGGTACTTAACAGCGTAAGGACCCTTTTAATGAGGAGATTTATGTTCCTGCAATGCCGCTCAACCTCTCCGGCCCAGAAAGGGAACAATTTAAACTGTGGAGTCTCACTCCTGCAGGTAGCAAATTGTTCTAAGAGATTTTTAATGTTTGTATTTTTTCCTTACTTTTCCTTTCCGTCTCTTTTCTCTCTCTCTTTTAATCCAGTCTTTCTTTCCCTCTCTTTATTTCTCTCTCTGTATCTGATTTGACTCTAATTCACCCGATTTCCTTCTCCGTCGTTCCTCTGTTTCTTTCTCAATCCTTTAATCCTATTGGTTAAGGAGATAGACTGTTGGTCCCGTCGTTCACCGAGGTCCCAGATGCCCCGTTGCCCTCGCCGTGCCGTTAGCAGCTCGCACTGCCAGCGAGTTACAGGGCAAATGATATTCGAGCTGAATATAAGTGTGGGAAAAAAGTCTAACTAACAGGGCATGCTGCGAGATGCCCCACGCCAGCAAGATCTGGGTCATTGTTACAGTTTGAAACTCACTTTGCAGTAAATTACAAAGCAAGTTTAAAAAAATACAGGACGGAGTATATAGTGCATCAAAAAAAATCAAAACTCGGTATTTACATTCTGTACCACAGTAAACACGGGAATAGAAATGTGCTGAATGTTCACTTGATCTCCTGATGCTCATCGCTACATATGAAATACGAACAAAAAATGCTGGAAACACTCAGCAGGTCAGGCAGCCTCTGTGGAGAGAGAAACAGAGTTAACCTCTCAGGTCGATGACCTTTCGTCAGAACTGGAAGATGTTAGAGTTTTAACAGTTTATAAGCAAATACGGAGGCAGGGAAAAGGGGGAGGAGAACAACAAAAGGGAAGGTCTGTGATAGGGTGGAAGGCAGGAGAGATTAAATGACAAAAGGGTTGATGGTGCAAGGCGAAAGGAGGTGGTAATGGATCAAGTAAAGAAACAAAGATGGGTTCAGAGGAGGTATACATAAGAACATAAAAATTAGGAGCAGGAGTAGGCCATTCGGCCCTTTGAGCCTGCTCTGCCATTGACTGATGATCTTCTACTTCAACTCCCACTTTCCCACCCTATCCCCATATCCCTTGATTCCCTAAGTGTCCAAAAATCTATCGATCTCAGTCTTGAATATACACAATGACTGAGCATCCACAGCCCTCTGGGGCATGGAATTCCAAAGATTCACAACCCTTTGAGTGAAGATATTTCTCTTCATCTCAGTCCTAAATGGCTGACCCCTTATTCTGAGACTGTGACCCCTGGTTCTAGACTCCTCAGCCAGGGGAAGCATCCTCCCTGTATCTACCCTGTCAAGGCCCTTAAGAATTTTGTATGTTTCAATGTGATCACCTCTTATTCTTCTAAACTCTAGGCCTAGTCTACTCAATCTCTTCTCCTAGGACAATCCCCTCATCCCAGGAATCAGTCTAGTGAACCTTCGTTGCACTCCCTCTAAGGCAAGTATATTCTTCCTTAGGTAAGGAGACCAAAACTGTACACAATACTCCAGGTGTGGTCTCACCAGGGCCCTATATAATTGCAGTAAGACATCTTTACCCTTATACTCAAATCCTCTTGTAATAAAGGCTAACATACTATTTGCTTTCCTAATTGCTTGTTGTACCTGCATGTTAACTTTCAGTGATTCTTGTACAAGGACACCCAGGTCCCTCTGAACACCAACATTTCCCAATCTCTCACCATTTTAAAAAATACTCTGCTTTTTTCCTATTTTTCCTACCAAAGTGGATAACTTCACATTTCTCCACATTATATTCCATCGACCACGTTCTTGCCCGCTCACTTAACCTGTCTATATTCCCTTGCAGCCTCTTTGTGTCCTCACAGCTTACTTTTCCACCTAGCTTTGTATCGGCAGCAAACTTGGATACATTACACTCGGTCTCCTCACCTAAGTCATGGATGTAGATTGTGAATAGCTGAGGCCCAAGCACTGATCCTTGTGGCACCCCACTAGTTACAGCCTGCCAACCCGAAAATGGTTACAGCCGAACCATTATCAACACCTGCTGTCTGAAAAAAATGGGAGCAGTGTTTATGATCTGAAATTGTTGAACTCGATGTTGAATCCGGAAGGCTGTAAAGTACCTAATTGAAAGTTGAGGTGCTGTTCCTCGAGCTTCCGTAGAGCTTTATTGGAATTCTACATCTCGGTTTCCTTTAGTTGCGGTTCTCGCTCTGACCTTTGATTCCCAGTTTCCCAATTACTCTTATTTCTATCATTCTTGGTCACCTGGAATCAGCCCCAGTTTGTACTAAGGATTGTCTAAATCAACAGCTTGTCTTTAATTCTTTAATATTTGGCGTCAAACCGTTCACCAATCTTATTCTGTGGATGTTGAAATAAAAGTTTTTCTTGGGTATTACCAGCTGATGTGTGTCTTTTTTTCACCATTGCTCCCTTCTTTGTGCAACTAACTCGGCACCTTGTTTTCAAATCCCTCCATGGCCTCGCCCCTCCCTATCTCTGTAATCTCCTCCAGCCCCACAACCCCCCGAGATATCTGCGCTCCTTCAATTCTGGCTTCTTACACATCCTTGATTATAATCGCTCCACCATTGGCGGCCGTGCCTTCAGCTGCCTGGGCCCTAAGCTCTGGAATTCCTTCCCTAAACCTCTCCGCCTCTCTACCTCTCTCTCTCCTCCTTTAAGACGCTTCTTAAAACCTACCTCTTTGACCAAGCTTTTGGTCACCTGCCCTAATATCTCCTTCTGTGGCTCGGTGTCAAATTTTGTTTGATAATCGCTCCCGTGAAGCGCCTTGGGACGTTTTACTACGTTAAAGGCGCTATATTAATGCAGGTTGCTGTTGTTCCCAATGCGGTATGGTGTTGGGCTCTTTGTGAAGTGTAGGATGTGCAATTGACACAATTCAATAATGACTTCGCGGAGAGGCAATGAGAAACTTTAACTCGAACATCGCAGCACTCTGAAATGAATGCGATACCACGAGCAATTCATTAAACACAATGCAGGCTATGTTGGCATTGTTGGTCATTATTATGCACACTTTCTGCCACATAGTAATTAAGCAGCTGTGGTGTTGTATTAATAATCCTTCTCAAATCCTGATATAGGTTTATCAGAATAATAAATTGCGACCTAAAGCAATTATTGGTGCACATTCAATTAATTTAAATAACACTGCTAATTCCAAATAATACAATGATGCACTCTACTAGTGACATAAATCACACTTGGGATCCAACCTTAACACTGATAGACTTCAACCAATACAATTCAAGCAGGATTTGTTTCTTGCAACCTCTGATAGTAGCTGTAATATATAATGATACTGAGTTATCCTGTGCTAACACTGCTGATTTACTCCCGTGTTCTTTCATAGTGCCATCTATTCAATTATCTTTGATTCCATTGCATTATGTTAGTGCATTATTTTAATTAGATGCAACAGAAAGTTATGCAAGTACAACATACAACAAGAATGCGCTGCCTGAAAGGGCGGTGAAAGCAGATTCAATACCAACTTTCAACAAGGGAATTGGATAAATACTTGGAGGGGAAAAAATTTGCAGGGCTATGGGGAAAGAGCAGGGGGGAGTGGGACTAATTGGAGAGCTCGTTCAAAGAGCCGGCACAGGCACGATGGGCCGAATGGCCCCCTCCTGTGCTGTATCATTCTAATATTGGAACAAATCTGTGTCCGAGTTGGTCAAACGACAGCAACTCAGGAGAATCATGAAAGGTGAGCCAATACTTGAAGGCAGCTTGTAATGAAATGCTTCAAATTGATGCAGAAGTTGCAAACTATGAAATAGCTGGGACACACCAAGGAATTTTTTTTTACAATCTGTAGCAGGCCCTTAATTTGCAGAATGTCGTAGGAAATAGGTGTATAGATTTTTACAGGATGTTTCTTTTCGCTGTAACATCGTCCATCTCCGCCCTTGCCTCAGCTAATTGCTGCTGAAACCCTCATCCATGCCTTTGTTACCTCCATACTTGACTATTCCAACGCACTCCTGGCCGGCCTCCCACCTTGCACCCTCTGTAAACTTCAGCTCATACAAAACTCGGCAGCCTGTGTCCTAACTCGCACCGAGTCCCGTTCACCCATCACCCCCTGTGCTCGCTGACCTACATTGGCTCCCGGTCCGGCAACGCCTCGATTTAAAAATTCTCATCCTTGTTCTCAAACCCCTCCATGGACTCGCCCCCCTCGCCCCCCCCTCCCTATCTCTGTAACCAACCCAGCCCCACAACCCTCCGAGATCTCTGCGCTCCTCCAATTCTGGCCTCTTGCCTATCCCTGATTTTAATCGCTCCACCATTGGTGGCCGTGCCTTCAGCTGCCTGGGCCCCAAGCTCTGGAATTCCCTCCCTAAACCTCTCCACCTCTCTCTCCTTTAAGACGCTCCTTAAAACCTTTACTTTGACCAGGCTTTAGGTCACCTGTCCTAATATCTCCTTATGTGGCTCGGTGTCAAATTGTGTCTGATTACGCTCCTGTGAAGCCCTTTGGGGCGTTTTACTGCATTAAAGGCGCTAGATAAATACGAGTTGTTGTTGATCGGAGGCTAAGTAGCAGCTAACAGACATGCGCACAGCCTTAAAAAATAATTAAATCATTTTCAATACTAGAATGTACACGAGGAAAAATAGGTTGTTGCTGATGTTCACTAGTCCAGTGTGTTGCTGAATATTGAAGCAATTTTTATATGTGAAATATACTTATTTAAATAGAATGCTGGAGTCGCGAGATAAATGGTGCTAATATTCATCAAAATGTGTGAGAGTTGATAATGAAAATCTTACTATTAAAGAAAAGGTAAGTGTGGCTGTTAAGTGCTGAATTAATTTTTTTTTGCATGATCTAACCTGAGTTCCCAGATTCCAAATATACATCTCTAATTCTGGTTTCATTTAATATTGCTTCATGTTAAATATTACTCGAGGCTGTTGTATCAGTAATTTCTTTTCTATTTGAAACCTGCACAAATTAATTATCAAAATCAGCCTGTCCTTTTATTGCCTCCTTCGCAAACAATTACTCAGATCATTTAATTCACTTGCCTCCTTTTAAGAAAAGTTAATGGCATAGGACCCTCAGCGTGTGAATTCATACGCTTTCCTTTTAATGATAGACTGATTGGGACAAAACACAATAAAGCCCACACGCGCACTACTTGTGTATTACTCTGAAGATCTACTTGTAAACCTTAAAAAAAAGAACTTGCATTTCTATAGCGCCTTTCACGACCTCAGGACATCCCAAAGAGTTTTACAGCCAATGAAGTACAAACCCTTTAAAGTTCCTGATAAGTTATTAAAATATACAGTTTTGAGGTTGGTGCCTGCTTGCAGTTTTTGACTTAAATCTTTTTAATTTTTAAACTGCCTGTACACCGTACAGTGAATTGTACACATGTAGTGAAATGCCGTGTGCACCATTTATGCCACAGAAATATGGAGGTGACGAAAGCTGAATGTGTTTTGGTTATTCATCTGTCTCTCAGTGACTTAATTTAATCGGCTGTGTGGACTGAGACCAATTTCTAACTCAACTCGGTCCAGACTTGTTAATGCTCCAAAAAACACTGGCCCAAAAACTGCTGTCAGGACAATGAAGGAATGACGCCTGCCGTTGGTTAGACTTGGCCTTGCCCGTTTCATCTCCATGAGCTTTTGCACAGCAAGTTGCCACAAGTGGGCGATGGAAACAGCGCAGCGCCCTCTACAGGGCATCCGGGACCTGTGTGAACAGGGCAAGCAACTGTGTGTCTCCTTGACCAATCAGATTGAAGAATTGTTAATGAACAGCACAGTCTGAACCAGGAAGTATTAGTTAGAATATTGAATTCAATGTCAAATCAGGTACAGAAAGCCAAATAAAGAAAGATTGGTTTAAGAGAGAGAGAGAAAAAAAGAGAGAGAAAGGAAAAAAGTTAAAAGCTGAAAGAATGAGACTCCACACTTGTAAAAGTTCATTTTCAGTGCCAGTGAGATTGTTTGGCAGTAATTAAGACTTAGTTCGCTGGCTAAAAGGGGACTTAGATTGAAATGGACAAGCCCTAACTTTCTGTGGCGAGTTTAGTTCATATGTACACTGCAAGTACAGGAACCTCACGACATTCAATGCATCTCAATAGTGAGCCAGATGGCGAGATGCCGTTTCCATGAAGCTAACTGCAGAGCGGCGCAACTCGGACAGCAACCTTTCCACTTCCGCGTTTAATCGCCTGAATCTGCTGCGGCATTTGCACATAAGTAACGGCGAGCGCCATTAGCCTCACCATTATTTTGACAGCAATTTGTCGGCCAATATATTTTAATCATTTGACTCAGTGCTCGTCTCTCTTGCTGTCTCCGTCACTCATTTGGCAATGTGAAGTGAAAAGGTAAAGTTGGGAAAATCCTGAAGTGAGGATTGTATCTGTTGTAGTGTTTGCTCATTGGTACTGATTCAAAAAAAATGTTCTTATTCTTATTTAGAAAGGGAGAGTGTCAAAGGATTTAAATAAAACACTAGCTCCTTGATAAGTTAACAAAATATACAGTTTTGAGGTTGTACCTGCTCGTAGTTTTTAACTTAATCCCTGCTGATGAGATTTTTAAGATGATCTACAAAACCTTACGATGAAAGCTCTATCACATTGTATCAAAGCACACTCTGCATCTACAGTCACCTGAACCATATTGAAATTGATACAGTAATGAACACTTCTTAATAATGTCATATTTAATGCTATATTTGTGCTATATAAACCAAACTCGATAGTAAATCATAGATTATGCATTAAAAAAGTTATTGGACTTGTGTGTGGGACATGCAGACTTCACTCATTCCAAACAGTAAACTTGAAGAATGGGCATATAATTGGCAAATTAATTTTAACATAGATAAGTGTGAGGTATTACATTTTGGTAAGAAAAATAAGGAGGTCACATATTACTTGGAAAATAAGAATCTAAAAGGGGTAGAGGAGCAAAGGGATAAGAACATAAGAATTAGGAGCAGGAGTCGATCATATGGCCCTCGAGCCTGCTCCGCCCCTCAGTCCCTCGAGCCTGCTCCGCCATTCAATAAGATCATGGCTGATCATCGACCTCAACTCCACTTTCCCGCCCGATCCCCATATCCCTCGATTCCCCTAGAGTCTGAAATCTATCGATCTCAGCCTTGAATATACTCAACGACTGAGCCGCCACAGCCCTCTGGGGTAGAGAATTCCAAAGATTCACCACCCTCTGAGTGAAGAAATTTCTCCTCATCTCAGTCCGAAATGGCCGACCCCTTATCCTGAGACTGTGACCCCTGGTTCTAGACTCCCCAGCCAGGGGAAAACAACCTCTCAGCATCTACCCTGTCAATCCCCCTCAGAATCCAGAATCTTGTATGTTTCAATGAGATCACCTCTCATTCTTCTAAACTCCAGAGAGTATAGGCCCAATCTACTCAATAAATCTGGGCGTACAAATACACAAATCGCTAAAAGTAGCGACTCAGGTTAAAAAAGCAAACCAGGCACCAGCGTTTATTTCTAGATGGATAGAATTGAAAAGTGGTGAAGTTATGCTGAACTTGAATCGAACCTTGGTTAGACCACACTTGGAGTATTGTGTACAATTCTGGTCGCCATATTATAAAAAGGATATAGAGGCACTGGGATGCTCAAGAGGCCAGAATCAGAGGATGGCAGATATCTCGGAGGGTTACATAAAAACACAAGAAATAGGAGCAGGCATAGGCCAATCGGCCCTTCGAGCCTGCTCTGCCAGTTAATAAGATCATGGCTGATCTTCTATCTCATCTCCACTTTCCCACACTATCCCCACATCCCTTGATTCCCTTAGTATTCAAAAATTTATCGACCTCTGTCTCGAATATACTCAATAACTGAGCATCCACAGCTCTCTGGGGCAGAGAATTCCAAACATTCACAACCCTCTGAGTGAAGAGATTTCTCTTCATCTCAGTCCTAAATGGCCGACCACTTCGTCTGAGTCTGTAACTAGACTAGGGTTGTGGAGTTGGAAGAGATTACAGAGATAGGGAGGGGTGAGGCTATGGAGGGATTTGAAAACAAGGAGGAGAATTTTAAAATCGAGCTGTTGCTTAACTGGGAGCCAAAATAGGTCAGCGAGCACAGGGGTGATGGGTGATGTGAGGTTATACGTATTAGGAAAGGATGAACAGGCTGGGTCTCTTTTCTATTGAAAAGAGAAGACTGAGGGGTGACCTTAAAGACTTCCTTAAAATGATGCAAGGTTTTGATAGAGTAGATACAGAGAGAGTGTTTCCACCACGAGAGTCTCGGTATGGACTCGATAGGCCGAATGGCCTCCTTCTGTGCCGTTATGACTCTATGGGGGAAAAATTCAGTTGGTTGCGCTTCCCGTTAGCGCCTTAAGAGGGCGCTAATGGGGCACAAAGCATCTAGCGCCCAGGCGCGGCGAAGTTTGCTCCGCTCGTGAAATTAACTAGACATTTTGCGGCGGCGCTAAACACTACCGCCACGATCTCCTGCGCCGGCAGATCGTGACGTCAGTCGAGTGCGCAACGCCCCGGTATCGCCCCGGAGCGGATATTGAGTGGCGCCCCCTGCCTTACCACCTGACGCTAGCAACGACAGGTTGAGGGGAGCGTTCTCCAGTCATGAAGGGAAAGGGGGAGCGCTATTTAAAGGTGACCGCTTCCTGCCTTTTATTGTTGGTGCCATTTTTGAACTACACATTCTGAGAGAGAGAGAGACTTCTGGAGAGATTCAACGTTGTGTGAAGGAGTTTTGGGTACTGAGCAGCACTTTGCAGGTTCATTTTGATTTGCCATTCCTTGTATCGATTTAGAAGAGACTGTGGGGGCTGTACTCTGAGCTCTTTGCCTGGTACTCTCCATTGTTCTTTCCAGCAGATTTGATGTGCAGGTCTCTCCAGGCCGAGATTCAAGGCTGCAATGAGCAGGATGTGGATGGAAAGCAAGATTAACCATCCCCTTTAAGAACTGGCCCGTGCCATTGTGTGTGTGTTCCATTGCTGACTGACATTACATGAGTTTCGCCAGCGCTCTGAGGTAGCGCCTCGCTCCTCGGCCTTTGCGCCTTAAGACAGGTGTGAAGCACCTGATTTAGCGCTCCAATCACCTCCAGGGGCGATAAAAGTCAAGTTTGCAGTCGGTGGCGATAATTAGCGCCAGGCGCTAATCTTTGCGCCCGGCCGATAATTGCACCCCAAATGGGGCGATACTGAATTTCTCCCCCTATGACTATGACTTGTGGAGAACAGCAAAACTAGAGGCCATCAATATGAGATAGTCACCAAAAAATCCAATAGGAAATTCAGGAGAAACTTTTTTCCCCAGAGAGTGGTGAGAATGTGGAACTCACTACCACAGGGAGTGGTTGAGGCGAATAGTATAGATGCATTTAAGGGGAAGCTAGATTAGCATATGAGAGAGAAGGGAATAGAGGGTTATGCTGATAGAGTTAGAGGAGGAAAGTCGGGAGGAGGCTCGTGTGGAGCATAAACGCCGGCATGGACTGGTTGGACCGAATGGCCTGTTTCTGTGCCGTATATCCTATGTAATTTAAACATTTAAGGTTTTGCAGGCAGGTGCCTATAGGGTGTATATCTCCCTAAAACATTTGTAACATCATAAAGAAATAAAAAGTTGAACAATTATGCAAGAAAATCATGAATCGCATCATTAAATTTATTCATCCTATTTTCTAATGCCTAAAATAATCTTTTCCCGCAAAAGATCTCTGTCTCTTTGGGGTCTAGCACTTCCCTTCAGTCGTGTTCCAGAGCTTCAACCCTTCAGCTCGGACTGATATAGAATCTATGTCCTCTGGTGACTGACCCTCCCGCTAGAGGAAACAGTTTCTCCTTATTATAACATCTGTCTGAGGCTGAACCACACTGGTCGCAACCTTGGGGGGTGATTTTGCCAATGGGGGCGCGTTGGAGGCGGGACTGCTGCTTGTCGGGTTTTGGTCCCACCTCCATCAACCTGTGGCCAACCCACGCTATTTTCCCTTGATTGACCTTGTTAAGCCCACCCAGCGGGCTTAGCAGGCCAATTAAGGGAAAGCCGGTTACAGAGAACGTCAGCGTATGACGTTTCATCTGTCAAAAATTTTTGACAGATGAATTGTCATCGTTTGACAGCTCTGTGAAACTGTCAAACACTGACATTCTCTGTTGTTTGATGAGTTCTTGTATTCAAGACTCATCAAACCTCTTTCTTTAGCAGAAATTAGATGGTTGTTGCATTGGAGAATGCAGCAGCCATCTGTCATCTCTGCCGGTGAGATGCGGGAGTCTCCGGTTCCCCAACTGTTGAAGCCTGCAGGAAGAAACAAAGGTAAATAAACATTTTCTATCACTTTTCACTCACCTCACATACTTACCTCTCCACACTTGCACCCATCACTCACCTCCACAGCACACTTTTGGACCCCTCTCACCCCCGCAGACCCACTGCTCGCCTCGATGACCCTGGCGGGATTTCCCGACGTCAGGAAGCCCGCGCCTCTGCTGGAAAAATGGGGATAATCCTCTTAACTACCTGTAAACAGGCAGTTAAGTGGCTGTAATCCCCTTCCCGCCTCCAGGAGACGGGACCCGGCGTGGGTCGGGCACCCGCCTCCTGGAAAGATGGCACGGAGGCGGGATGGGGGCAGGATGGGTACCCAGCCCCAGATTCTGCCATTTTCCCGGCAGTCCCGCCTCCAAACCCACCTCCCCAGGGCTGGCAAAATCGCCCCCTTGGTGTCATATTTGACTCTGAAATGAGCTTCTGTCCACATATCCGCGGCATAACAAAGACCGCCTACTTTCACCTCCTTAACATCGCCTGTCTCCGCCCCTGCCTCAGCTCATCCGCTGCTGAAATCCTCATCTATGCCTTTGTTACCTCTAGACTTGACTATTCCAATGCACTCCTGGCTGGCCTCCCACATCCAAAACTCGGCTGCCTGTGTCCTAACTTGCACAAAGTCCCGTTCACCCATCACCCCCTGTGCTCGCTGACCTACATTGGCTCCCGGTTAAGCAGCCCCTCGATTTCAAAATTCTCATCCTTGTTTTCAAATCCCTCCATGACCTCGCCCCTCCCTATCTCTGTAATCTCCTTCAGCCCCACAACCCCCCGAGATATCTGCGCTCCTCTAATTCTGCCCTCTTGAGCATCCCTGATTATAATCACTCAACCATTGGTGGCCGTGCCTTCTGTTACCTGGGCCCTAAGCTCTGGAATTCCCTCCCTCAACCTCTCCGCCTCGCTACCTCTCTCTCCTCCTATAAGACACTCCTTAAAATCTACCTCTTTGACCAAACTTTTGGTCACCTGCCCTAATTTATCCTTATGTGGCTCGGTGTCAATTTTTTTTTCTTAAAATACTCCTGTGAAGCGCCTTGGGACCTTTTACTACGTTAAAGGCGCTATATAAATACAAGTTGTTGTTGTTATTTACTCTATCGAAACCTTTCATGGATAGGTCAACCCTATCTTGTTCAAAATGAGGACGAGGTCCTAGAATTCGAAATGCAGGAGACAGAGAATCCTTGGAGTTTGCAAGGACTGGGGTACTGGGATTTTGTGCAAGTGAGGACTTGTGCCACAGAATTCTGGATTAAATGAAGTTTGTAAAGGGTAGAAGAGAATGGCATTTGAGAAATTAAGCCTTGAGGTGATGACGGAAAGTAATAAGAGTTTTGCCAGCAAAGAGTGGGAGGGGTTCCTAAAGTGGAAAAAGTGCAATTGAGCGAGTGAGAGTTCAGGTCAGCACATGGTCAAGCATAACTAGGGAGGCTCTACACCACCTTGTTCAACCTGGGTTTCTGGGTAGGTTTATGCAACTAAAGTCAGAGAAATATAAGAGCTGATGAGAATTACAAATGATCGATTTGATTTTGCCTGTATTTAACTAAAGGGAAGAAAGAAACAAAGACTGGCATTTCTACAGCGCCTTTCACGACCTCATGACGTCCCAAAGCGCTTTACAGCCAATGAAACACTTTTAAAGTGTAGTCACTGTTGTAATGTAGGAAATGCAATTTGCACACAGCAAGCTCCCACAAACAGCAATGAGATAATGACCAGATCATCATATTGGTTGAGGGATAAAGATTGGCCAGGACACCGGGGAGAACTCCCCTGCTCTTCTTCGAATAGATTGTGTGGATTAATTAAGGAAAGCCAGCACGGATTTGTTAAAGGCAAATCCTGTTTAACTAACTTAATTGAATTTTTTGATGAGGTAACAGAGAGGGTTGATGAGGGCAATGCGGTTGACGTGGTGTATATGGACTTCCAAAAAGCATTTGATAAAGTGCCACATAATAGGCTTGCCAACAAAGTTGAAGCCTATGGAATAAAAGAGACAGTGGCAGCATGGATACGAAATTGGCTAAGTGACAGGAAACAGAGAGTAGTGCTGAACGGTTGTTTTTCGGACTGGAGGAAGGTATACAGTGGTGTTCCCCAGGGGTCGGTTCTAGGACCACTGCTTTTCTTCATATATATTAATGAATTGGACGTGGGTGTACAGGGCACAATTTCAAAATCTGCAGATGACACAAAACTTGGAAGTATAGCGAACAGTGAGAAGGATAGTGATAGACTTCAAGAAGACATAGACATGTGGCAGATGAAATTTAAAGCAGAAAAGTGCGAAGTGATACATTTTGGTAGGAAGAACGAGGAGAGGCAATATAAACTAAAGGGTGCAATCCTAAAGGGGGTGCATGAACAGAGAGACCTGGGGGTATATGTGCACAAATTGTTGAAGGTGGCAGGGCAGGTTGAGAAAGCAATTAAAAAAGCATACAGGATACTGGGCTTCATAAATAGAGGCATAGAGTACAAAAGCAAGCAAGTTATGATGAACCTTTATAAAACACTGGTTCGGCCTCAACTGGAGTATTGTGTCCAATTCTGGGCACCGCACTTTAGGAAGGATGTGAAGGCCTTAGAGAGGGTGCAGAAAAGATTTACGAGAATGATTCCAGGGATGAGGAACTTCCAGTTACGTGGATAGACTGGAGAAGCTGGGGTTGTTCTCCTTAGAGCAGAGAAGGTTGAGAGGGGATTTGATAGAGGTGTCCAAAATCATGAGGGGTCAGGACAGAGTAGATAGAGAGAAACTGTTCCCATTGGTGGAAGGGTCGAGAACCAGAGGACACAGATTTAAGGTGATTGGCAAAAGAACCAAAGGCGACATGAGGAAAAACTTTTTTACGCAGCGAGTGGTTAGGGTCTGGAATGCACTGCCTGAAAGGGTGGTGGAGGCAGACTCAATCGTGGCTCTCAAAAGGGAGTTGGATAAGTACCTGAAGGAAAATAAATTTGCAGGGCTACGGGGAAAGGGCGGGGGAGTGGGACTAGCTGAAATGATCTTGCAGAGAGCCGGCACGGGCTCGAGGGGCCGAACGGCCTCCTTTCGTGCTGTAAACATTCTATGATTCTAGTGCCCGTGGAATCTTTTAAGCAAGTACAGTTTGGCTCCTAGAAATGAACATTCGATTGTATATAACAAGTACTTACTTCATTATCTTATCAGATGTGTGGGTCACATAATGTCTCCATATTTAGATAAGCACAGCAGCCAGAAATTGACTATAAAAGGCAACAGTTTGGTGCAGTGAAGGTGCCTTTTGAGCTATGACTCAATTCTGAGCACTCAACGAGTAATGACTGTCGAAATTGCTTGTAGTTGTGTTATTTTTAGCCTATAAAAGGGTGGTACAATGGACAACCATTCCTAAACTACATTTTCAGAATTTGTATGCCACTCATAGTTAGTCATCACTGTGCGTACAATGAATTGGTGTGTGGTGAAAATATGTTCAACATAATTTTGTGGCGGTGAGTAATTTTGATTTTCTGTGGCTGTGTTGAAGTACTACTTTCAATCCTTACCTTAAAACCTTCATTTCGAGATACCTGACCCACTTCAGCCACGAATTATCTCCCAGTGTTTACTTCTGCCCTAAAAGGTAGAACATTGTTCTTCTTCGGAAGCACCTCCCAAACCCGCGACCTCTTCCACCTAGAAGGACAAGGGTAGCAGGCGCATGGGAACACCACCACCTCCAAGTTCCCCTCCAAGTCACACACCATCCTGACCTGGAAATATATCGGCCAATCCTTCATTGTCGCTGGGTCAAAATCCTGGAACTCCTTCTCGAGCAGCATTGTAGGAGCACCTTCACCACACGGACTGCAGCGGTTCAAGAAGGCGGCTCATCACCACCTCCTCGAGGGCAATTAGGGACGGGCAATAAATGCTGGCCTTGCCAGCAACGCCCACATCCCATGAACGAATAAAAAAGAGATTCTCAGGCTCCCAAGATTTTCATGACTGGAGAGGGTGAAAAACTCATTTCTGCCTGAGTGGGGGTTGGGGGGTGGGGGCAGGAATTTGGGGCACAACCTCCTTATCCCAGGATTCCGCCACAGTTCTGTTGGCCTTCTAAATTTTTGGGAAGGTGGGTAGATCTTCTTCCCGTTCCTCCAATGTAAGTGGGGCAGGTCTAGGAGAGTTCCCAGGCTTCTTTGGGAATGACGCACTCGTTGTTCTCTGAAAGCTGGCATGAATCCCACTGAGTGGCTTAAAGAACCCCCTAACCGGTGCTCGGGAAAGGTAATCGATCCAAGAGGGGATCAGTTGGCTTCCCAAAGAGGCCCGCTTGCTTCATGGCGAGCAGAAGATCTGAAGAGAAACGTTTCCTTTGAGAGCTCACTGGGCCGCCTCTCTGCTATCAGAATGACCTGTCGCTGCCCTGAGGGGTTGGTAGGAATTTGAGGGGGTAGTGGGAAGGTGAACGGGTAGGGGATACAATGGGAGTGAAGTGTCAGTGGGAATGACAAATGATTAGGGGAGGGGAGGGGAAGGGAGCCATTGAGGGCCACATTTCCCCCACAACTCCCACCTCAAATCCAACCTGTTACTGTTGGCAGCTCCTTTCCCCATCACACCGCCCTATACATGCATTTATATACCATCGTTAACGTAGTAAAACATCCCCACGCGCTTCACAGGAGCGAATCTCAAACAAATTTTGACACCGAGCCACATGAGATATTAGGACAGGTGACCAAAAGCTTGGTCAAAGAGGTAGGTTTTAAGGATCATCTTAAATGAGGGAAGAGATTCAGAGAGGTTGAGGGAGGGAATTCCAGAGCTTGGGGCCCAGGCAGCTGAAGGCACGGCCGCCAATGGTGGAGCGATTAAAAGCGGGGATGCTCAAGAGGCCAGAATTAGAGGAGCGCAGAGATCTCGGAGGGTTGTAGGGCTGGAGGAGGTTACAGAGATGTGGAGGAGGGCTGGGGGGAAAGAAAAGAGAGAGAGAGAGAGAGAAGCAAAACGAGTTCGGGAGAAGTAGAGGAGAACGAGAGAGACAGATGCAGAGGAGGAGACACCGAGAGCGGAACAGCAACACAAAGACAAGAGAGAGAGGTAAAAGAAAGGGGCTATTCTCTGACTTACTGTATGCAACACCTCAGAGATCGAACATTTTACTTCTCGTGTTGTCACCAATGGGTACAAGCTGATTGCGCTGTTGGCCGCAATAATCTGGAGTATCTCCCACTGGAATACACGTTGCTTACCTTCTCCGAAAAATACAGCGGCTAAAGCAATTCGTAGTGCACAAGTCAGCTTTTTAGAAGTTCTAATAGAAAAAGCAGTGACCCCATGCTGTGCACACCGTACTTAAACAACACATCACTAAATCAATCAATCAATCAATCAATCTATCGCTGATCCCACTGTTTGGAACTTGAAAAAAAATGTGGTTTTGATTTCAGAGGGATGGCTGGCCTGTTCCAAATAATTACTCATGAAGAAAAGCAAGGAGGATGATGAGGTGAAGCTATAGTAGACTGTGAGTCCTACGAAACAATCTGAGAGTACTTGACTAAAGAGACTTGTAGTTACCAGTAATTACATAGAATCTACAGCACAGAAACAGGCCATTCGGCCCAACTGGTCCGTGCCGGTTTTTATGCTCCACACGAGCCTCCTCCCGCCCCTCTTCATCTCACCCCATCAGCGTAACTTTCTATTCCTTGCTCCCTCATGTGTTTACCTAGCTTTCCCTTAAATAAATTTATGCTATTCGCCTCAACCACTCCTTTTTTTTTATTTGTTCATGGGATGTGGGTGTCACTGGCAAGGCCAGCATTTATTGCCCATCCCTAAGTTTCACATTCTCACCACTCTCTGAGTAAAGAAGTTTCTCCTGAATTCCCTATTGGATTTATTGGTGACTATCTTATATTGATGGCCCCTAGTTCTGGTCTCCCCCACAAATGGAAACATCTTCTCTACGTCTACCCTATCGAACCCCTTCAGAATTTTAAAGACCTCGATCAGGTCACCCCTCAGCCTTCTCTTTTCTAGAGAAAAGAGCCCCAGCCTGTTCAGTCTTTCCTGATAGTTAAAACCGCTCAGTTCTGGTATCATCCTTGTAAATTTCTTTTGTACTTTCTCCCGTGCTTCTACATTCCTTTTGTAATATGGAGACCAGACCAGGTGCTCCAAGTGTGGTCTAACCAAGGTTCTATATAAGTTTAACATAACTTCTCTGCTTTTGAATTCTATTCCTCTAGAAATGAACCCCAGTGCTTTGTTTTTTTTAAACCTGCGCTGCTACCTTTAAGTAAGATTAATATTTGTCAGATGAATGGAAGTTATTAAACTTGACTGTGTGGAAGAAATCTCAAAGGTACGTGTGCATATTTTACCAGGGTGATTATTGATTTAAAATAGTTATTGGGATTTCACTCATAACACATAATCTGTGAGTTGTTTCCTGTTAATACTAATTGGGGAAGAATTTAATCTTATAGATCACAATTTGTCAATATAACAAAACAGCAAGGCTGTACAGCATTTCCTACCATAAATACAACAAACTCACTCGGCTAGGTGGAATGTGGAGAGGAAAGTTGGGGCACTGAGGGACGCACAGCCATCATGGATCCCATACAACTATCCTTCTATTAACTTTATTGCAAGGAAAATTGTGCAGACTCCATAATGGGGAGCGTTCCTTCACTGCTCGATTTCCCTCTCTACACTCCTCCCGTGAGGTACCGTCGATTCAACATATCGCATTAAATGGTTGAAAAGTTTAGCAGTTATGGAAGCAGAATAAGTTTATGAGCCTCTACTCTCTAGAGTTTAGAAGAATGAGCGGTGATCTCATTGAAACATAAGATTCTGAGTGCTTGACAGGGTAGATGCAGGGAGGATGTTTCCCCTGGCTGGAGAGTCTAGAACCAAGGGTTACAGTCTCAGAATAAGGGGTCGGCCATTTAGGACTGAGATGAGAAAAAAAAAGAAATACTTGCATTTATATAGCGCCTTTCACGACCTCCAGACGTCTCAAAGCGCTTTACAGCCAATGAAGTACTTTTGGAGTGTAGTCACTGTTGTAATGTAGGAAAAAAATTAGGAGGAATTTCTTCACTCAGAGGGTGGTGAATCGTTGGAATTCTCTACCCCAGAGGGTTGGTGATGCTCAGTCTTTGAGTATATTCAAGGCTGAGATCGATAGATTTTTGGACACTCGGGGAATCAAGGGATCTGGGGATCGGGTGGGAAAGTGGAGTTGAGGTCAATGATCAGCCGTGATCTTATTGAATGGCGGAGCAGGCTCGAGGGGCTGTGTGGCCCACTCCTGCTCCTAATTCTTATGTTCTGTTTAATGGTATCGGTCATTTATTTGTTTGTGTGTTTTTTTTCACCATTACATATTTTCCCCCCAAAAATCAGCAGATCTTGATTTATTAATGGCAGCGCCAAGATCTTCTAACCCTGAATTCTTTGCATCATCCGCTATGTTTCTGCTGTGCGTCACATCAGTAACCAAGCACATCCATCATTGTGCAGACACAGTGCCGCCAAGCCTCGTTTATGTTTGTAGTGTTTAAATGGGGAATTGCCGAGACACTGTGACTCAGGTTATGTAAATATGTATTATCGCAGAAGTCTAGGTATCCAAAAAAAAAGGCAAAAGTCGACCAATGATGGAATACGTTACATTGAACAGACGCTGCCACTTAAATTAGCATTGAGCCCAATGAGGTGCAAGGAATAATGAGCCGTTGTATTAGCTACATTTCATTTACCAAGGTGCATTTATTAAAAGTAGATTTGCACGCTGTTTGAGAGTATTAATGGCTTTTTCATTTCAACAGTAAAGAATGTTAATGTGAGCAAATGATTTAACAACATCTGATTTCTGGAAGACTGAAATTCTAAATTTGCATCTGTGTGCAGTTGTACTGCAATGCACACAACTTCTGACATAGTGATGTGCTTGGTAAATAATAATCGCTGATTATGGTACAGTATTTCAACAGTAAAAGACATGTTCAATTCTTTTTTTAATAAAAGAAAGTAGCGTTCAAAATTCATGAAATAAAAGGACTGAAATGTTTACTTTTTGATTACCCCTGATGGAATTGTGATGGATATTTGCATCCTGCGTTAGCTCGTGAAAACAATTCTGCATTATATTCATTAAATCTGTGTCCTCTGGTTACCGACCCTCCTACCAGTGGAAACAGTGTCTCCTTATTTACTCTACCCTAATTTTGAACGCCTCTATTAAATCTTCCATTAACCTACTCTGCTCTAAAGAGAACAATCTCAGCTTTAGATGACTGTAGATAGATAGAGCAAATGAGAATTGAACATTGGCTTTCCTTACGAAGAGTTCCTTTGTCTTTATGTCAAGACTTTTGATGTGTCAGCTGTGGCTCAGTGGGTCGCACACTCGCCTCTGAGTCAGAAGGTTGTGGGTTCAAGTCCCACTCCATGAGACTTGAGATCAAAATCTAGGCTGACACTCCCAGTGCAGTGCTGAGGGAGTGCTGCACTGTCAGAAGTGTCGTCTTTCAGATGAGACGTTAAACCGAGGCCCCGTCTGCTCTCTCAGGTGGATGTAAAAGATCCCATGGCACTATTTCGAAGAAGAGCAGGGGGAGTTCTCCCCGGTGTCCTGAGCCAATATTTATCCCTCAGTCAGCATCACTGAAACAGATTATCTGGTCATTGTCACATCGCTGTTTGTGGGAGCTTGCTGTGCACAAATTGGCTGCCACGTTTCCTACATTACAGCAGTGACTACACTTCAAAAAGTACTTAATTGACTGTAAAGCGCTTTGGGGCATCCTGAGGTCATGAAAGGGGCTGTAGAAATACAAGTCTTTCTTTAGAGAGGGTGCAGATTTACTAGAATGGTACCAGGGATGAGAGACTTCGGTTATGTAGAAAAGCTGGGGTTGTTCTCTTTAGAGCAGCGAAGGTTAATGGAAGATTTAATAGAGGCGTTCAAAATTAGGATAGAGTAAATAGGGAGAAACTGTTTCCAGTGGCAGGAGGGTCGGTAACCAGAGGACACAGATTTAAGGTCATTGGCAAAAGAACCAGAGGGGAGATGAGGAGAATTTTTTTACTCAGTGAGTTGTTGTGATCTGGAATGCGCTGCCTGAAAGGGCGGTGGAAGCAGATTCAATAATAACTTTCAAAAGGAATTTGATAAATACTTGAAAAGGAAAAATTTGCAGGGTTATGGAGAAAGAGCAGGGGAGTGGGACTAATTTTATAGCTCTTTCAAAGAGCCGTCACAGGCACGATGGGCTGAATGGCCTCCCTCTGTGCTGTACTGGCTGTTTTTGATCATGAATTTTCCAGATAGGGGCCAGAACACTGCTGTCTACAAGGTGTAGTTTTTTTTTGATTTGAGATTAGCCAGGCTGTAGAAATTTGGCCTTAGATGCCAATCCAATTTGTCTTGGTCAAAGCATCAATACAAGACCTGGAGGAGGTGAGGACTCCTACTTGTCAAGTGATTCCATGCTAAGGCTGCACCTTAATGCCTTTTGAATGATTGATTTGCAGTTCTTTATGGAGAGGCCTTTTGGGGTGAGATATATGTTGAAGACTTTTCCTCCCGATGTCTTTACTTCAGTTTATTGCAATTGTCCTTTGGGCTCTATTCAAGGTGATCAACCCAGAGCTCGCTCTTCTGTACCAATTACAGGTGCTGGGCTGGCTCACCATATAAATGCAACCGTAGGAAGAAAACGCATCTTCTAGGATGCAAGGTGTCATCGGCTAGGGCTAGGGGTCGCCAAGCCTCCAGGATTGCCCTGGCGTCTCCAGGAATTGAAGATTAATCTCCTGGACACGGCCGCCAGCAAACCCCAGGAGAAAAACCCATTGGGGGGCATTACAAGCACAATGATTCTTTTCATGTTCTTTCAACACTTGTTTATCAGTAATAGAATTATTGGAAAATGGGAAAACGTGCTGTTTGACTGTCCAGGGCTGTTAGAGGCAGGAGGCCACGTGATGAAACCTCCAGGAATATGTCTAAGCAGGGTCGGCGACCCTCTCTCGAGGGTGTTGCCAGTAGCAGCTTCTTCCGACCATTCGGGCCATGCTCTTTCACTTGTGCTTCATGGTTAGTAAGGCCCAGGCTGTTGAGAAGCACTTTTAGATTGTCATCCCATCTTGTTCTGGCTCTGCCTCCTGGCCTCTCCCATGTTGGTGGTGAATGGTCAGGCAGCATCACCACCAGAGGTCCACACCAGAGGAGTTGGTGATGATCAACTAACGGGACAGCGGTGGTTGACTAATCAGGTTGCCCACAGTCTGATTTAAGATTTTGTCCTGATGCTTAACCTTGCACGAGTTGGCAGCCGCGTTTCCTACATTACAACAGTGACGACGCAAAATTGGCTGTAAAGCGCTTTGGGACGTCCTGAGGTCGTGAAAGATGCAGTATGAGCGCAAGTTCTTTCTTCCATTTCAGTCGTGTGCGAAGTGATCTAGAATCGAATCCAGCGATTTGCCTGTTCGTTTACTCTGGAGCAAAGCCGCATTTCTGAGCCATATTTAAACATCACTGACATTACTAATACATTGTGGAGCCGGACTTTGAGACTGCGACTTACGGTCGATCTCCATATAAGGGATGAGGGGATCATCGTGGAGCTCGTAAGTGCGACGCTACTACGGCAATCGGGAAAACCGTCCCCAGTGTATCAAATCACACCACCTCAGTAAGTGGATTGTGTCTCTGATTCCACCGTCCTGGATGGAACGTCATGTATTATGGAGGTAGCTGCAGTGGTATTACGTTCTGGCCAAACGTTTGTAGAGCTTCGGTGAGGGTGCGCACATTTTTAGCCGAGTCCTTTATGTCGTCTGTACAGTCCAGATCTGTTTACATATAACTATTGCCTAGGCTGGTCCCACCTCCACTTTTAAAGGATGGGAGTAGAAGAGAGAAGGGTGCAGATGCTGCCTGACCTGAGTGCCTTTATTTCCCTGCACTTCATTGGCTGTGAAGCGCTTTGGGACATCCTGAGGGTATGAAAGGCGCTATAGAAATGCAGGTCCTTCTTTTCACTGGGTAGCAATTATCCGGATTTAGGTCTCAGAGATATATTTTTTTAATAACCGGTTTATTTCTTGCCAATGCCAATTTGCACAGTTTATACAACACTTTCCAAAGCAGAACTCGCGTAAGTGACATGTTCCTACAGCAGTGAACCATTAGTCACTGTCCCAATAAGCACAAATAAACTAAAAATAACAATTGATGGTCGCGATGTATGGAAGATGCGACACACACACACAGTGGTGTGCAGGTAGAATGCCAAGACCTCAATACTTTCTGTTCAGGATAGTTTGACAAGTTTCTTTTTCTGTTTAATGAGAAACCGAGGTGAAAGGCTCAAGTCTTAGAAACATAGAAACTAGGAGCAGGAGTAGGCCATTCGGCCCGTCGAGCCTGCTCCACCATTCAATACGATCATGGCTGATCATCCAAATCCAGTACCCTGTCCCTGCTATCTCACACAGAATCCCCATCGAGCCTGCACCGACACATATCCCACCCTATTCCCGTAACCCCACGTATTTAATTCCCCCTAACATATCCCATCCTATCCCCGTAACCCCACATATTTAATCCCCCCCTAACACTAAGGGTCAATTTATCATAGCCAAATCAACCTAACCCGCACATTTTTGGACTGTGGGAGGAAACCGGAGCACCCGGAGGAAACCCACGCAGAGAATGTGCAAACTCCACACAGACAGTCACCCGAGGCCAGATTCGAACCCGGGTCTCTGGCGCTGTGAGGCACCAGTGCTAACCACTATGCCACCGTGTTGCACCGTCTTGTTGTACAGAGCACCACCAGGATTATTTTAAAAGTAGGAAAGACGACCGGGTAAACCAAGAAGTAGTTGACACCAAACTTGGATTTCTAAAAGTTTTGTAAGTTGTAAAAGGAAGAGAGAATTGAGGGAGGTGAGGAATTTGGTAGTTGTGAGGCCCGAGGAAAGAATGGGTGTGTGTACGAGATAGTCACACGAGTCTTTCAATAGTTAGGATGCAGAAAGGAAGGACAACGTGGGGGATGGGATACATGGGTGTTTGGAGGTGATGGGGCTGATTTTCCTCTTCCCCCTCCCCCTACCTTTGGCTGGGTGTAAGTCAGGCACCAGAAGAGCAAAAGGAGACAGGAGTTGCCACTACATCACTCCCAACTCGTCTAAATGTGGTTTGAATATTTACATCTGCTCCACATAGGAACAGGAGGAGGCCATTCAGTCCCTCGAGCCTGTGCCGCCATTCAGTTAGATCACGGCTGATCTGTATCTTAACTCTATCTGCCCGTCTTGGTTCCGTAACCCTTAATACCTTTACCCAACAAAAATCTATCAATCTCAGTTTTGAAATTTCCAATTGACCCCCAGCCTCAACAGCTTTTTGGGGGAGAGAGTTCCAGATTTCCACCATCCTTTGTGTGAAGAAGTGCTTCCTGACATCACCCCTGAACGGCCTGGCTCTAATTTTAAGGTGATGCCCCCTTGTTCTGGACTCCCCCCACCAGAGGAAATAGTTTCTTTCTATCTACCCTATCAACTCCTTTAATCATCTTAAACACCTCGATTAAATCACCCCTTAATCTTCTACACTCGAGGGAATACAAGTACTTGTCCCGGCAGAAACCCTGGAAATCTCACGGTAACGCAATAGGCGCCGAGAACCAGCTCTATAGATCTCCACTCCTTTGTCCCCTACTTTGCGCCTTAACAAGAAATAAGCATTTTCTCAGTGCAAACTAGTGATATCAGAGTTAACTAATGTAATGAACACAGTCGTATTGATAAAGTTGGGAGAGATAGAGAGCAGCAACGAAACAAAGTTAGAGGCTAGAGGATAATACAGAATCAGAAATATCAATGAAACGTTAAACTTCTACAATAACTCCTTTGAAAGCATCTATCCTGCTTTACTTCAGTCCAGTCCAAATCACTTTGGCTGAGAATTTACTGATCAATCAATATGTTAAAAAATGTAGCATTAAGTCGAAACTGGTTGTTATTTAATTAGGAAGAGAAGCTGTTCAAAAGCAGACTTATATATTTGTGAAAAGTTTCCATAGAGTAAATAAGGAGAAACTGTTTCCAGTGGCAGGAGGGTCGGGAACCAGAGGACACAGATTGAAGGTCATTGGCAAAAGAGCCAGAGGTGAGCTGTGGAGAATTTGTTTTTTACGTGAGTTGTTATGATCTGGAATGCGCTACAATGACTTTCAAAAGGGAATTGGATAAATATTTGAAAAGGAAAAAATTATGCAGGGCTATGGGGAAAGAGCAGGGGGGGAGTGGGACTAATTGGAGAGCTCGTTCAAAGAGCCGGCACAGGCATGATGGGTCGAATGGCCTCCTTCTGTGCTGTATCATTCTATGATTCCAACAATTTACAGCATTGTTTGGATTCTGGTTTATAGGCCATAAACCCTGCATGACTGACAACATATTGGTTCCTTCAATAGAAGACAATTTGATGCCTCTGTCTTCTATTGAAACCGATAAAACCTCGCATGCATCAGCGACGTGCTGAGTTTTTTTTTGGAGTGTTCGAAGCAGTGGAAATTGCTGACTGCACTTTCAAAAGATGTGTCTATATGCAGATAGATTAGCTGGCCGAGCTTTGTAGAGAGGTAAAATATCACGATCGTGACATTGCGATGATTATTGTAAGAACCTCTGTAAAGATTAGTAACATTAGCAATTTTAATTTACCAAAATTTGCTCACTGTTTGTGGATGTTTAATTGTGTGACTATCAACCAGCTAATGGAGCTGCTTCAGAACTAGAGGAAATAGCACTTTAAAAAAAAAACACAGAGAGGATGAAGAGATGAGTCACGTCTAAATTAATTGAGCAAATCATAACCAGCTCACTTGTAGGTTATTTGGCTTGCTCTTTTGTAAAATTTCAAAGACCTTTCCTTCCGTTTCGTGTGCATTAGACCCCTGGAACAGTCCACCATACTGAACAGTAGACCAACTGGCAGCACATGGTGAGCAGTGCCCCAGTGATCTTTAAGCGCCTTGGGACATTGCCTACATTAAAGGTGCGATATTAATGTTATTGAGCTGTTGTTCTTAGCTTCATGGACTGAAACCTCAGCAACCGGCAGGCAAAGAAGTGCCTGAGTGCTCCCGTACGTGGGACAAGGACTTCCCAAATTCTTTCTCTCTCTTTCTCTCTTTCTCTTTCTTTTACTCTCTTTCTCTATCTCTCTCTGTCTCTTTCTCTCTCTCTCTCTCTCTTTCCTCTCTCTTTCTCTCTCTCCCTTTCTCTCTTCCTTTCTCTCACTCTCTCTCCCTTTCTCTCTCTCTTTCACTCACTCTCACTTTCTTTCTCTCACTCTCTCTCCCTTTCCCTCTTTGTCTCTTTCTCTTTCTCTCTCTCTTTTTTCTCTATCTCTTTTTTCTCTCACTCTCCCCCTTTCTCTCTCTCTGTCTCTCTGACTTTCTCTCTCTCTCCCTTTCTCTCACTCTCTCTCCCTTTCTCTCTTCCTTTCTCTAACACTCTCTCTCTTTTTCACTCACCCTCTCTTTCTGTGTGTGTAGCTCTTTTTTTCTCTCTTCTTTCTCTCACTCTCTCCCTTTCTCTCACACTCTCTCCCTTTCTCTTTCTGTCTTTCTCCCTTTCTCTCACTCTCTCCCTTTCTCCCTCTCTCCCTTTCTCTCTCTGTCTCTCTCTCCCTTTCTCTCACTCTCTCCTTTTCTCTCTTACTTTCTCTCTTTCTCTCTCCCTTTCTCTTTCTGTCTCTCTTACTTTGTCTCTCTTACTCTTTCTCTTTCTCGCTCTCTCTCTTTCTCTCACTCTCTCTCTCCCTTTCTCACTCTCTCTCTATTTCTCTTTGTCTCTCTCTTTCTCTCACTCTCTCTCCCTTTCTCTCACTCTCTCTCCCTTTCTCACTCTGTCTCTCTCTTTCTCTCACTCTCTTTTTCTCTCTCACTCTCTCTCTGTGTGTATCTCTCTCACACACACACAATCTATTAAAATAATATTCAATTAAAATAGCAGTACCAAATGAAAATTCTTCCTGTAAGGATTTTTGTCTGAGTTATCTGTTGCTTTCTGCTGTGCAGGCAGCCCGAGAAGTACAGGTTTATTTGATAAAAGACAGCTACTCGACAGGGGTGAGTAACCTATTATTCTAGACGACATTTGAGCTTCCATATAAATGGTGTAGTGAAGCTTAAACCCGATTCAATCCGATCTACCGTAAAACGTGCCCTCAGTGTTTCATCTTTTGCTTTTGACCTTCGGGGGAACTTTTGCCGTGAGATGCTTCTAACTAATTACACCAGTAATTAATTAATTACACTCATAATACCCTATTTTAATGACTTGAAAATAATACAATTAGATAAACACTGATTTATAAACAACAGCATGAATCAGTCCAACGCTCACTTGTTACAGAAGGTTTGTGCTTTTACAACATTCCAAATCCTTGGCCCACAATTTGCAATCGGGATGAGGGTGAACTGGCAACGTGTGCAGCCCTATTGCTCGCTCACTTTAACTTACAGTTGTATTTTTTATATGTATTTACCTATATTTATATATTTACATTTATATACATATAAATATACACATTCTTTTAAAATAAGCCTGATACTTAACTAAGATTAAAATGGCTGTAAAATGGACTTGCTCCTAAATTATGCAGTATACACACAAGGTAACAGTGCCATTAAGGTGGAAGCTGTGACTCAGTGGGCAGTACTCTCGCCTCTGAGTCAGAAGGTTGTGAGCTCAGGTCCCGCTCCAGAGACTTCAGCACAAAAATCCAGGCTGACACTCCAGTGCAGTACTGAGGGAGAGCCGCACTGTCGGAGGGGCAGTACTGAGGGAGCGCCGCACTGTCTGAGGGGCAGTACTGAGGGAGCGTTGCACTGTCTGAGGGGCAGTACTGAGGGAGCGTTGCACTGTCTGAGGGGCAGTACTGAGGGAGAGCCGCACTGTCGGAGGGGCAGTACTGAGGGAGCGCCGCACTGTCTGAGGGGCAGTACTGAGGGAGCGTTGCACTGTCTGAGGGGCAGTACTGAGGGAGCGTTGCACTGTCGGAGGGGCAGTACTGAGGGAGTGCCGCACTGTCGGAGGGGCAATACTGAGGGAGCGCCGCACTGTCGGAGGGGCAGTACTGAGGGAGCGCCGCACTGTCGGAGGGGCAGTACTGAGGGAGCGCTGTACTGTCGGAGGGGCAGTACTGAGGGGGCGCTGCACTGTCGGAGGGGCAGTACTGAGGGAGCGCTGCACTGTCGGGGGGCAGTACTGAGGGAGCGCTGCACTGTCAGAGGGGCGGTACTGAGGGAGCGCTGCACTGTCGGAGGGGCAGTACTGAGGGAGTGCTGCAGTTTTGGAAGGTCAGTACTGAGGGAGCGCTGTACTGTCGGAGGGGCAGTACTGAGGGAGCGCTGCACTGTCGGAGGTGCCGTCTTTTGGATGAGACGTTAAACCGAGGCCCCGTCTGCTCTCTCGGGTGAATGTAAAAGATCCCATGGCAGTATTTTGAAGAAGAACAGGGGAGTTCTCCCCAGTGTCCTGGGGCCAATATTTATCCCTCAACCAACATCACTAAAAAACAGATTATCTGGTCATTTATCACGTTGCTGTTTGTGGGAGCTTGCTGTGCGCAAATTGGCTGCCGCGTTTCCCACATTACAACAGTGACTACACTTCAGAAAAGTACTTCATTGGCTGTGAAGCGCTTTGAGACGTCCGGTGGTCGTGAAAGGCGCTGGAGAAATGCAAGTTCTTTGTTTTTGTAGCTGTCATTGCTTGGTAGAGCTGCTAACTCAGCATTATTAAGCATTTGGCTGCAATAAGGTCAAAGATATTCCCTTCGGGCAGCTGATGTTTAGTTTTGTGCGGCAAGCTGCTACGAATCAGACAGTCAGCCAGGGGCTGTTTGTGGTTATTGAGGGAAGTTGTTGATAGTGTCGCGTTACTCCGATAGACACAGGCGATGTTTCTCTGACATGAAGAAGGATTTATGTCTCTCTGTGAAATCAGTCAATTGACACAGATCAATAGAAAAATGATGTGCTTGTTGCTGTTGAGGTTTGCAACAGAAAGGAGCAGAAAACACAATTTAAATAAAGGCCTGTGTTGCAGAAATAAATTATCGAGGCACTGGAGAAAGTGCAAAAAAGATTTAGCAGGATGTTACCAGAACTGAGAGGCTCTAACCATCGGGAAAGACTGGACAGGCTGGGGCTCTTTTCTCTAGAAAAGTGAAGGTTGAGGGGTGACCTGATAGAGAACTTTAAAATTCTGAAGGGGTTCGATCGGGTAGACGTAGAGAAGATGTTTCCACTTGTGGGGGAATCCAAAACTAGGGGCCATAAATATAAGATAGTCACTAATAAATCCAATAAGGAATTCAGGAGAAACTTCTTTACCCAGAGAGTGGTGAGAATGTAGAACTCGCTACCACAGGGAGTGGTTGAGGTGAATAGCAGAGATGTATTTAAGGGGAAGCTAAATAAACACATGAAGGAGAAAGGAATAGAAGGATATGCTGATAGGGTGAGATGAAGAGGGGTGGGAGGAGGCTCGTGTGGAGCAGAAACACCGGCACGGACCAGTTGGGCCGAATGGCTGGTTTCTGTGTGGTAAATTCTATGTAAATGGCATTTGATGTATATCATTACGCTCTTTTATAAACATCTCTTTTAACCAGAAAATGTATTTGTTGAACAAAGTAAGTTATAATGAAAACTAGCAACATCTGAGTGTCCATGAGGCACCAGGCTCTGCTCAATGGAAAGATTTTACTGGGCCAGTTAGATTATTACACCAATATCAAGTGAATTTAGCTCCAAATCATTGCAAAGTATAAACCATTTCAAGCCCATCAGCTTTGCATCGGGTGCAGTGTAACTAGAACTGGTGCAAATAGAACTTTAATTTGTTCAGTGGATCAACTGCAAATATTTTATTTCCAATCTCCAATAATATAGGGAAAGAGCTGACTATCCTGTAGACTGTTCATAGAATCGTAGAATCATAGAAAGTTACGGCACAGAAGGAGGCCATTCGGCCCATCGTGTCCGCGCCGGCCGACAAAGAGCTCTCCAGCCTAATCCCACTTTCCAGCTCTTGGTCCGTAGCCCTGTAGGTTACGGCACTTCAAGTGCATATCCAAGTACTTTTTAAATGTGATGAGGGTTTCTGCCTCTACCACCCTTTCAGGCAGTGAGTTCCAGACTCTCACCACCCTCTGGGTGAAAAAAGTTCTCCTCAACTCCCCTTTAAACCTCCGACCAATTACTTTAAATCTGTGTCCCCTGGTTATTGACCCTTCTGCTAAGGGAAATAGGTCCTTCCTATCCACTCTATCTCGGCCCCTCATAATTTTATACACCTCAATCAAGTCTCCTCTCAGCCTCCTCTGTTCCAAAGAAAACAACCCCAGCCTATCCAATCTTTCCTCATAGCTGAAATTCTCCAGTCCAGGCAACATCCTTGTAAATCTCCTCTGCACCCACTCTAGTGCAATCACATCCTTCCTGTAATGTGGTGACCAGAACTGTACACAGTATTCTAGCTGTGGCCTAACTAGCGTTTTATACAGTTCAAGCATAACCTCCCTGCTCTTGTATTCTCTGCCTCGACTAATAAAGGCAAGTAATCCGTAAGCCTTCTTAACCACCTTATCTACCTGGCCTGCTACCTTCAGGGATCTGTGGGCATGCACTCCAAGGTCCCTCTGTTCCTCTACACTTCTCAGTATCCTGCCATTTATTGTATATTCCCTTGCCTTGTTAGCCCTCCCCAAATGCATTACCTCACACTTCTCCGGATTGAATTCAATTTGCACTGTTCTGCCCACCTGACCAGTCCATTGATATCTTCCTGCAGTCTACAGCTTCCTTCTTCAGTATCAACCACACGGCCGATTTTTGTATCATCTGCAAACTTCTTTATCATACCCCCTACATTCAAGTCTAAATCATTGATATATACCACAAAAAGCAAGGGACCCAGTACTGAACCCTGCGGAACCCCACTGGAAACAGCCTTCCAGTCACAAAAACACCCTTCGACCATTACCCTTTGCTTCCTGCCACTGAGCCAGTTTTGAATCCAACTTGCCACTTTCCTTTGGATCCCATGGGTTTTACTTTTGTGACCAGTCTGCCGTGTGAGACCTTATCAAAAGCCTTGCTAAAATCCATATACACTACATCAAACGCACTACCCTCATCGACCCTCCTTGTTAGCTCCTCAAAAAATTCAATTAAGTTAGTCAGATATGACCTTCCCTTAACAAATCCGTGCTGACTGTCCTTGATTAATCCATGCCTTTCTAAATGAAGATTTATCCTGTCCCTCAGAAGTTTTTCCAATAATTTTCCCACTACCGAGGTTAGGCTGACTGGCCTGTAATTACTCGGTCTGTCCCTTTCTCCCTTTTTAAACAAAGGTACAACGTTCGCAGTCATCCAGTCCTCCGGCACCACACCTGTAGCCAGAGAGGATTGGAAAATGATGGTCAGAGCCTCTGCTATTTCCTCTTTTGCTTCTCTTAACAGTCTGGGATACATTTCATCCGGGCCTGGGGATTTATCCACTTTCAAAACTGCTAAGCCCCTTAATACTTCCTCTCTCACTATGTTTATTTCATCTAATATTTCACACTCCTCCCCCCCCTCCCCGATTGCAATGCCTACATCGCCCCTCTCTTTTGTGAAAACAGACGCAAAGTATTCATTAAGAAGTATGTTCTCTTAACATTTGAAATGTAACCAGTCTGGCGAGAGTAAATCGAGCTCTGCATGTGTGTTGGTGAATGGAACTCTGCATGTGTGTTGGTGAATGAAACTCTGCATGTGTGCACTCGCATGCACGCACACAACTCTGCTTTGTCTGATCAGAGAGCAGTGTGGAGCCAGCAGTATAACTCAGCACTGCCGTGTCTCTGTTGCTTTAAGTATGTATTAGTCTCGTGCATGGTGTCTGCAGTATAACAGCAACTTGAGGTAATGTGATGATGAAGTGTACTGTAGTTCAGTCTCTAGCCTCATGGGTGGTTGAACACGGACTCATACTCTTGATTCCCCACAACCTCAGGAGTGCACTTGTGGGAAAACCAAGAACAGAGGCCAGAACTTACACACACGGAAGAAAAATTGTAAGGAGAATTATTTCCAGGCTATTTGTGTGGAACTCCCAAGTTGCTTAACTTAGTGCGGCATTGGTAGATGGCTGGATAGGTGGACTATGGATGGTGTGTGAATGTGCAATTGGGGAAAAAAAGTAGCAATGTTACACTCTGACAAGAATTTAAGATGGGCTAGATCTTGCTGGAGAGGGGCATCTTACAGCGTGCCCCGTTAGTTAGACTTTATCCCTCAACCTTCAGCACAACATTTTTTTGCTCTGTAACTCGCTGGCAGTGCGAGCTGATAACGGCGCAGCGAGGGCAACGGAGCATCTGGGACCTCGGTGAACGACAGGACCAACAGTCTGTCTCCTCAACCACTGAGAGTACAGGATTGAGAAAGAAACAGAGGAATGACGGAGAAGGAAATCGGGTGAATTAGAGTCAAATCAGGTAGAGAAAGAGAAATAAAGAGAGGGAAAGAAAGATTGGATTAAGAGAGAGAGAGAGAAAAGAGATAGAAAGGAATAGTAAGAAAAAAATGTAAAAATTTAAAATTTGCCATTTTTAAAATCACTAACAACAATTTACTACCTGCAGGAATGAGATTTAACAGTTTAAATTGTTCTCTTTCTGGGCCAGAGAGGTTGATTGGCATCGCACTAACAATTATCATGTCGTTAAAAAGGTACTTGTGCTGTTCATTACCAGCCCTAACTTTCTGCGGCGAGTTTAATGGGCAATTAATGTGCAAGTCCAGCAATTTGTTAAAAATACCGGGGAGGCTGAGGGCGAGATGCCGTTTGTGCGAAGCAAACAGCGGAGCGACGTAAATCCACCAGCGAGTTCTGGAGATTCGCAACTGACGCCGTATCTCCCCATCCCCTGAACTCGCTGGATGATTTCCGCATTAATAACGGCGCGCGACGTGAACACACCGTTATTGTTCCAGCAAGTTCCGGTCCAATATCTCGGTGGTGCCTAGAGCAGATTAAATCTGAACTAAACTATGTGTAGATAGCTTCTTCCATACTGTGATTACAGAATCTCTACACATGGATTGGAAATGATGTTGATTTTAAACAATACAACTGCTCATAGTCACATATATGCTCCTACATTCAAATAAAGCTACCCAAACAAATAATCCTGCCAAGGTGCAGTACACTCTCTTGAACTGAGAACTTCAATTGAAATTATGCAATTATAATAACGATATAATGACAATTAGTCATTTAATGATAATTTAATCATCCAAACATCGATTTTATTTCAGAGAAAATGGACTACATCAAATCAATCCAAGTACGTTCATCAGAGATGAATAAAGCATTTGAGCATCAGATACTGGTATTTGACTGAATTGTACAGAATCTTAACCCATTGAACTCGGAATCAGAAGCGAGCCTAACTGACTCCTTAATGCTGTTCGGTGGAATACGGCCAAATGATCTTTTCCAGCCTGGGGAACATTGTTATCCTCTTAAGAACCTGATTGACCTGAAATCCGTGCTCTAAACTATACTACACCGTAGGATAAATGTTATGCACAGTGCTTCACACATCGAGAGTGCCGATTGGGAGTTTGGGTGCAGAGGTCAGTAGGTCCTGCAAGATATTCCATCAATTAACACGAGTGGATGAAAAATCTTACGGGACCTCTTGACCTCTCTGCATAAATTCCCACTGTCTACTCCCAGTGCAGGAAGGAAGCTAAGTGCCAATTCATAAAAGCTACCTTCATATTGTGTCAATTAACTGGTCATAACATAGAACCCCACAAACAGCCTTCCTGGAGCCCAAGGTGATCCAGCTCTTCATACATAGAATGACATAGAATGTACAGCACGGAAACAGGCCATTCGGCCCAACTGGTCCGTGCCGGTGTTTATGCTCCACACCAGCCTCCTCCCACCCCTCTTCATCTCATCCTATCGGCATATCCTTCTATTCCTTCTCCCTCATGTGTTTATCCAGCTTCCCCTTAAATGCATCTCTGCTTTTTGCCTCAACCACTCCCTGTGGTAGCGAGTTCCACAAGCCAGGATACAACCCAGGATTTCAATGGTTATTTCAAAATTCAAGGAACACATCAGGGCTCAATTACCCTTAGTTATTAATGGAGTTCACCCAATATTCATAATAATCCCTTTCTCCCATTGAACACTCTGGAACCTGACTTACATTGATTCATCTTCTTACTACTACAACAACTTGCATTTATACAGCGCCTTTAACATAGTAAAACGTCCCAAGGCGCTTCACAGGAGCGATTATCAAACAAAATTTGACACCGAGCCACATAAGGAGATATTAGGACAGATGGCCAAAAGCTTGGTCAAAGAGGTCGGTTTTAAAGAGCATCTTAAAGGAGGAGAGAGAGGCGGAGAGGTTTAGGGAGGGAATTCCAGAGCTTAGGGCCCAGGCAGCTGAAGGCACGGCCGCCAATGGTGGGGCGAAGGAAATCGAGGATGCACAAGAGGCCAGAATTAGAGGAGCGCAGAGATCTCCATGGGTTGTAGGGCTGAAGGAGATTACAGAGATAGGGAGGGGGTGAGGGCCATGGAGGGATTTGAAAACAAGGACGAGAGTTTTAAAATTGAGGCGTTCCCGGACAGGAAGCCAATGTAGGTCAGTGGGCACAGGGGGTGATGGGTGAACCGGACTTGGTACGAGTTAGGACACGGGCAGCTGAGTTTTGGATGAGTTCAAGTTTATGGAGGGTGGAAGATGGGAGGCTGGCCAGGAGAGCGTTGGAATAGTCAAGTCTGGAGGAACAAAGGCTTGGATGAGAGTTTGAGCAGCAGATGGGTTGAGGTGGGGCGGAGACACACTACAGGCTAATCTATTTTGACACCTTCTCACAACAAATAATCCAGGACAGACAGAAAATGACATTTCTATCAAAACAGGTGCTTGAAGCCCTAAGCAGTGTGCACCTCTTCCGGCCTTGAACATTGATGAGCAGTAGACCAATTGCTTGCATTATACAGCACTGACTACTGTCTCTACACATGCTCTTTTCCCTCATGGACGATCCTGAATCAGTGAAGACTTAGGCCGGAATTTTGTTCAGGGAGGCGGGTTGGGGGCGGGGGAGATCTGAGGCGGGCGGGAAACCTGTGAGGCTGGGTCTCCCACAGGCCCTGCAGACTTTAGCGGCAGGGCCTGATTTGAATGCGAGACCTCAGTTTCCCGCTCGCAGCCAGATTGAGAGGCTGGCTGGCAGGCTGCCGGTGGGTAGGCCTCAGTTGCAAGGCGTCAGTCTGAGGGAGGGATCGCATGGCGGGGGGGGGGGTGTCGGCCTGGGATCGGGGGGCGGAGGATCGTGGCCGGCCTTCACATCATCATTGGGGGGGGAGGCCTGGGGAGGCGATCGGAGGCCTCGTGAGGGGGTCTCCGATCACGGGGGTGGGTATGGTCGGGACCCTGGATCCAGGCGGTGGGTGTAAAGCCACTTACCTCCTGGATCCACCAGTCCCCGCCTCGGTTTAACTGCCGGGTTTCACGAATTGTGCGAAACCCATCCACAGGCAGTTAAACACAAACTGGATGGAGGGGAATATAGAGGTTTCCAGCCTCATTACAATATTTAAATTCAGGTTACGCCCCCTGGGAGCGGGTCTGTCGCCCGCCCCTCGCCCCGCCCCCTCGCCCCACCCCTGTCCTGCCCCCTCGCCCTGCCCCTCGCCCCGTCTCCTCCCCCTGCCCCTCTCCCCGTCTCCTCCCCCCGCCCCTCACCCCGCCCCTGTCCTGCCCCCACACTCCAAACCCACCCATTTTTTGAGGGGAAATTTCTGGCCTTACTTTCTGAGGTGAACAATCAATAAAATTATTTTCAGGGTAATTTATATATTTTTCTTAAAATATAGTTTTCAGTTTGACAAAACACAATCTTTATGTTCATTGCGAATGTATTTGGAAATACTACACAGTTGTACCTCACAGTTGTAACATCTTTCGGATGAGACGTTAAACCAAGGCCCCGTCTGGGCTCTCAGGTGGATGTAAAAGATCCCATGGCCACTATTTCGAAGAAGAGCAGGGGAGTTCTCCCCGGTGTCCTGGGGTGAATACTTATCCCTCAATCAACATCATTAATCAGATTATCTGGTCATTATCACATTGCTATTTGTGGGAGCTTGCTGTGCAGTAATTGACTGCTGCGTTTCCTACACTCCACAAAGTACTTCATTGGCTGTAAAGCGCTTTGGGACGTCCTGAGGTCGTGAAAGGCGCTATAGAAATGCAAGTCTTTCTTTCATTTTCTCTCTTTAGCATTGCATTGGCACACAGTTGTTATCGGTGCTGACTTTGTTTCTGATTAAGAACTTTGTAAATATATTCATACAAATTCAGAAAGAATTTTGCTCCGCTACAAGAAAGAATAAAGTAAAGAACATTGGTGATTGGACATGTTGAAAGCTCTTTCTATCTTCTCGAATTCTCCTTCCCCTTCGAGCTGCAGGAATGGCCAGAGAACCTGCTCCATCTGCATTTTGCATGTTTGAACACTGAGCTGAATCTTGAGCTTAGTGCATTTCCTCAAGGCATGGCTTAAATAAGCAACTGACCATGTAGGGAATAGAATGACACAGCACAGGAGGAGGCCGTTCGGCCCATCGTGCCTGTGCCGGCTCTTTGAAAGAGCTGTCTAATTGAAACATATAAGATTCTGAGGGGGTTGGACAGGGTAGATGCTGGGAGGATGTTTCCCCTCGTGGGGGAATCTAGAACTAGGGGACACAGTTTCAGGATAAGGGGGTCACACATTTAAGACGGAGATGAGGAGGAATTTCTTCTCTCTGAGGGTCGTGAATCTTTGGAATTCTTTACCCCAGAGAGCTGTGGAGGCTGGGTCATTGAATATATTCAAGGCGGAGATAGACAGATTTTTGAGCAACAGGGGAGTCGAGGGTTATGGGGAGCGGGCAGGGAAGTGGAGTTGAGGCCAAAATCGGATCAGCCTTGATCTCATTAAATGGCGGAGCAGGTTCGAGGGGGCGAATGGCCTGCTCCTATTTCTAATGTTCTTATGTTCTATCCAGTTAGTCCCACTCCCCCCTGCTCTTTCCTCATAGCCCTGCAAATTTCTCCTTTTCAAGTATTTATCCAATTCCCTTTTGAAAGTTACTATTGAATCTGCTTCCAGGCAGCGCATTCCAGATCACAACAACTCGCTGCGTAAAATGTATTTCCTCATGTCGCCTCCCGTTCTTTTGCCTATCACCTGAAATCTGTGCCCTCTAGTTACCGACCCTTCTGCCACAGTTTCTCCTTATTTAATCTATCAAATCCCTTCAAGATTTTAAACACCTTTATCAAATCTCCTCTTAACCTTCTCTGCTCTAAGGAGAACAATCCCAGCTTCTCCAGTCTCTCCACGTAACTGAAGTCCCTCATCCCTGGTACCATTCTGGTCAATCTCCTCTGCACCCTCTCCAAGGCCTTGACATCTTTCCTAAAGTGCGGTGCCCAGAATTGGACACAATACTCCAGCTGTGTTTTATTAAGTTTTAGCATAACTTCCTTGCTTTTGTACTCTATGCCTCTATTTATAAAATTGAGAGGTCGCACAACACCAGGTTATAGTCCAACAGTTTTATTTGAAATCACAAGCTTTCGGAGCTATCGATCGCTTGTGATTTCAAATAAAACTGTTGGACTATAACCTGGTGTTGTGCGACCTCTCAATTTTATAAATAGAGGCATAGAGTCTCAATTTTGTCCACCCCAGTCCAACACCGGCATCTCCGCATCATGACCTCTATTTATAAAGCCATGGATCCCGTACGCTTTTTTAACAGCCTTCTCAACTTGTCCTGCCACCTTCAAAGACTTGTTTACGTACACCCCCAGGTCTCTCTGTTGCTGCTCCCCCTTTAGAATTGTACCAATTCGTTTATGCTGCCTTGAATCATCACCTTGAACCACATACCAGGCCACTCGTGACACTGCAGTCTGCTGCTGTGATGAGTGGAAGGACATTACTTCTTACTCAATTGTGGCTTAAAGAATGATGGAGCATGGAATTGTGATGGATCGATAAAATAACTCAGCCTTCAGCCCTGTTCTACAACCAAACTCCTTGTGTAAACCACAGACAATGACAACAAAAAAGAATTAGAAATGTATTACAAATAATATTGGGCCGGATTTTCCAATGCGTTGGTGCCCGATGGACTGGTCCATGAGCCACCGTGTTCTTGCCTCAATACCGTGTGCAACATTTCTTGCCCAAAGTGATGGCAATTTGCAAATTCAATTTCCGCTGGGGGAAATGCCGATCAAATCATTTTTTTGTGCAATTTTGTGCTAAGCTTAATGCCAGTGGCGTAATTATATAATATGGCCGAGCACATTTCCTAATTGGTTTGTACTTTTGCTGCACAATGGCTAAAGCAGAGGCTGTCTGCCCATTAACACAGTGAACAGTTGCCTGTTATCAAAGATCAAACATCGCATTTGTGAGTCCATGAATAAATCTGCATGCTACATTAAGAGTTACTCTTCAGCTAGACTTTTTAGTTTCTGGTGGGTTTTGTTTTAGGAGGGGATTGGCTTTTATTCTTTCTCAGTTTCATGCAGTGTGGTGTGTTTCTTGTGCTTTGACAAACTTATTTTATTGGTAAAACAGTGGAACCGTACACATCTCATCTAAATAGGCAGCACCTCTCAAACCCGCGACTTCCACCACCTGGAAGGACAAGGGCAGCAGGTGCCAGTGGGAACACCACCACCTCCAAGTTCCAGTTTTATAGCGTCCCATCAGCTGGTAACACAGGGAGGAAAGGATAGAGGGGCACAGGAGTGGCAGTACACCAGCTCTGTGTGTAGGAAGAAAGCTTAGCCTAGCAAAGGAAAACTCACTTATCGCAAGTCCAGAACTGCTCATGGATCAGAAAGTCGACCAGAAAAAGTTAAGCACGCCCCCCAGTAGAAATAATGCTCCACACTTTATTATTTTTCTTATTCTCAAGGAAGGTTCTGTAGTCAGATGATCAAGGTGAGATTTGATTCCATCTGTTACTCTGTATGTTCACTTGCTGTATGTAAAATAAAGCAGCTTAATTATTCGTAACAGACCTCCTCTTGCTTCAGAAAGATTGGGGAAGCGCTTATGAAGGCATGTGCGAAAGACATGACTTTGCGTTCAGATCTCAAGAGGGTCCTATTGTTACACTCCCAGGTTATACCATTGCATAATTAGATATTGGACATTATGGGCACACTCCTGGACATAAGGGGCTGGATTTTCATTGACCCGTGGAGGCGGGTTTGGAGGCGTGTGGGGGGTTAAAATTGCAAAAACTGGCGGGCGGGCACAAGTCCGCCTCCATCCCACCTCCACGCAATTTTCATTAAATCGTGTCTGCTGGTCCCAACTCCGTCTCGCCTTTAAGAGGCGGGATAGGCTGTTAAGGCCCTTAACAAGCACTAAATTGACTCTATAATGCCATTTTGAAAGGCCTTTGTGATTTTAACCCTTGTTCTACGTGAAGCACGCCTGTTCTGAACCACGATTGTGAAACCTGGCGGGAGCACATTTTGAAAGCTGACTATCAGCAGGTCCACTATTACAACGGAGTAGTAGTAGTAAGAGGAAAAATATCTGGGAGCAGACCTAGGGCTGCTGCTCCTCATTTTGCCTTCAGTCTCTCTCTCTCTCTCTCTCTCTCTGTGTGTCTCTCTCTCTCTCTCTCTCTGTGTCTCTCTGTGTCTCTCTCTCTCTCTCTCTCTCTCTCTCGGCTGCTGCTGCTGCTGCTCATTTTGCATCCAGGTCCTCTCACAGCAAAGGCCAGAAGACCTTCAATGCAGCAGCAATGATGACATCATCAGAGGCGACTTTCAGACTGAAAACACTAATTGGTTCATGGGTTCCCACATGCTGGAACTGAGTTGCCCAATTAGGTGAAAATTGCATCAATCTCCCACATCCAATTGCAGTTGGGTGGATAACACGAAAAGTGGATGACACGACCCCAACCCGCCCCAGTATCAAAATCCAGCCCAAGATGTTCAGGCCACTAACCGGAGTGACCAGGACTGTCACACACGAGATTATATCTTAAGGCCTACCCAAAACCATGCAATAGCCACTTATTTATTTTTTCAGATTAACAATCTATCAATTGTTCAGTACAAATGTTAAGTATAAACCTGTTCCAGAATTAAGCAGAATACACCATGAGTGAAGTAACAATCCAAAATTGTATGCAAATTGGTCCCATGCTATAAAATCATTGACCTTTACCACCTTCACAGTAGTTGGGAGTCCAACGTCTGAATTTTAGAAGATTGTCTCTGAATGGTGTAATGACACTTTACGATGGTGGTTAAAGTTCTTTGATTTTGCTTTTTGCTGTATCTGAATTATCTGTAAATCGCTGCTAGTGTCGGCTGATGCATTTTCGCATTGCAATCCAAAGGAACAGACTTCTAGATCAGTTGGAAAATCCACCCTGTACTCCCCACATTTCCACAGATTAATATCTAAAATTTGCTTTAATAATCCGGTGTACACCTAACCCGAGGCGAACCTTCCTCTGTTCGCAAGTTGTGGAGCAATGAATCGAGTTGTGCACCTACCAGGAATATCGCTGCAAGACTTGCTACTTTGGAAATGGTGTGAGGTGGACAATTGGTGAACGACGGCTGCTTCAGTCGAATCAGTGCATCTATCTAATCGTAGCCAGAGAATCACCTGCAACGGCTTCTCTTCCCGCTCCCACATCGTTACCTCTGGTGTCCCCCAAGGATCTATCCTTGGCCCCCTCCTATTTCTCATCTACCTGTTGCCCCTTGGCGACATCATCTGAAAATGCAGCGTCAGTTTCCCCATGTACGCTGACGACACCCAGCTCTACCTCACCACCACTTCTCTCGACCCCTCCACGGTCTCTAAATTGTCAGACTGCTTGTCCGACATCCAGTTCTGGATGAGCAGAAATTTTCTATTGGGAAGACCGAAGCCATTGTTTTCGATCCCCGCCACAAACTCCGTTCCCTAGCCACTGACTCCATCCCTCTTCCTAACATCTGTCTGAGGCTGAACCACACTGTTCGCAACCTTGGTGTTATATTTGACCCTGAAATGAGCTTCCGACCTCATATCCGCGACATAACTAAGATCGCCTATTTCCACCTCCGTAACATCGCCCGTCTCCGCCCTTGCCTCAGCTCATCCACTGCTGAAACCCTCATCCATGCCTTTGTTACCTCTAGACATGACTATTCCAACGCACTCCTGGCTGGCCTCCCACATTCCACCCTACGTAAACTTGAGGTCATCCAAAACTCAGCTGCCTGTGTCCTAACTCGCACCAAGTCCCATTCACCCATCACCCCTGTGCTCACTGACCTACATTGGCTCCCGGTTAAGCAACACCTCGATTTCAAAATTCTCATCCTTGTTTTCAAATCCCTCCATGGCCTCGCCCCTCCCTATCCCTGTAATCTCCTTCAGCCCCACAACCCCCCGAGATATCTGCGATCCTCTAATTCTGCCCTCTTGCGCATCCCTGATTATAATCACTCCACCATTGGTGGCCGTGCCTTCTGTTGCCTAGGCCCTAAGCTCTGGAATTCCCTCCCTCAACCTCTCCGCCTCTCTACCTCTCTCTCCTCCAAGACGCTCCTTAAAACCTACCTCTTTGACCAAGCTTTTGGTCACTTGCCCTAATTTCTCCTTATGTGGCTTGGTGTCAAATTTTTGTCTTATAATACTGCTGTGAAGCGCCTTGGGACGTTTTACTATGTTAAAGGCGCTATATAAATACAAGTTGTTGTTGTTGTTGTTGCATCCATAATTAAAACGGAAGGCTTACTCTGCTTGAAATTAATGTTTTTTTTACATTCTACCAACAATGCTAATCTAGGCCAACAGCTTCCTTAAAGTAATGACTCCAGGTGAAATCTATAGGACGAGGCATAATATGTTAGTGCGCACAGGTAGTCTAGACACATTCCTCATTGATTTAGACTGTCTGATTCACAAGGTGCTGAATTCAGTGACTTAAGTACTCACTAACTTCTTTGAGCCCTCACACAGACCATACTTGAACTTCATTACACCTTGTGCTTGTGGTTAATTGTATGCAAATTGGTCCCGTGGTATAAAATCATTGACCTTTGCCACCTATTCCCTCTTTCGCAGTAGTTGGGAGTTCAACGTCTGAATTTTAGAAGTTTGCCTCTGAATGGTGTAATGACAGGTTACGATGGTGCTTAAAGCTCTTTGGGGGAAAACTTCAGTTGGTTAGCGCTTCCCGTTAGCGCCTCCGGGGGGCGCTAGGAACTTAGTGCCCGAGCGCGGCGATTTTTGTGCCGCTCGCAAAATTGACCAGTCATTTTGCAGCGCTGCTAAACACTGCCACCACGATCTCCTGCGCCCGCAGATCATGACATCAGTCGAGCGTGCAACGCCCCGGACCGGATATTGAGTCGCGCCCCCTGCCTTAGCGCCTGCCGCTAGGAACGACAGGTAGAGGGGAACGTTTTCATTCGGGAAGGGGCTGGGGGAGCGCTATTTAAAGGCGGGCGCTTCCTGCCTTTTCTTGTCTGCAAAATTTTTGTTACACGCAGGTTAAGAGAGAGAGAGACGTCTGGAGGGATTTAACGCTGTCCTAAGGAGTTTTGGCCCTCAGCACCACTTTTGAGGTTCCTAAGCGCCGAGCTCTTTCCCTGGGCCTATCCATTAGTGCTTCCAACACCATTGCTTTCGAGGTCTCTCCAGGCCGAGATTCAAGGCTGCAATGAGCAGGGAGTGGCTGGCCAGCAAGATGGCCCCTCCCCTTTAAGAACTGGACGGCGCCAGTCTGTCTGGCTTCCATGGTAACGGACATCGCCTGAGCTTCGGTAGCAGTCTGAGGTAGCGCCTCGCTCCCCGACGTTACCGCTTTCAGAGAGGAGTGTAGCGCCTGATTTAGCGCTGAAATCACCTCCAGGGGCGATAGAGGCGAATTTTGCAGTCGGAGGCAATAATTAGCGCCGGGCGCTAAACTTTGCGCCCAGCCGATATTAGAACACCAAAATGGGCGATACCCAATTTTCCCCCCAAGTTTTTGCTTTGTGCTGTATCTGAATTATCTTTAAATCGCTGCTAGTGTCGGCTGATGCATTTTCACATTGCAGTGGCCGTTTTGCACATGCTATTCCCATGGTACTGTTGCTGCTACATTAGCAGCAGTCATGAGGTTCAGTGTGAGAATTCCACTGGGCATCCCAACGCCGGTGATCGATTTGGAGGATAAAGACTAAGGGGAACAAAGGCAGGTGTAATTCTAACTGGATCCCAATTGGCCGGGTCCCAGGAGCAGAGTCTTCAAGCTGAGGCTCACCTCCCTGGGGATGTTTGAACAGATCAGCCCTCAACCATCTACACTTCTCAAGGAAGGCAGTCACAGAGTTGTGCCAATTCCAGTGAGATCGACCAAAGGGGCGGCTCTGGACCTGCTTGTCAACGTTATTACAAATATGATATATTTATGCAAAATCAGGACGGGAGCTTCCTGTAACTAGAGCTTCAGGTTTCAAAGGTTTTGCCTCGCCGCTCCCTATCTCTGTAACCTCTTCTAGCCGTACAACCCTCTGGGCTATCTGCATTCCTCCGCTTCCACCATCAGCGGCCGTGCCTTCAGCGGCCGAGGCCCTGAGCTCTGGAATTCCCCTCCCTAAACCTCTCCACTTCTCTAACTCGCTCCCCTCCTTTAAGACACTCTGTAAAACCTACGGGGGAAACATTGAGTCGCCCCCCCCTTTGGGGCGCTAACTTCGCCGGGGCGCTAATTTTAGCGGCCCGAAAAAATTAGCGCCCCCGCGGCTGAAATTCATCGGTAGCGCCCCAAGAGGGAAGTGGGGTGCTACTGATAGTGCCCCCGCCTCCCTCTTGGGGCGCTGCGAGGGAATATTGCGGCGCTACGTGCCGCGGCATTGCAGGCCTTCCTCCCCTTCTTAATGGGGAGGGGCCTAGCGCAGCACGACCCGGGGCCCAGCTGGGACACCAGGGATCGGAGTGCCGGCAAAAGAGCGCAGCCGGCTGGTCAGGAGGCCGGCAACAGCAACGGGGGCAGGTGCTGGCAGGCAGCCAGCAACAAAACTGGCCGCCCGACACCTCGCCTTTAATTAGCGCCGCCCCGGCCGCAGGTAGGCCCCCCTGACCCCGTCGGACATAGCGTCCGGCGGTAAGTCGGGGCGCTACCGAAGATCGCAGCCGGGGCGCTGCGCACGGCCATGACGTCATCGCTGGTGGCGCAGCGCCGTGGGGCACTAATGGTTACCGCTGCCGCTAACCTCCTGCTGAATTTCGCAGGAGGCATTGGGGGCGCCGCGCCCGGGCGCTAGTTGCTTTGCGCCCTGTTAATGCCCTCTTAGGGCGCTAACGGGAAGCGCAAAGCAACCGAATTTCTCCCCCTACATCTCTCTGTCCTAATATCTCTTTATGTGGCTCGGTGTCAAATTTTGTTTGATAATCGCTCCTGTGAAGCGCCTTGGGACGTTTTACTACGTTAAAGGTGCTATATAAATACAAGTTGTTGTTTTGTATCTCTATCCTTGGGGCGGATGGTGTCGTCACTGACTCCGTGATGGGCTGCAGGTTTCCTTGTCCCTCTCGACTAGCCTGTTGAAGCAGCACTTCTGCAGACTCTCTGATATACCATGCAGGTAACGTAAGACCAGGAGGAGGCCACTCAGCCCCTCGAGCCTGTTCCGCCATTCAATCAGATCACGGCTGATCTGTATCTTAACTCCATTTACCCGCCTTGGTTCCGTAACCCTTAATACCCTTTAGCGAATAAAAATCTATCAATCTCAGTTTTGAAATTTCCAATTTACCCCCGGCTTCAACAGCTTTTTGGGGGGCGAGAGTTCCAGTTTTCCACCACCCTTTGTGTGAAGAAAGGCTTCCTGACATCACCCCTGAACGGCCTGGCTCTAATTTTAGATTCTGAAGATTCTCAAAAGGGACGGCATAAAGTGTTTCTGCTTAATAGCTCTCCACACAGGCAGCCCTGTTTAAGAATGTGTTGGAACCTGCAGCAGGGCAATGCCTGGTCGTAGGTCTCTGTTCTGGCTGTTGGACCAATCCTTGGCCCCTCCTATTTCTCATCTACATGTTGCCCCTTGGTGACATCATCCGAAAATGCAGCGTCAGTTTCCACAGATACGCTGACGACACCCAGCTCTACCTCACCACCACTTCTCTCGACCCCTCCACAGCGTCTAAATTGTCAGACTGCTTCTCCGACATCCAGTTCTGGATGAGTAGAAATTTTCTCCAATTAAATATTGGGAAGACCGAAGCCATTGTTTTCGGTCCCCGCCACAAACTCCGTTCCCTAGCCACCGACTCCATCCCTCTCCCTAACATCTGTCTGAGGCTGAACCACACTGTTCGCAACCTTGGTGTCATATTTGACCCTGAAATGAGCTTCCGACCACATATCCGCAGCATAACAAAGACCGCCTACTTCCATCTCCGTAACATCGCCCGTCTCCGCCCTTGCCTCAGCTCATCCGCTGCTGAAACCCTCAACCATGCCTTTGTTACCTCTAGACTTGACTATTCCAACGCACTCCTGGCCGGCCTCCCACATTCCACCCTAAGTAAACTTGAGGTGATCCAAAGCTCGGCTGCCCGTGTCCTAACTCGCACCAAGTCCCGTTCGCCCATCTCCCCTGTGCTCGCTGACCTACATTGTCTCCCGGTTAAGCAGCGCCTCGATTTCAAAATTCTCATCCTTGTTTTCAAATCCCTCCATGGCCTCGCCCCTTCCTATCTCTGTAATCTCCTCCAGCCCCACAACCCCCCGAGATATCTGCGCTCCTCTAATTCTGCCCCCTTGAGCATCCCTGATTATAATCGCTCAACCTTTGGTGGCTGTGCCTTCTGTTACCGAGAAGCTCTGGAATTCCCTCCCTAAACCTCTCCGCCTCGCTACCTCTCTCTCCTCCTTTAAGACGCTCCTTAAAACCTACCTCTTTGACCAAGCTTTTGGTCACCTGCCCTAATTTCTGCTTATGTGGCTCGGTGTCAAATTTTTGTCTTTTAATACTCCTGTGAAGCGTCTTGGGACGTTTTACTACGTTAAAGGCTCTATATAAATACAAGCTGTTGTTGTTGATGTTGCAGTTCCTTTGAAGTCACTTCCATTTGCCAGTGAACGTCAGCACATGCTCTCTTCAGCCTCCATCGACATGAGTTCACTGAACTGAATGTACCTGGGCTGCTGAATGAAATACACACGGTGCCAGTGGCAATACCTTGCGTGCCGTGCTGCTACTGGGCAAACGGGAATACATCAGTGAGATAAGTTGAGGGAAGAGCAAGGAGAAGTGGTTTAAGAAAAGGAAAGTATAAACTGCCATTTCTACAGCGCCTTTCAAAACATCAGGACGTCCCAAAGCGCTTTACAGCCAATGAAGTACTTTTTGAAGTGTAGTCACTGTGGTAATGTGGGAAACGCGGCAGCCAATTTGTGCACAGCAAGATCCCACAAACAGCAATGTGATAAATGATCACATAATCTGTTTCAGTGATGTTGGTTGAGGGATAAATATTGGCCCCAGGACACCGGGGATAACTCCCCTGCTCTTCTTCAAAATAGTGGCCGTGGGATCTTTTACATCTACCTGAGAGAGCAGACGGGGCCTCGGTTTAGCATCTCATCTGAAAGACGGCACCTCCGACAGTGCAGCACTCCCTCAGTACTGCCCCTCCGACAGTGCGGCGCTCCCTCAGTACTGCCCCTCCGACAGTGCGGCGCTCCCTCAGTACTGCCCCTCCGACAGTGCTGTGCTCCATCAGTACTGCCCCTCCGATAGTACGGCGCTCCTCAGTACTGCCCCCCGACAGTGCGGTGCTCCCTCAGTACCGCCCCTCTGACAGCACAGCCCTGCCTCAGCACAGCGCTCCCTCAGCACAGCGCTCCCTCAGCACAGTGCTCCCTCAGTACTGACACTGAAGTTTAAGAGTACACTTGCCTTGTTCTGCTGCCAATAAGCTGTCAAGCTGTTTGTGGCCTGCCTCAACTATGGTCTGCACTCCCAAAATTTGAAGAGGTACCTCCTCTCGGTGACTCTGCCATCCGTCTGATTCGTATCCCCTGTGGTTGTGTGCAGTTGCATTCTTTAAAAATAGGCTGAACAAATGCTTTGTGGTTTGGGGAACGACACAGAGTAGCAGCTCGTGTCCAGCCCACATCTCATCTTGTGTAAACGGAATAGTAAACAGTGTGCAGCTAATTTTGGGTTCGACTTTGACTTTGCACAGCATGCTACAGTTTAGGTGTGGAATTAGAAGCGTCAAAGTGGCAACCACAACGTTTGAGTTTCAGTATTCTAGATATGAAGCTTTCATTCTGGGGCACAGTACTTGGACCATCTGTATTGTTGGCATATACGTTGTTTGATTTCTTATAGTTTGGACTGTCCTACCTTTGACACTGTTGGAGAATCCTTCCTCATCTGCTCCCACGTTTTATGGATGCGGAGGACTACAGTGACCGAGCACCTCCCTGACCTGTTTGCTGCACATTAGTGATGCTCTCCTGGCCGGCCTCCCACCTGCCCGTGTCCTAACTCGCACCAAGTCCCGTTCACCCATCACCCCTGTGCTCGCTGACCTACATTGGCTCCCGGTTGAGCAATGCCTCGATTTCAAAATTCTCATCCTTGTTTTCAAATCCCTCCATGGTCGGGAATTCCCTCCCTAAACCTCTCCACCTCTCTCTCCTCCTTTAAGATGCTCCTTAAAACCTTCCTCTTTGGCCAACCTTTTGGTCACCTGTCCTAATATCTCCTATGTGGCTTGTTGTTAAATTTTGTTTGATAATTGCTCCTGTGAAGCGCCTTGGGACGTTTTACTACATTAAAGGCGCTATATAAATGCAGGTTGGTGTTGAGTAGGGTTCCCACTATCTTCCTCTCTTTCACCTCTTCCAGCAGAAAATCCAAAATTAATCAAAGGGCAACAGTTCTGCCCATGTGCATTTGCCAACCTTCCATAGCTGCTCTCCAATTCAGCCAAAGCGACAAGGTGCGCCGAAATGGATCAGCAGCAGGCCTTTAATCCCGGGAAAAATGCAGCCAGTGCTCCTGCAATCTTTTTCCAAAATAGAGTTGAGAGATGATTTCACTGGGTTCATCAAGGTGGACCTATTATAATAGACTCCCCACCACTTCAAACGTCCATGTTTTAGCCAAAAATGAAAAACCAAGAACCATTTGCATTGTCGTCAATTTCAAAACTGCTCTCATGATTGGCCACCTCATCCATTCATTGCATTTCCTGTGATCATGGAGAACTTGCAGTGCACACCTACAAATATAAATGACAGTCCCCACCGTTCACAGCGGGGGTGTTTTTGCGAAGGCGATTTGCCCGCTATACGCGATGGTCGGTATGACGGGGTACTGCTATGACAGTACTCTACTGCATACTGTAGATCAGTATTGAAGTCATGTTTGCTATTGCAGTCAGTGCTTAGTTCAAGCTGTAATCCCACACCACTTATAGGGGATTCGAAGAGTTTAAGTAAGGTCCAAGTAACTCTTGTGTAAAGAGGTGCTATTTACTTCTCTCTGTTCTTGCATTCAGCGCAGCTTAACCAGGTGCGAACTAGTGCGTAAACACAAATGCCCCAAATAAACGGAGCGCTTAAGACGCTGTAACCGGCAACTTTGAAATTGACGACAATGCAAATGGTTCTTGGTTTTTCCTTTTTGGCTGAAACATGGACGTTTGAAGTGGTGGGGAGTCTATTACAATAGGTCCACCTTGATGAACCCAGTGAAATCATCTCTCAACTCTATTTTGGAAAAAGATTGCAGGAGCACAGGCTGCAACTTTCCCGGGATTGCAGAATCAATCTTTGTATGTTGACAAACCCCACGGAAACATTTTGGGTGGAAAATGCATTGGATCAGGTCAAGGACATTATATACGGTGCACTGTATCCGACTGAGGCACCCCTCATGCTACAGGTGATGCCTGCAGAAGGGACTTAGACAACCGAAGCTCAGGTCAGGAGATGTTGGGAAATAGCTCTTCACCGAAGGAAACAAATGAGATCTGATTGGTCTAGAGAAAATACTGCAGTAACTTTCTGCTTAAATTCCATTTAAATTGTTTAATTAATGAGATAATGATTGTCTTGCCGTTGTATGCTCTTGACCCATTTCTGCATCGTCACTCTGTCAGACAAGTTGAGGTTTGCAAAGTTAGTACAAGAGTTGGGCATCTCTTCATGCTGCTCCATTTCAGAAACTTTCCTGCACAGAAATGTTTCCCCCCTCCCGAATTCACCAGGGACTTGATTCAAATCGGAGAACTTTTCTCTAGAAAAGAGAAGGCTGAGGGGGGGCGACCCGATAGAGGTCTTTAAAATTATGAAGGAGTTCGATAGGGTAGATGTAGAGAAGATGTTTCCACTTGTGGGGGAGACCAAAACTAGGGGCCATCAATATAAGATAATCACTAATAAATCCAATAGGGAATTCAGGAGAAACTTCTTTACTCAGAGTGGTGAGAATGTGGAACTCACTAACACAGGGAGTGGTTGAGGAGAATAGCAGAGAGACATTGAAGGGGAAGCTGGTTAAACACAGGAGGGAGAAAGGAATAGAAGGATATGTTGATGGGGTGAGATGAAGAGGGGTGGGAGGAGGCTGGTGTGGAGCATAAACACCGGCACGGACCAGTTGGGCTGAATGGCCTGTTTCTGTGCTGTAGATTCGATGTAAATACAACTTTGTGAGCTTCCGATGTAGAAACACAGACATGCTTTATCAAAGGCTTAGCTATGTTAACAAGATTACTGTCCTATTCTACTGCTCATCTTTCATGCTGAAAATCGAGTGTTGCTAATTTTTGTCTTGATACTTTGTACTTTAAAAACAAAACCACCTCAATATCCTTTGGAGAAGTTTGTAATTATTAATTTGCTTTTTTGTCAACAAACTTAAGTCATAGAATCACACACAGAAGGAGGCCATTCGGCCCATCGTGCCTGTGCCGGCTCTTTGAAAGAGCTCTCCAATTAGTCCCACTCCCCCTGCCCTTTCCCCGTAGCCCTGCAAATATTTTTCAGTTCAAGTATTGATCCAATTCCCTTTTGAAAGTTACTATTGAATCTGCTTCCACCGCCCTTTCAGACAGCGCATTCCAGATCACAACAACTCACTTGTAAAAACATTCCTCATCTCCCCTCTGGTTCTTTTGACAATTACCAGGCCAAAAACCTCACTGTTTTAATCATATCTGCTGATTATCCACATTGATTGGAAAAAGTAATTAAGATAAGTGGCCAGGCTCTAGTCAATGCACCTGCCATGTATAAGTGAATACAATAACAACAACAATCTGTATTTATAGAGCACCTTTAACATAGTAAAACCTCCCAAGGCGATTCAAGGAGTGTTATCAGATAAAATTTGACACCGAGCCACATATAGAGATATTAGGACAGGTGACCAAAAGCTTGGTCGAAGAGGTAAGTTTTAAGGAGCGTCCTAAAGGAGGAGAGAGAGGCGGAGAGGTTTAGGGAGGGAATTCCAGAGCTTAGGGCCCAGGCAGCTGAAGGCACGGCCGCCAGTGGTGGGGCAATGGAAATCGGTGATGCTTAAGAGGCCAGAATTGGAGGAGCGCAGAGTTATGCAATACACCTCATAGGGATTGTGCTGTAACTCATACAAATGACATTGAATTGGATTGTAACAATGTCCAAACACCTGTATCGCGGTTTGTGAATCACATATTGTGGCTATAATACAATTAGAATTTCTTTCTAATGAAGGCTTCGCAGATTTTCAGATTAGAATCCCAGATAATTCAGGCCTGCGTAAAATAATGTCTAAAGAGCAGCTTCAGACTGGAAAGCAAGTTTCTTTTACGAATAAACTTAAACTGACTTTCTACATTGCCTGCATGGGAATAATTGCAAGGGTAATTGAAGGGACGGTTAAGGGTGAGAGATTCAGTGAGCCTTACATTGGGAAAGAAAGAAATTGCATTTCTATAGCGCCTTTCACGACCGCAGGGCGTCCCAAAGCACTTTACAACCAATGAAGTACTTTTGAAATGCAACGGCACCGTGCATGGTATAGCTAATGGAGTGGTAGGGCATCAGTTCATGGCTAAAGTCCCTCACACAATGAGCTCTGAATTTCTGTCAAGCTCTGTGGAGGGGCTGAGAGAAGGTCGGTAACAGGAAGAGGGAAAATTAGAGGATAAATCAACCACAACATCTCTGCCTGTCCTCTGAGCCGCTGGTTCCAGGGTGACATAACTATTAGGAGGGGCTCACTATCCCAAAAGAATGAAAGACTTGCATTTCTATAGCGCCTTTCACGACCACCGGACGTCCCAAAGCGCTTTACAGTCAATGAGGTACTTTTGAAGTGGAGTCACTGTTGTAATGTGGGAACAGGGGGAAATGAAACTAAAGGAGATGGGTAAAAGCAGAAGAATATATATCTATATATACACCACACATTAGGAACTAACCAATTTAACGGTAATTGAAATTGTCATGATCCCACAATTTTTTTTTGATTTAATCTGAAATATTTTGATTTTATTTTTTTCAAAGAAGTAGTTTTCCTTTTGTTGCTATGATCCAGCTGTGTGAAGTTTCTCAATTGCTCATAACCTGTGTCACAGAGCCCGGGGATCTACTTATATTACAGATGATCTGGGAAACGATGGCAGGATGGCTTGGTTAAAAATACTGAAGGAACATTCGACTTGCTGATGCACAGTTAAACCTCCCGCAGCGCACTCCTTGTGAACAGACCGCTCACCCTACACAAGATCATAAGAATTAGGAGCAGGAGGAGGCCATTCGGCCCCTCGAGCCTGCTCCGCCATTCAATAAGATCATGGCTGACCTTCAACCTCAACTCCACTTTCCCGCCCGATCCCCATATCCCTTGATTCCCTTAGTGCCCAAAAATCTGTCGATCTCAGTCTTGAATATACTCAATGACTGAGCCTCCACAGCCCTCTGGGGTAGAGAATGACAAAGATTCACCACCCTCTGAGTGAAGAAATTCCTCCTCATCTCAGTCCTAAATGGCCGACCCCCTATCCTGGGAAACATCCTCCCTGCATCTACCCTGTCAAGCCCTCTAAGAATTTTATACATTTCAATGAGATCACCTCTCTACATTTAGAAAGCAAGGTAGAGCCCATCAGTGCGTTAATTGTCATTTAATGACTATGTGTCTGGCCTTCACATCATTGCAAACATCCCTGTCATTTCGTGGAGTATATTTTGTCTTTTTTTAAAACACTTGGCAGACAATTCATCTATTTTCAGCTCACTGCCTGTGCATGCTATAATAGATGGCAGGCAATAGGTTACAAGGCCATAATTCAAGCAACCAGTTTTGATGATATAAATCGCCAGAGTCAAGCTCCAGATTTTTATTGATGATATCAGGGCCCCAATTTTCATCCACTACCTTGTACACGACCAGCTTTTCGTTATTAAAGAAAGACTTGCATTTCTACAGCTCCTTTCACAACATCAGGACGCCCCGAAGCGCTTGACGGCCAATGAATACTTTTGAAATTTAGTCACTGTTGTAATGTAGGAAACGCGGCAGCCAATTTATGCACAGCAAGCTCCCACAAACAGCAATGTGATAATGACCAGATAATCTGTTTTTGTTGTGTTGGTTGAGGGATAAATATTGGCCCCAGGACACCGGGGAGAACTCCCCTGCTCTTCTTCGAATAGTGCCACCTGAGAGGGCAGACGGGGCCTCGGTTTTACGTCTCATCCTTTACAACAGAAAGCATGTGTATTTTTAAATTAAAAAAAAATGCGTTCTGCCTGTTGTGTGATGGATATAATGGGCGTTGAAAGCAGCATTTTGCACATCTGACCACAACTTTAAAAAAAATTATTCTTCTAAGGCCAGCATTTATTGCCCATCCCTAGTTGCCCTCGAGAAGGTGTTGGTGAGCTGCCTTCTTGAACCGCTGCAGTCCGTGTGGTGATGGTACTCCCACAGTGCTGTTAGGGAGGGAGTTCCAGAATTTTGACCCAGCGACGATGAAGGAACGACTGATATATTTCCAAGTCAAGATGGTGTGTGACTTGGAGGGGAACTTGGAGGTGGTGGTGTTCCCATGCGCCTGCTGCCCTTGTCCTTCTAAGTGGTAGAGGTCACGGGTTTGGGAGGTGCTGTCGAAGAAGCCTTGGCAAGTTGCTGCAGTGCATCTTGTAGATGGTACACACTGCAGCCATGGTGCGTTGGTGGTGGAGGGAGTGAATGTTTAAGGTGGTGGATGGGGTGCCGATCAAGTGGGCTGCTTTGTCTTGGATGGTGTTGAGCTTCTTGAGTGTTGTTGGAGCTGCACTCTTCCAGGCAAGTGGAGAGTATTCCATCACACTCCTGACTTGTGCCTTGTATGTGGTGGAGAGGCTTTGGGGAGTTCCCAAGCTCTGGCCCTCAGTCAGTACCTGGTGTAGCATTGACGCAGGTAGACCAGGACTCTCTTCACCTGGTCAAAAATGGCAGAAGTGAGTTCAGGATGGGTTGTGGGGGTTAGTTTTTTTCACCTTTTTAAATGACACCCCGCTTTGTAAAGGGACCCTCGAGGCAGCCAGGTTCTCCGCCCCAGTGGGAAGCCTCGTCCCTTTTCCCTCCCAGGGATGGCCAGCTTCTATTGACGTTTCTGGGTAATTCAGTGGAGCAAGGAGGAGAAGGGGCACCACGAATGCAACCCAAACCGCAAAGGCCTGTTCCTTGATGCCTTCTCTCCCACCCCCACCCCCACCCCCAACCCCTGACCACGCAAACTTTCATTAGGGTCATCGGTGGAGTTCCACGCCACTGCGGATTTTCTGGCCCATTGAGTCTGTACTCAAGAGAGAGAGAGAGAGTCCGTGAATAATCAGATGGACAAAATTCAGAATATTTAGGTGCAAACTTCAGAGAATTACGATTTTTGGGAATTGAGCAAATAAAACTTAAAGGGCGCGAAATTCGGTTCGGGGGCGTAACTGAGTTAAGGCCGGACATTTAGCGCCTGGCGCAGAAGTACGCAATCTCGGGCGCTCCACTTCCTGCTGGGGCGGTAACTGAGGCGATGTCGGGGCGCGATCGGCTGCGCTCCGCGGAGCACTGCCACGTTTCAACACCCCTCCCCTTCCGTTAAAGGGGAGGGCCGCTGCGCACTCTGCAGGGCCTCTGATGGCCCACACTAGGCCACCAGGATGGCGTGGTGCCGCAGCCGCAGCCCGGCGCCGAGAAGCGGTGCCAGGCTGTGCGCGATGGTGGCCAGGCCCACCACGGAGGGCTGACCTGGAGGTTGGCCGAAAAAAGAAAATGGCGGCGCGGGTCGTGGCCGCACTGTCCCTTTAAATACTGGCCCGCGATCGGAGGTCGGCCCAGCTCGCGACCCGCGAGGCTGGCGCGGACATCGGCCGCAGCAGCCTCGCGGGGCGCAGGCAAATTTCTACCGTGGGGTGGTAAGGGGCTGTGGCGCACAGCAATGACGTCATCGTCGGCAGTGCAGCGGCCCGGGGCGCTACCAGTGGGGGCGCACCGCTATCGGGTAGCGCCTCGACAATGCCCCGCCGAATTCCTCGGGAGGCGCTTCTTTCGCACCCCCCGGCCGATAAGCCCTTTGCGCCCGTTAGCGCCCCCCGGAGGCGCTAACGGCAGGCGCAAATTGCCGAATTTCTAGCCCTTTAAATAGTTAGCATTCACTGCTCGCCGGCTGGTCGAGTTTACTCAAGCATAAGGTTGTAAGAAGTGCAATGAAGCAATGTTTTATGAACTGCAGTATCTTAGCAACAGGGAACAGATTTTATGACATCAACATTGCAGCGAGCTTTCATCACACAAGAATGGCACCTGGGCAGATTATTTTGCTGCAACCTCTTACTTTGTGGCTCCAATTGGGGTAATTCATATTTTTTCCCGTTTCAAAGCAACCCCGGTTTGTGCTGGCGAGACGATTTATTGCTGCTTTTCACAAGTTCAAGATACTTCAGATACTTTTCAACTACCAGAATTCAAAATATTTCATCTGCTGATGAGACTATATAGTAATGAATGGGGGAAAAATTCAGTTGATTTGCGCCTCCCATTAGCGCCCTAAGGGGGCACTAATGGGATGCAAAGCAACTAGCGCCTGGGCGCGGCGCCGCTAATGCCTCCCGCGAAATTCAGCGGGAGGTTAGCGGCGGCGGTAACCGTTAGCGCCCCATGGTGCTGCGCCTCTGGCGATGACGTCATCGCCGTGCGCAGTGCCCTGCTTGCGCCCCGGCCACGATCTTCGTTAGCGCCCCCTGACTTACCGCCGGACGCTATGTCCGACAGGGTCAAGGGGAACTACCTGCGGTCGGGGCGGCGCTAATTAAAGGGGAGGTGCCAGGCGGCCATTTTTGTTGCTTGCTGCCTGCCAGCACCTGCCCCCGTTGCTGTTCCCGGCCTCCTGTGCAGCCCCCCTCACGGGGTGCCGGCTGCGCTCCGTGAGCCCGGCACTCCTCTTTTGCCAGCACTCCAATCCCTGGTGGCCCAGCTGGGCCCCGGGTCGCGCTGCGCTAGGCCCCTCCCCTTTAATAAGGGGAGGAAGGCCTGCAGTACCGCGGCGCGACGTGCCGCAGAGCATGGCGCTGCTGCACATAACGCCGTGATATTCACTCCCAGCGCCCCAAGACGGAGGCGGAGTGCTTCCAGTAGTGCCCCGCCTCCCTCTTGGGGCGCTACCAGTGAATTTCGGGCGCGGGGGCACTAACTTTTTCGGGGCGAAGTTAGCGCCTCAAAGGGGGCGCGACCCAATTTTGCCCCCAATATGTCTTATTTATGATAACGCTTTCTCTCTCTCGATCGTTCCTATTTCTATCGTTTTATCATTCTTCCTGTTAAGTGCTGACTGAGCCCAATTGTCAGGTAGTGTTTATCATTACCGTGGTTGTTTGTTGAGCTAGTGGTGTAAAATAAGCAGTGACGATGGATTCATGTCCAGGGCAAAATTGGGTGTGATGGGTTCAGGTCCTCCCGTAGCCAGAGATCAGGCAATGCTCTTGACTACATGACCGATTATCAGCTTAGACAGTTATACATCCAACAATTAATGATTGAGAGGGAAGGAGGGTCACTCAGCCTGCTTGATTGGCACCCCATCCACCGCCTTAAACATTCACTCCCTCCACCACCGGCGTACCATGGCTGCAGTGTGCACCATCTACAAGATGCACTGCAGCAACTCGCCAAGGCTTCTTCGACAGCACCTCCCAAACCCGCGACCTCTACCACCTAGAAAGACAAGGGCAGCAGGCGCATCAGAACACCACCATCTCCGAGTTCCCCTCCAAGTCACACACCATCCTGACTTGGAAATTTATCGACCCTTCCTTCATCGTCGCTGGGTCAAAATCCTGGAATTCCCTCCCTAACAGCACTGTGGGAGTACTTTCACCACATGGACAGCAGCGGTTCAAGAAGGCGGCTCACCACCACCTTCTCAAGGGGCGACTAGGGATGGGCAATAAATGCTGGCCTTGCAAGCGACGCCCACATCCCATAAACTAATTAAAAGAAGCAGCATCCACTTCCTGTGCATGGTCAAAATCAAACCAGAAACCGATGTACTGTAGCTGCAAATACTCCTCTTTAGTCTTCTTAGGCAGTCCCTCGGAACCGAGGATGACTTTAGTACACCAGCAACAGAAATGTTACTTTTTGCGGGTGAAAGTCCTAAATTGATGTATTTCACTTGACGCATTTCCGTTTTGTTGCTAAGATTGTAAAGGAGATTTCCCGTGGGTTTAAGAGACATGATATTGCCCTTGGAGCTGTCTCTGCTTCACATGCAGATGACATTGTGGCTTCCTTTACTAAACGTTGCCTTCATCACTAACAAATGAAGTCGTACAGATCTAATTGTAGGCTGCCGTGGTTACATAGCATAGAATGTACAGCACAGAAACAGGCCATTCGGCCCAACTGGTCCGTGCCGGTGTTTCTGCTCCACACCAGCCTCCTCCCACCCCTCTTCATCTCACCCCATCAGCATATCCTCCTATTCCTGTCTCCCTCCTGTGTTTATCCAGCTTCCCCTTAAATGCATCTCTGCTATTCGCCTCAACCACTCCCTGTTCCACATTCTAACCACTCTCTGGGTAAAGAAGTTTCTCCTGAATTCCTCATTTGACTTAATAATGACTTTGTTATATTTATGGCCCCTAGGTTTGGTCTCTCCCACAAGTAGAAACATCTTCTCTATGTCTACCCTATCAAACTGCTTCAAAATTTTGAAGCCCTCTATCGGGACACCCCCCCTCAGCCTTCTCTTTTCTAGAGTAACGAGCCCCCGCCTGTTCAATTAAGATGAAGAAGTAAAGTGTAACAACAGTGGACATGGTATGTGGGGCCACATATATCTTAGCATCAAGGCATAATTTTAAAGCAAGGATCACTTTTTTAAAAATATCAAAAAATATCAGGCGGATGAAGAGAATTGGGATTAACTTTTAACGTGCAGTTTCGGTTAAATAGTAACCTCTGGTGACATCATCAGGGGAACTTGCTGGAAGAAGTTACTGTACCCAACAAAGAGAGAAGGCCAATTAGTACATGGTGCCGATGAATAAGTGGTTTAACGCGCTGCATTAATCACAGTACTGAGTGACTGTAATAAATCCTGACAACTGTCAGCTGCGGCTCAGTGGGCAGCACCCTCGCCTCGGAGTCAGAAGATCGTGGGTTCAAGTCCCACTCCAGAGACTTTAGCACATAATCCAGGCTGACACTCCCAGTGCAGTACTGAGGGAGTGCCGCACTGTCGGAGGGGCAGTGCTGAGGGAGTGCCGCACTGTCGGAGGGGCAGTACTGAGGGAGTGCCGCACTGTCGGAGGGGCAGTACTGAGGGAGTGCCGCACTGTCTGAGGGGCAATACTGAGGGAGTGCTGCACTGTCGGAGGGGCAGTACTGAGGGAACGCTGCACTGTCGGAGGGGCAGTACTGAGGGAGCGCCGCACTGTCGGAGGGGCAATACTGAGGGAGTGCTGCCCTGTCGGAGGGGCAGTACTGAGGGAGCGCTGCACTGTCGGAGGGGCAGTACTGAGGGAGCGCCACACTGTCGGAGGTGCCGTCTTTTGGATGAGATGTTAAACCCGTCTGCTGTCTCAGGTGGACGTAAAAGATCCCACGGCACTATTTCGAAGAGCAGGGGAGTTCTCTCCGGTGTCCTGGGCCAATATTTATCCCTCAGTCAATATCACTAAAACAGATTATCTGGTCATTATCACATTGCTGTTTGTGGGAGCTTGCTGTGCGCAAATTGGCTGCTACGTTTCCCACATTACAACAGTGACCACACTTCAAAAATACTTCATTGGCTGTAAAGCGCTTTGGGACGTCCTTAAGTCGTGAAAGGCGCTGTAGAAATGCAAGTCTTTTTTTCTTTTAACTCCCAACCAATTCTGAGGAACAGCTCCACCTCAAATATTGACTCACTTTTTCGCAATACTGACACACAGGCCTGCCTTGGATTTCCAACATTTTCTGTTCGATTTCAGATTTCCAGAATTCCTGTTTTTGCTGTTTATTTCTCAGGGTGCAATTACACTGGACAATTTTTGCACCATGAAGAGATTCTGACTGCATGTTGGCACAAACCTGGGCAGGATTATCCAAAATTCAGCTGCCCGTGTCCTAACCTGAACCAGGCCTCTCTCATCATTTGCCCCGTTTTCACTGGTCTACCTTGTTCCACGGGGCCTCCAATTTAAAGTTCTTGTCGCTGTGTTTAAATCCCTCTATGGCCTTTCTCCTCCCTATGTCTGTGCCCATCTCCCGTCCTACAAACACCCGCTTCCTGAACTCACCGGCCTCTCGTGTCTCGCTCCTCCCATTGCCATTAGTGTTCCCTCAGACGCATAATTCCCACTCTTTGGTATTCGCTCCGTAGACCCCTCTGTCTCTCCATCTCCCTGCACTTCTCCACTGTCCACCGCCTTTCCATCACCCTCCATCTCCCCCCTCCGTCTCCCCCATCCGTCTCCCCCTCCATTGTCTCCCCCTCCCCTGTCTCTTTCTCTCTCGCTCTCTCCTTGCTCTGTCTCTCTCTCTCTTATTTTCTCTCTTTAACATAATTGCGAGGCAAGGCTTTCCAGGAAATTGGACACCATGGAACTATTGAAACTTAATTTTTAATCATTTTAATGTTAACCGAGCTCTCTCTCTGTCTCTCTCTCTCTCTGTCTGTCTCTCTCTCTCTCTGTCTGTCTCTCTCTCTCTCTGTCTCTCTCTCTCTCTGTCTTTCTCTCTGTCTCTCTCTCTCTCTCTCTGTGTCTCTCTCTCTGTGTGTGTCTCTCTTTCTCTCTGTCTGTCTCTGTCTCTCTGTGTCTCTCTCTCTGTCTGTCTCTCTCTCTCTCTCTCTCTGTCTCTCTCTCTCTGTGTCTCTCTCTCTCTCTCTCTGTCTCTCTCTCTCTCTGTCTCTCTCTCTCTCTCTGTCTCTCTCTGTGTTGGTTCTTTGTTCAAGTGTTCAGAGGGTGGAGAGCAGAACTCCACTCTCGATGTCTAAAGAGCAATCAGCAGTTGGTGCTGTAAGTGGTGCTCGCTGGTCCAGCAAGTCCTTCTCTCGAGCTGGTGTTTGGAATATGATGAAGCCTCAAGATTGCTCCAGTCCTAAGAACATAAGAACATAAGAAATAGGAGCAGGAGTCGGCCATTTGGCCCCTCGAGCCTGCTCCGCCATTCAATAAGATCCTGGCTGATCTTCGACCTCAACTCCACTTTCCCGCCCGATCTCCATATCCCTTGATTCCCCTAGAGTCCAAAAATCTATCGATCTCAGCCTTGAATATACTCAAAGACTCTGCATCCACAGCCCTCTGAGGCAGACAATTCCAAAGATTCACAACCCTCTGAGTGAAGAAATTCCTCCTCATCTCGGTCTTAAATGACCGACCCCTTATCCTGAGACTATGCCCCTAGTTCTAGACACTCCAGCCAGGGGAAACAACCTCTCAGCATCTACCCTGTCAATCCCCTTCAGAATCTTGTATGTTTCAATGAGATCACCTCTCATTCTTCTAAACTCCAGAGAGTATAGGCCTAATCTACTCAATCTCTCATCATAGGACAGCCCTCTCATCCCAGGAATCAATCTAGTGAACCTTTGTTGCACTGCCTCCAAGGCAAGTATATCCTTCCTTAGATAAGGAGACCAAAACTGTGCACAGTACTCCAGGTGTGGTGTCACCAAGGCCCTGTACAATTGTAGCAAGACTTCCTTACTCTTATACTCCAACCCTGTTTTAGTGGGACTTGTGAACTCTAGTCAACAGGTGTCAAAAGGCTAACAGTGATGCAAGGAAGAGTGAATCTAACCTTCCATCAGAAGTATTGATTGTGTTTTACGTACAAATGCTTTAAGGTCACTGCACAGAGAATCTAATCTCACATAATCTTTCTCAGTTTGCCCATGGCTAAGTGGGTGAAGATGACATGGAAAAAGTATTAACAGGAAACAGTTACAACATGCACAGTGGTTGAAAATAACCAGTATTTGAGACTATATTGAGTCACAACTTATAGTGTCAGCCTTAATTTTTGACGGAATCCAACAAAACTGCTGAAAGATGAACTGCTTCGACCCAGACATGATTATTGTGTTCAATTTGATTGCAGCCATGCTCGGCTATTACCTGCCTGTCTTTTCTAACACTTTGGAGAATTTCAGTTTCATTTACAGCCTCTGTTCGATGCAGGGGTGAATGTGCTGCTGCCCTTGGCAAAGTCCATTTGAGCAAATGAACAAAGGATATCATCATGGTATTGACCCTGCATCTATCGGAGTTTAATTATCAACCACTGAGACCAGTTGAGATTCAGTTACAACCAATATCCTACCAGCAGAATGGATGAACAGTGTCAACACAGGGTTTGAGAAGGAGTCGCAGATTTACACAGGTACAGAGCGAGAACCAATGCTAGACAGGGAGAAGCTACTAATACACACACAGGGCGAGGGGCACACAGGAGAGAGACTGAGAAAGGCATAGATACAGTGGGTGAAAAAGAACAGAAGACCGCAGATAGAGAGAGAGGGGGGAAACCACAGGTACACATGGAAGGGAAAGAGAGAGATCATAGAATCTTAGAATCATAGAAATTTACAGCACATAAGGAGGTCATTAGGCCCACTTTGTCCGTGCCGGCCGACAAAGAGCTATCCAGCCTAATCCCACTTTCCAGCTCTTGGTCCGTAGCCCTGTAGGTTACGGCACTTCGAGTGCATATCCAAGTACTTTTTAAATGTGATGAGGGTTTCTGCCTCGACCACCCTTTCAGGCAGTGAGTTCCAGACCCCCACCACCCTCTGGGTGAAGAAATTTCTCCTCAACTCCCCTCTAAACCTCCTGCCAATTACTTTAAATCTATGCCCCCTGGTTATTGACCTCTCTGCTAAGGGAAATAGGTCCTTCCTATCCACTCTATCTAGGCCCCTCATAATTTTATACACCTCAATTAAATCTCCCCTCAGCCTCCTCTGTTCCAAAGAAAACAACCCCAGCCTATCCAATCTTTCCTCATAGCTAAAATTCCCCAGCCCAGGCAACATCCTCGTAAATCTCCTCTGCACCCTCTCTAGTGCAATCACATCCTTCCTGTAATGTGGTGACCAGAACTGCACGCAGTACTCTAGCTGTGGCCTAACTAGTGTTTAATACAGTTCAAGCATAACCTCCCTGCTCTTATATTCTAGTGAGAAGTCGCACAACACCAGGTTATAGTCCAACAGCTTTATTTGAAATCACAAGCTTTCGGAGCGCTGCTCCTTCATCAGACTTCACCTGATGAAGGAGCAGCACTCTGAAAGCTTGTGATTTCAAATAAAGCTGTTGGACTATAACCTGGTGTTGTGCAACTTCTCACATTTGTCCACCCCAGTCCAACACCGGCAACTCCACATCATGGACACTTATATTCTATGCCTCGGCTAATAAAGGCAAGTATCCCGTATGCCTTCTTAACCACTTTATCTACCTGTCCTGCTACCTTCAGGGATCTGTGGACATGCACTCCAAGGTCCCTCTGATCTTCTGCACTTCTCAGTGTCCTACCATTTATTGTGCATTCCCTTGCCTTGTTAGCCCTCCCCAAATGCATTACCTCACACTTCTCCAGATTGAATTCCATTTGTCACTTTTCTGCCCACCTGACCAGTCTATTGATATCTTCCTGCAGTCTGCAGCTTTTTTCTTCATTATCAACCCCACGGCCGATTTTTGTATCATCTGCAAACTTCTTAATCATACTTCCTACATTCAAGTCCAAATCATAGATACATACCACAAAAAGCAAGGGACCTAGTACTGAGCCCTGCGGAACCCCACTGGAAACAGCCTTCCAGTCACAAAAACACCCGTCGACCATTACTCTTTGTTTCCTGCCTCTGAGCCAATTTTGGATCTAACTTGCTACTTTGCCTTGGATCCACTGATAAAACCACTGACAGACAGTGAAGGAATGAAAACCAAGATGTGCAGAGGAAAGCAAAGAGAAAGAGAATATTAAAAACCAGCAAGAGAAAAGTTCAGATGCAGAGACAGAGAACGAAACACTGCGGGTAAAGAGAAATAGAGAAACCACAAGTAGTGACACAGAAAGTGAAAACTGCAGAAACAGAAAAAGGAAAGAAAACAGAGATAGAGAACAAGAAAGAAAGAGAAAGGCATTGCGAGTGAAAATGACAGATGTATACCGAGGAGATAGAGAGATAGAGAGAGCACTTGAGAACCCGTATACCTTTGGTTAAGGATGCGTGTCGTCATTAAGCTGCGCTGTTCTACATGTCACAATCATTATTGTCTACAGTACTGGGATTGGTAGCATTGTGGTTATGTTACTGGACTACCAATCCACAGTAAACGAGTTCAAATCCTGCCACGGCAGCTGGGGAATTTAAATTCGCTTACTTTTTCTTCCAGATTTAAAAAAAATGATCAGTAATGGTGGCCATGAAACTATCGGATTGTCGTAAAAACCCATCTGGTTCACTAATGTCCTTTAGGGAAGGAAATCTGCTGTCCTTACCCGGTCTGGCCTATATGTGACTCCAGACCCACAGCAATGTGGTTGACTCTTAACTGCCCTCTGAGATGCCCTAGCGAGACACTCAGTTGTAACAAACCGCTACGAAACACAATAATAAGAATAAAACCGGACGGACCACCACTGGCTTTGGACATGACAATGGCACATTGCAACGGCTCACCACCACCTTCTCGAGGGCAATAAATGCCCACCTTGCCAGCAACACCCACATCCCAGGAACAAACAAAAAAAAAGATAAATCCTTTCTGTGTAATATAACATTGACTGACCATTGTAAGGGCTGGGGATTGAATCCTGTGTTCATCTGAACTTGGAACCTTAAGACAGAAAAACGCCCCTATTTAGTTCTAAATAGGTTCAGTGGTTTGGATGTGCTTAAGTAAAAATCAAGGGCCAGTTCTGGCTATATAATGCTGGGAACTGTACCAAAAAGTGACAAAAATCAACATTTTCTGGGGGGAGCACGTTCACAAATGCCCCCCCCCCCCCGCCCCACCCACCACCCCCCCACGGCCCCCCCGCCCCGCCCACTACCCACCCCACGGCCCCACCCCCCGCCCCGCCCACCGCCCCACTGAAGTAGACGTTGCACCTTTACAGTCCACTTTCTCTTTCAACAATTTTCATCGCTCCACCATTGCCGGCCGTGCCTTCAGCTGCCTGGGCCCTAAGCTCTGGAATTCCCTCCCTAAACCTCTCCGGCTCTCTCTCCTCCTTTAAGACGCTCCTTAAAGCCTACCCTTTTCCTGTCCTAATATCTCCTTATGTGGCTCGATGTCAAATTTTGTTTGATAATCGATCCTGTGAAGCACCTTGGGATGTTTTACCACGTTAAAGGCGCTATATAAATGCAAGTTGCTGTTGTATCTGTATATGTATTTTTTTATTCTAAGAAGAGCAGGGGAGTTCTCCCCGGTGCCCTGGCCAATATTTACCCCTCAATCAACATCACTAAAAACAGATTATCTGGTCATTATCACATTGCTGTTTGTGGGATCTTGCTGTGCACAAATTGGCTGCCGTGTTTCCTACATTACAGCAGTGACTACACTTCAAAAAAAATACTTAATTGGTTGTAAAGCACATTGGGACGTCCTGAGGTGGTGAAAGGCGCTGTAGAAATGCAAGTCTTTCTATCTTTTTATTTTCAATTCCATTGGTCAGAGGGCTGACTTTTATCGATTTATAGAATAGATTTATTTTGGAATGTGTCAGAGGTTTACATAAAGGCCTTTCCTCCATGGTATTCGTCCCACAGCTGTAGTACAAGAGGGTCTGTGAATCGAATCCCAAGTAATGATTGCTCCTCCGGATGACCTGGATTCCCCACTTTCAGTGTCTCTTGAAACACAAATCGACAGCTAAGTATTCAAAACATCCTTTCCAAATTACACGAGAGAAAGGAAAGCACAGCTCCAGTCAGGCTGCTTTGATTGTGATGGTGTTCAGTTGATTGAAGATAATTGTCCATTAATGTAGATGCTACCTGTGTCATATCACCATTCTCAAAGAGTTGTTGTAGTCTGTTGTAGAGATCTTGTTCCCAACAATGTCAAACCTATAAGTTGCTTTTAAATGCTCTGTTCCAGTCCTGTTTTATGTTCCATATGTGATCCACAGTAAAGGAGGAAACTCCTCTATCTCTTTATCTTGCCAGACTCATGTTGTCTATGAAATATGGCTGTCATTCCTTCGCTTTATATTTGAATTAAAGGTCACTCTCCTACTGTTCACCCATCACCCCCTGTGCTCGCTGACCTACATTGGCTCCCGGTCCGGCAACGCCTCAATTTAAAAATTCTCATCCTTGTTTTCAAATCCCTCCATGGCCTCGCCCCCTCCCTATCTCTGTAACCTCCTCCAGCCCTACAACCTTCCGAGATCTCTGCGCTCCTCCAATTCTGGCCTCTTGCACTTCCCTGATTTTAATCGCTCCACCATTGGCGGCCGTGCCTTCAGCTGCCTGGGCCCTGAGCTCTGGAATTCCCTCCCGAAACCTCTCCGCCTCTCTCTCCTCCTGTAAGACGCTCCTTAAAACTTAGCTCTTTGACCAAGCTTTTGGTCACTTGTCCTAATATCTCCTTGTGTGGCTCGGTGTCAAATTTTGTTTGAAAATCACTCCTGTGAAGCATCTTGGGATGTTTCACTGTGTTAAAGGTGCTATATAAATGCAAGCTTTTGTTGTTGTTTCAGTGGGTTAGGCGGTGAGCAACACAAGTACAGTACACAGGTCAGACAGTCCCAGAGTCAGTCCCATGTCTTTGCTGAATTAGGTGATTTCAGCCAGGGTGTAGATGGGGTTTGTTAGCTAGTTAGCCTCAGCGCCCTGATTAGGGTTGGAATCACAGTCAGGTTCCTTGTCCAGCGACCCATACCCACCAACATTTTAATACCATTTTATGCTCACACATGCTGCATTGAGTTACATTGAGTCTACTGCACAGAAACAGGCCATTCGGACCCAACTGGTCCATGTTACTGCCCCACATGAGCCTCCTCTCACCTCTCTTCATCTCACCCCATCAGCATATCCTTCTATTCCTTTCTCCCTCATGTGTTTATCTAGCTTCCCCTGATAAATGCATCTGTGCTATTCACCTCAACCACTCCCTGTGGTAGCGAGTTCCACATTCTCACCACTCTCTGGGTAAAGAAGTTTCTCCTGAATTCCCTATTGGATTTATTAGTGACTATCTTATATTTATGGCCCCTAGTTTTGGACTCCCCCACAAGTGGAAACGTCTTCTCTGTGTCTACCCTATCAAACCCCTTCATAATTTTAAAGACCTCTATCAGGTCACCCCTCAGCCTTCTCTTTTCTAGAGAAAAGAGCCCCAGCCTGTTCAGTCTTTCCCGATGGTTATACCCTCTCAGTTCTGGTATCATCATGCTAAATCTTTTTTGCACTTTCTCCAGTGCCTCTTTATCCATCAATATGCTCTAAAGGCATATTGAGCTAAGGTTACACTCTCTCTTGCTCCATGTTTGTAGGAACATTACTAAGTGTATAGGGAATTCAAAACTGAGATTGATAGATTTCTGTGAGGTATGGCTATTAAGGGATATGGAATCAAGATGATTAAATGGAGATAGGATACAGATCAACCATGATCTAATTGAATGGCAGAACAGGCTCGAGGGGCTGAATGGCCTCCTCCTGTCCAATATCAGTTTTGAAATTTTCAATTGGCCCCCCAGCCAATGTTCCCTTCAGGCTGCGCAGCCACGCCGCGCTCTGAAGGTCCCGCACAGCCACGCCACGCTCTGAAGGTCCCGCGCAGCCACGCCGCGCTCTGAAGGTCCCACGCAGCCACGCCGCGCTCTGAAGGTCCCGCGCAACCACGCCACGCTCTGAAGGTCCTGTGCAGCCATGCCACGCTCTGAAGGTCCCGCGCAACCATGCCACGCTCTGAAGGTCCCGTGCAACCACGTCGCGCTCTGAAGGTCCCGCGCAACCACGCCGCGCTCTGAAGGTCCCGCGCAGCCAGTGACCCAGCTTTTAAGTAGAAAAACTGAGCATGTTAAAGAGGCCCCGCGGGCCAAAAAAAATTAGAGGGCACATTGCGCCCCCCCAGGCCTCAACAGGTTTTTGGGGCAGAGAGTTCCAGATTTCCACCACCCTTTGTGTGAAGAAGTGCTTCCTGACATCACCCCTGAACGGCCTGGCTCTAATTTTAAGGTGATGCCCCCTTGTTCTGGACTCCCCCCACCAGAGGAAATAGTTTCTCTCTCTCTCCCCCATCAACTCCTTCAATCATCTTAAACACCTCGATTAGATCACCCCTTAATCTTCTACACTCGAGGGTATACAGGCCTAGTCTGTGCAACCTGTCCTCGTAATTTAACCCTTTTAGCCCCGGTATCATTCTGGTGAATCTGCGGCAGGAGCCCAGAGAATATTGAACGGCCCCAGTACCTGAACCTATCTTTCTCTTTGGGACACCGAGTGATCTTGGGCGCATTTCAATGTTTTATTTCAAATGATGGGCCCTTGAGGTTCTTTTTGTCCCCACAGACCCACCTCGATGGGTTTTGCAAAGCCGCCGATTTTCGGTGAAATATGGTGCACTTGAACAGATGTCCAACATTGTGAAAAAAACGTCCATTTGACTATAAATGGGTTTTTTCGCATTTACCCTGACAAGATGGAAGTCCTGTTATAGAAGTTATTAACAGGAACTGACAGCAGGGTCATCAGATACTTTGTACGGCCCTTACTATTGTGAAGGGACTGAGAGGAGACGGTAGATTACTGCTAATTACTTTTATAATTGGATCTTACACAGACTTTCTTAAAGCAGTGTGATCAGGGAAAAGAAGTCACCACAGTGAGACTGTCCTGATTTCTGTTCTTTAACCAGCCACCTGTAGTAAGCAGTTGCTTTTCTGTGCTGTTTCTTTCAGTCCTAAGTTTTCTGTTTTAAAGGGGCACTGCCTATAAGGAAGAGAGTGGTGACAAACCTTTCCTGCTCGGAGAAAACCCGAGGACTGTTGTGTTGTTTTATCACGATGATGTCACACACACACGCACTTGGATGCAATTAACAACAACAGCCCGTGTTTATATAGCGACTTTAACGCAATAAAACCTCCCGAGGGGCTTCACATGAGCGATTACCAAACAAAATTTCACACCGAGCCGCATAAGGAGATATTACACCAGGGACCCGGGTTCGAATCCGGCCTCGGGTGACTGTCTGTGTGGAGTTTGCACATTCTCCCCGTGTCTGCGTGGGTTTCCTCCGGGTGCTCCGGTTTCCTCCCACAGTCCAAAGATGTGCGGGTTAGGTTGATTTGGCTACGATAAATTGACCCTTAGTGTTATGGGGGATTAAATACGTGGGGTTACGGGGATAGGGTGGGATATGTGTCGGTGCAGGCTCGATGGGCCGAAATGGCCTCTATCTGCACTGTGGGGATTCTGTGATTCTGTGATATTAGGACAGGTAAAGAGGCAGGTTTTAAGGAGCGTCTGATAGGAGGAGAGGGAGGAGGAGAGGTTTAGGAACGGAATTCCAGAGCTTAGGGCCCAGGTAGCTGAAGGCACGGCCGCCAATAGTGGAGCGATGGAAATCGGGGATGCGCAAGAGGCCAGAATTGGAGGAGCGCAGAGATCTCGGAGGGTTGCAGGGCTGGAGGAGGTTACAGAGATAGGGAGGGGCGAGGGTCATGGAGGGATTTGAGTGTCTAGCTAATATTCATTGATATCTGAGCCAACGTTTCAGGTCGATGACCCTTCGTCAGACGAAGGGTCATTGACCTGAAATGTTAACTCTGTTTCTCTCTCCACAGATGCTGCCTGACCTGCTGAGTATTTCCAGATTTTCTGTTTTTTTCAGATTTCCAGCATCTGCAGTATTTTGCTTTTGTATTTATTGATATCTGCTGGCTTGATTGCCTGATAAAGATTCACTTTGACTTCCGGAGGAGGCATGCAAGGCAGGTGGACCTGCACCTTAGACCTCGGCAGCTGAAGGCACGGCCGCCAATGGTGTCGCGATGGAAATCGGGGATGCGCAAGAGGCTCAGGAAAGAGCTGCCTTTATGCAGCAACCCATGCGTGCTTGCCAAGGCAATTGTACCTTAATATGTCTGAGAGATTCTGCATGCAGATATTGCGATTTCCCCAAGGAGGCTGTTGCTTTATCTGGGACTTTTAAACCATCTTATCCTAGATAATTTCAGTTCTTTCATTTTGGATTACTCTCCTGGGTGAGTCCCAAATCCCCAAACAATTGAAAATGTCTGTCCTTGCCTTGTGCTCCAGATAAACTGTTGGTATCGTGCCCAGCAAGTGAACAGTAAACTCTGTTATTGTATCTGCTGTTAGGTGCTGGATTAATTTATGTCTCCATAAGATTTAAACTTCCCTGTTTGAAAGCAGAGATCATTAGATCTCATCTTGAAAATATGAAGTGTTAAATAATGAACAAGCAAGTTATCTAACAGTGATATAATACATTATATAGAACCAGCAAAGCCTGATTTGCCGCATCTGCCAAGATTTGGCCAGCCAACCTTCATAAATTCACTGGGTTAGGCCTCAGCTGGAGTATTGTGTCCAATTCTGGGCACCGCACTTTAGGAAGGATGTCAAGGCCTTGGAGAGGGTGCAGAGGAGATTTACTAGAAAGGTACCAGGGATGAGGGACTTCAGTTACACGGAGAGACTGGAGAAGCTGGGGTTGTTTTCTTTAGAGCAGAGAAGGTTAAGGGGAGATTTAATAGAGGTGTTCAAAATCATGAAGGGTTTTGATAGAGTAAATAGGGAGACACTGTTTCCACTGGCAGGAGGGTCGGTAACAAAAGGACACAGATTTAAAGTAATTGGCAAAAGAACCAGAGGGGAGATGAGAAGAATTTTCTTTATGCAGCGAGTTGTTGTGATCCGGAATGCGCTGCCTGAAAGGGCGGTGGAAGCAGATTCAATAGTAACTTTCAAAAGGAAATTGGATAAATACTGGAAAAGGAAAAATTTGCAGGGCTCTGGGGAAAGAGCAAGGGGGGGAGTGGGACTAATTGGAGAGAATCTTTCAAAGAGCCGGCACAGGCACGATGGGCCGAATGGCCTCCTTCTGTGCTGTGTCATTCTATGATTCTCTGACCAAATTTGCCGGCATTGCAGCACGTACCTGGCAACAGTTGTAAGGACGTGCCTTCACAGGGTCTAGGTCATAAGAACGTAAAAAATAGGAGCAGAAGTAGGTCGTAGGGCCCCTCGAGCCTGCTCCGCCATTCAATAAGATCATGGCTGATCTTCGACATCCACTTTCCTGCACTATCTCCATATCCTTTCATCCCCTGTGCTCGCTGACCTACATTGGCTCCCGGTTAAGCAGCGCCTCGATTTCAAAATTCTCATCCTTGTTTTCAAATCCCTCCATGGCCTCGACCCTCCCTATCTCTGTAATCTCCTCCAGCCCCACAACCCCCCCGAGATATCTGCGCTCCTCTAATTCTGCCCTCTTGAGCATCCCTGATTATAATCGTTCAATCATCGGTGGCCGTGCCTTCAGCTGCCTGGGCCCTAAGCTCTGGAATTCCCTCCCTAAACCTCTCCGCCTCGCTACCTCTCTTTCCTCCTTTAAGACGCTCCTTAAAACCTACCTCTTTGACCAAGCTCTTGGTCACCTGTCCTAATTTCTCCTTCTGTGGCTCGGTGTCAAATTTTTTGTTTTATGACACTCCTGTGAAGCGCCTTGGGACGTTTTACTGTGATAAAGACGCTATAAAAATACAAGTTGTTGTTGTAGTGTCCAAAAATCGATCGATCTCAGCCTTGAATATACTCAATGACTGAGCCTCCACAGCCCTCTGGGGTAGAGAATTCCAAAGATTCACCACCCTCTGAGTGAAGAAATTCCTCCTCATCTCAGTCCTAAATGGACCCCTCAGACCCCCTTATCATGAGACTGTGACCCCTGGTTCTAGACTCCCCAGCCAGGGGGAAACATCCTCCCTGCATCTACCCTGTCCAGCCCTGTAAGAATTTTATATGTTTCAATGAGATCACCTCTCATTCTTCTAAACTCCAGAGAGTATTGGTCAACAGAGAGCCAGACACACAGCCATGCCATCTGTAGTAAAGGGCATCTGCTGCGAACATGCACCATAGGGCTGGCAGAGCCAGTGACAGAACCAGTCAGCTGTGGCCTCAAGACAGCACCTGGGGCTACTCTTCCCTTTATTGCTTTTTTGTCACTTCTTAAGTACCTGCCCCTTTAATACAACTGGATAAAAAAATCGATGGGTTTGGTTACGGGGTATGAAATCCTCCTTGCCTGACTTTTAATTTTCCCCGTTTGTGCTTCACCCAGGCGACTATTTACAGTCAAGCGCAGGAGAGTAAAGCTTTCCCCACGGTCTCTGTTTAACACATTGCATCTGTCTTTTCAGATGCTGACAGGCCAGCTCTGCCTTGCAAACATGTTCTGTTCTGTTATTCCCACCTCCGAAATGTCCCTCCGTTATCCGATTCGTCTTCATAAATGTGGGTTGGCCTGTGCAGTCACACTGCGCGCCGGGGAATGATACAGGGGGTGGGTGGGGCTACTGCGGCCTCCCACGTGCTGTAAAGTAGTCGATTACCATTCCTGCAGAATAAATCGGATCGACAGGACGTGGCCCTGGGGGGAGTGTAAAGCGGTGGATTTCCCCGGCCTCGCCCTGCCCCCCAAGGCGAGAGGCTGCCAACTCTGGGTTGATGAATTCCTGGAGGGTTCATCACATGACCTGTTGCCTCCAACGCCCCCGTCCCCACACTCCCGCCATTGGTCGCGCTTCCCGCGGCCAATCAGAGAGCGAATAGACTCTTCATTACCTGATTGGATGAATCTTGACTGTCAGTCAAGTGTCCATTTTTCCCCCATCACCAATGTTTTTATAATAAATGCAAGTGTTGAAAGAAAATGAAAAGAAAACCAATTTTTGTTGACACCCGTATGGTTTTCCTCCCGGGGATTTTGCTGGCGGCAGTGCCCTGGAGATTAATCTTCAATTCCTGGACAATCCCGGAGGGTTGGTGACCCTCGCCCCGATGCTCAAAGTATCTGGCAGAGCCTCGCGATGGATAACAGAGAAGGAAAATGGAAGGGAAGAAGCTGTCATTATAAAGGGAAAGAGTGGTGTTGTGTACAAGCCATTGTAAGACCTGCAGCTTAGATACTGCATACATCGAATGTACAGTACAGGAACAGGCCATTCGGCCCCACTGGTCCGTGCCGGTGTTTCTGCTCCACACCAGCCTCCTCCCACCCCTCTTCATCTCACCCTATCAACATAACCTTCTATTCCTTTCTCCCTCATGTGCGTGTCTAGCCTCCCCTCAAATATATCTACGTTATTCGCCTCAACCACTCCCTGTGGCAGCGAGTTCCCCATTCTCACCACTCTCTGGTAAAGAAGTTTCTCCTGAATTCCCTCTTGGATTTACTGGTGACTATCTTATATTGATGGCCCCTCGTTTCTTATTTATTTACTCTTGTTATTTTACATGCGGTGAATTCCTGGCTGCACTTCTAATGATTGTGTCTACTGCTGTATGTGTGACTCAATCACCGACCTCCTTGAAGGACGTCATTAAAAAATGTTCTCTTGTTAAGTCATTAAATAATTGATGACTCCAATAAACCTCCCTCTTCAGTCCAAAGTGGAGCTGATTACATTGAGGATAATAATGGCGTATGATTTTGTCAGGGTTTGGTAATGACTAGCATCTGTGCGATACCTCGTGCCACACATGTACCCAGGTTCCGCTGCAATTAATCTTGTTACGTGGTAAGGGCTCTTGTATAAATGACAGTCTGCAACGTGCAGCTGCTGATTAACCTGTGACAGCTCTTCTCCGACAGAAGGCTGTTGTAGTGTATTGATTGCACAGCGTGATATAATTTTAAAAAGCAAGTGACGGATTATCTGGAAAACAACTTTGTTAAGATGTAAAGAATCATCACGAAGATATATCTCTACCTTTTTGGATAATTACATTTTGTTTCTAGTTTCTACGAACATCTGAAGGTTTTTAAGAAACAATTTAGGACAGCACTGAGTGCTAAACTACCGCTGAAAACTACCTTGTGCCCCTGTCATGTGATTCTCTGCACCTTCAGGTCAAATGTGACAATGGTTAGACCACACTGGGAGCGCCGTGCACAGTCCTGGTCTCCATATACCTCGGTTAGACCACACTGGGAGCGCAGTTCACAGTCCTGGTCTCCATATACCTCGGTTAGACCACACTGGAGCGCTGTGCACAGTTCTGGTCTCCATATACCTCGGTTAGACCACACTTGGAGCACTGTGCACAGTTCTGGTCTCCATATACCTTGGTTAGACCACACTGGGAGCGCTGTGCACAGTTCTGGTCTCCATATACCTTGGTTAGACCACACTGGGAGCGCTGTGCACAGTTCTGGTCTCCATATACCTTGGTTAGACCACACTTGGAGCACTGTGCACAGTCCTGGTCTCCATATACCTTGGTCAGACCACACTGGGAGCACTGTGCACAGTCCTGGTTGCCATATACCTTGGTCAGACCACACCTGGAGCACTGTGCACAGTTCTGGATCCATATACCTCGGTTAGACCACACTGGGAGCACTGTGCACAGTCCTAGTCGCCATATACCTTGTTTAGACTACACCTGGAGCACTGTGCACAGTTCTGGATCCATATACCTTGGTTACACCACACTTGGAAAACTGTGCACCGTTCTGGTCTCCATATACCTTGGTTAGACCACACTTGCAGCAATGTGCTCAGTCCTGGTCTCCATATACCTTGGTTAGACTACACTTGGACCACTGTGCACAGTTCTGGTCTCCATATACCTCGGTTAGACCACACTTGGAGCACTGTGCACAGTCCTGGTCCCCATATACCTTGGTTACACCACACTTGGAGAACTGTGCACCGTTCTGGTCTCCATATACCTTGGTTAGACCACACTTGGAGCACTGTGCACCGTCCTGGTCCCCATATACCTTGGTTAGACCACACTTGGAGCACTGTGCACAGTCCTGGTCTCCATATACCTTGGTCAGACCACACTTGGAGCACTGTGCACCGTTCTGGTCTCCATATACCTTGGTTAGACCACACTTGGAGCATTGTGCACAGCCCTGGTCTCCATATACCTTGGTCAGACCACACTTGGAGCACTGTGCACAGTCCTGGTCTACATATACCTCGGTTAGACTACACTTGGCGCACACTGCACAGTCCCGGTCTCCATATACCTCGGTTAGACCACACTTGGAGCACTATGCACAGTTCTGGTCTCCATATACCTTTGTCAGACCACACTTGGAGCACTGTGCACATTCCTGGTCTCCATATACCTTGGTTACACCACACTTGGAGAACTGTGCATCATTCTGGTCTCCATATACCTTGGTCAGACCACACTTGGAGCACTGTGCTTAGTCCTGGTCTCCATATACCTTTGTCAGACCACACTTGGAGCACTGTGCACAGTCCTGGTCTCCATATACCTTGGTCAGACCACACTTGCAGCACTGTGCACCGTTCTGGTCTCCATATATCTTGGTCAGACCACACTTGGAGCACTGTGCACAGTCCTGGTCTCTATATACCTTGGTTAGACCACACGTGGAGCACTGTGCACAGTCCTGATCTCCATATACCTTGGTCAGACCACACTTGGAGCACTGTGCTCAGTTCTGGTCTCCATATTACAAAAAGGATACAGAGGCACTTGAGAAGGTGCAGAAAAAATTTACAAGGATGATACCAGAACTGAGAGGTCTAACTATCAGGAAAGATGGAACAGGCTGGGGCTCATTTCTCTAGAAAAGAGAAGGCTGAGGGATGAACTGATAGAGCTCATTAAAATTCTGAAGGGGTTCGATAGGGTAGAGGTAGAGAAGATGTTTCCACTTGTGGGGGAGACTAAAACTAGGGGCCATCAATATGAGATAGTCACTAATAAATCCAATAGGGAATTCAGGAGAAACTTCTTTACCCAGAGAGTGGTTAGAATGTTAAACTTGCTACCACAGGGAGTGGTTGAGGCGAATAGTATAGATGCATTTAAGGAGAAGCTGGATAAACACATGATGGAGAAAGGAATAGAAGGAGATGCTGATCGGGTGAGATGAAGTAGAGAGGCAGGCGACTCATGTGGAGCATAAGCACCGGCACGGACCAGTTGGGCCAAATGACCTGTTTCTGTGCTGTAGACGCGATGTAATAATATGGCAGCTGGGGATGGAGGGAGGGATGGCAACAAACCTGCAATAAAATTGAAGTTATACAAGTACAAACTTTTTGAAGGGTGGTGTGCACCATTTCATTGGTAACAGGGCAGAGCAAGAGACACGAGGAGAAGATAGATAATGACAGCTCTTACACAACAAATCTCCAGATGGCTAACGTGCAGCCTATTGAAAGCACACGTTACATCGCGATCGGTGTTAAGTTTCATTCTTGAGTTCCTGTTAACTTTAGGTGCGTTTCCGACCCACAAAAATATGGCCATCTTACTGGGTGTCAAATGGTGTGCAATTAAATTTGAAAGTCCTTTTTATTTATTCCTCCTTTACTTTGCCGGCTAATTCACTGCTAGATCAGGATTACTGCCTGCATGATTAGCACTGATCAAACAAGGTTCATCTGTTCCTATGTCCCCATGTTCTATCTGTTCGATAGCTATTCGCTTCCGGACTGTGTAACATACAACAGCATAAAGAGAAGAACCATCAAGGATGAGAAAAACCCATTTCCCCCATTGTACCTCAACCCTTGAATCCTCTCAACAGGCCAGCTTGGTATCCAGCTGTGTTATGAACATCCCCTAATGTCCTATCAGGCAGATTATTCCAAAGGTTTATCCTGCTTTGAGAAAGATGTTCTCCTTAGTACATGCCAGGCCGTGTAATTCATTTCTCACTGGTTTAAATTTATGCCCACCAGTTTGATTAGCCTGACATCACTTTGTAGAAGCTAACTGGGTTCACCTTGTCGATACCAGTTATTAATTTATATACCAAAATAAGAATCCGCTTAACTGCTTTCTTTCTTTGGTCTTTCCTCATCCCAATTAATGTTGGGACTGTACTTCTTGCTTTTCTCTGCATCCTCGCCAATGGATCTCTGTCCTTTCTGTGATCATAATTGAGCATTGTACTCCTATCAGTGTCTTAGCATAACCTCTGAGGGCTTGCCTGCTACTCTTCTGGCTATGTGTCTCAGTATTTGAGTGCTTTGACACTGAAAATGATGATCTACTATACTCACTTGTTAAATCTCTGTGCTATCTTTGTCTGTTCAATGTACACCTACTATTTAACCTCCTGTGGCATTTCACCTGGGGAGATATGACCCAGTGTAGTGTTCAGGTGAAGCAGGGTTATAGGGCACGTGGTAATTAGACTAGAGCGTGCAGGTAAAATCATAGAAATTTATGGTACAGAAGGAGGCCATTCGGCCCATCGCGTCTGCGCCGGCCAAGAGCTATCCTGCCCAATCCCACTTTCCAGTTCTTGGTCCGTAGCCCTGTAGGTTACGGCACTTCAAGAGCATATCCAAGTACTTCTTAAATGTGATGAGGGTTTCTGCCTCTACCACCCTTTCAGGCAGTGAGTTCCAGACCCCCACCACCCTCTGGATGAAGAAAGTTCTCCTCAACTCCCCTCTAATCCTTCCACCAATTATTTTAAATCTCTGCCCCCTGGTTATTGACCTCTCTGCTAAGGGAAATAGGTCCTTCCTATCCACTCTATCTAGGCCCCTCATAATTTTATACACCTCAATCAAGTCTCCCCTCAGCCTATCCAATCTTTCTTCATAGCTAAAATTCTCCAGTCCTGGCAACATCCTCGTAAATCCCCTCTGTACTCTCTCGAGTGCAATCACATCCTTCCTGTAATGTGGTAACCAGAATTGTACACATGTAATTCAGTCCTTTATTTTCATGCCACATATTCTGTCCTTATTTTTAAGCACCTTGGGATGTTTAACGATGTTACAGGCACTATATAAATACAAGTTGTTGTTGTTGCTGTTAAATTTCCATTGTAAATCTCTACATCCACATTTATAATGGAAGCTGCCTATGTAAACTTGTCACACTGTAATTACTCCCTCCTACCTGTGGTGGCGCCGCAGCAACTCCACTTGTGGGGGGTGGTATTGGGGGGAATATTATCATCGGCAGTTTGCATTATAAGTTTGGACAAAGGAATTTATAACAGAAAAAGTTAAGAGGAAGTGCAGACAGGTGCAAGATTCTTAATAGGTACTGCCTGATTGGGCGGTGGATACAGATTCAATTGTAGCCTTCAAAAGGGAACTGGATAAATACTTGAAGGAGAAAAAATTGCAGGGATATGAGGAAAGAGCGGGGGAGTGGGACTAACTGGATTGCTCTTCGAAACAGTAGACTCGATGGGCCGAATGGCCTCCTTCTGTGCTGTACTATTCTATGATATTATACAGATGTCATGCATCTTTTTTGGCCAATATGAAATATTTTACATTTCTCAGTATTGAATTTAATTTGCCATTTTTCTGTCCAATTACGTATAATCTCTCTACAGGTGTTCATTACTCTCCCTATTTATGCGTTCCCAAAAATATGACAAGCTTACAATTAGTTTTGACATTCAGGTCAATGATTTACACACAAAACAATAGTTCAAGCCCTGACCCTGTGCTATTGCACTCTACGCTTGCCAACAGTTTGATCCCACATCATTTTATTCTTTCTTAGTTGAACCTTCACATTGACAATGTTTTGTTTAGCTTCCTTAACACAATTTTTCCATGCAAGCATATTTTTAGGCTGAACTCTTGCTACTGCCTCCACGCTGTCAGACTGCGTGTCCGATATAAGAACATAAGAAATCCAGTCTTGGATGAGCCACTTTTCTTCCAGTTAAGCGTTGGGAAGACTGAAGCCATCGTCTTCAAGCCCCACCACAAACCCTTGCCATTGATTCCATCCCTTTCCTCGGCCATTGTTTCAGCATGAACCAGGCTGTTTACAGTCTTGGTGTAGAATGGGCCGATATATTGAGTAGAATGGGTCTATACTCTCTGGAATGAGATGTGATCTCATTGAAACAAGATTCTGAGGGGGGATTGACAGGGTAGATGCTGAGAGGTTGTTTCCCCTGGCTGGGGAGTCTAGATAAGGGATCGGCCATTTAAGACTAAGATGAGGAGGAATTACTTCACTCAGAAGGTTGTGAATCTTTGGAATTCTATACCCCAAAGGGCTGTGGTTATAGAATCATAGAATCATAGAAGATAGGAGCAGGAGTAGGCCATTCGGCCCCTCTAGCCTGCTCCGCCATTCAATGCGATCATGGCTGATCATCCAAATTCAGTACCCTGTCCCTGCTTTCTCCCCATATCCCTTGATCCCTTTAGCCTTAAGAAATATATCCAACTCCTTCTTGAATCTATTTAATGAATTGGCCTCTACTGCCTTCTGTGGCAGAGAATTCCACAGGTTCACCACTCTCTGGGTGAAGAAATTCTTCCTCATTTCTGTCCTAAATGGCTTACCCCTTATCCTTAGACTGTGACCCGTGGTTCTGGACTCCCCGACCATCGGGAACATCCTTCCTGCATCTAGTATGTCCTGTCCTGTCAGAATTTTATAAGTTTCAATGAGATCCCCTCTCATTCTTCTAAACTCCAGCGAGTATAAGCCCGATCGACCCAATCTCTCTTCATACGTCAATTCTGCCATCCCAGGTTGCTCAGTCGTTGAGTATATTCAAATCTGAGATCGATAGATTTCTTATTGAATGGCAGAGCAGGCTCGAGGGGCCATGTGGCCTACTCCTGCTCCTATTTCTTATGTTCTTATGTTTTTATTTGAGCTCGAGCTAAGCTTCTGATCCTATATCGTCTCTATTACAAAGGCCGCCTACTTCCACCTCTGTAACATCGCCCGCCGCCACCCCTATCTCAGTCCATCTACCGCTGAAAACCTCCTCCATGCATTTGTCACCTCCAGATTTGACTACTCCCACGGTCTCCTGGCCGGCCTCCCATCCTGCACCCTCTGTCCATTTCAGCTCATCCAAAACGCTGCTGCCCGTATCCTAACTCACACCGAGTCCCGTTCACCCATCTTCTCTTCTCTTCTTCTCAGGCAGTCCCTCAGAACCGAGGATGACTTGCTTCCACACTAAAAATGAGTTCTCAGGTGACTGATGAGTCCAACGCCGGACCTACAGTCTCTGTCACAGGTGGGGCAAACGGTGGTTGAAGGGGCGGGTGGGTGGGGTGCTTGGGTTGACATGCGCTCCTTCCGCTGTTTGCGCTTGGCTTCCGCTTGCTCCCGGCGAAGAGACTCGAGGTGTTCGTCGCCTTCCCGGATGCTTCTCCTCCACTTTGTGCGGTCTTGGGCCAAGGATTCCCAGGTGTCAGTGGGGATGTTGCACTTTTTCAAGGAGGCTTTGAGGGTGTCCTTGAAGCGTTTCCTCTGCCCACCTGGGGCTCTCTTGCCGTGTCGGAGCTCCGAGTAGAGCGCTTGTTTTGGGAGTCTCGTATCGGGCATGCGGACGATATGGCCCGTCCATCGGAGCTGATCGAGCGTGGTCAAAGCTTCGATGTTGGGGATGTTGGCCTGAGCGAGAATACTGACGTTAGTGCGCCTATCCGGCCAATGGATTTGCAGGATCTTGCGGAGGCAGCGTTGGTGGTACTTCTCCAGTGCTTTGAGGTGCCTGCTGTACATGGTCCATGTCTCTGAAGCATACAGGAGGGCGGGTATCACTACTGCTCTGTAGACCATGAGCTTGGTGCTGGGTTTGAGGTCCTGGTCTTCAAACACTCTTTTCCTCAGGCGACCGAAGGCTGCACTGGCACACTGAAGGCGGTGTTGGACTTCGTCATCGACGTCTGCCCTTGTTGACAGTAGGCTCCCGAGGTATGGAAAGTTGTAAGATCCGGATCACAGGCCACACACAGATTACCCAAAAGGGTTTTAGAAGTTGTAAGGCTTTTATTAAAGAGCTACTGTATTAAAGCATAATCAAGTATTACATATGGTTTAAGCCGAGTATAATAGACATACAACCCGTGACAGTAGAGAGCGATCTCCGACTCCCGAATCGGAATGCCACGACCGGACGGACGGGGAGGCAGTACGGTGGTCTTGGATTGGGTGGATTCCTGCAGTCTGCTGCAGCGGTCACTTCCGTTGGGTCATCTCTCGAGCTGTTGGAGGTGTTAGGCCGTCAGCCACCTCAGAGGCTAAACTTGACCAAGGTGTTAGGCCGTAGCCACCTCGGGGAAGCCTTCGCCCCTAACTGCCTGATTTCCTCTCTCGGTCGTCTATATTTATAGTTATTTCGGTGGGCTGGTAATCACCTGGTGTCAATCATTTGATCCCCCGTCCTATTGTCCAATTGTGAAGCGGGAAGGCATCCCTCGCCGTCCCTTTCTGCATGGCTGACAAGGCCTCCCTCTTATCTTTCTGAGGAATGTTTTGTTATGTTTCTTTAAGGACATTTTGTGACTTTTCGGCTCCATTCTTGTCTTATCCCCCACCCTGTGTTGTTTTGCATTTTACAATTCCCTTATCACTTCTATTTGTCTTTTGATGCTTGATATTCGACCTTGCTGGCATTTCTGCTGTCTGTTCCCGGCTGCATGTTGTCAGTCTCTGTTCTAAGAATTAAAACCCATCTTTGAATCTAACAGCTATTTCTTACAAAGTGGTCCACGTTGTCCAAGGCCTCGTCATGGATTTTGATAATCGGGGCGCAGTACTGTGTGGCGGGGACAGGTTGGTAGAGGACCGTTGTCTTACGGATGTTTAGTGTAAGGCCCATGCTCTCGTACGCTTCGGTGAAGGTGTTGATGATGGTTCGGAGTTCGACCTCCGAGTGTGCACAGACGCAAGCGTCGTCTGCATACTGTAATTCAATGACAGAGGATGGGACGACCTTGGATCTGGACTGGAGGCGACGGAGGTTGAACAGTTTCCCATTTGTTCTGTAGATTAGCTCCACTCCAGCGGGGAGCTTACTGAGGGTGAGATGGAGCAATGCAGCCAGGAAGATCGAGAAGAGCGTTGGTGCGATGACACAGCCTTGCTTGACCCCGGTCCGTACGTGAATTGGGTCTGTGGTGGATCTGTTGGTCAGGATCATGGCTTGCATGTCGTTGTGAAGCAGGCGGAGGATGGTGATAAACTTTTGAGGGCAGCCGAATTTGAGAAGGACACTCCGTAATCCCTCACGGTTGATGGTGTCGAAGGCCTTTGTGAGGTCAAAGTAGGCCATGTACCCATCACCCCTGTGCTCGCTGACCTACATTGGCTCCCGGTCCCCCAATGCCTCAAATTTAAACCCCTCCTTGGCCTCGCCCCTCCCTATCTCTGTAACCGCCTCCAGCCCCACAACCCTCCAAGATCTCTGCGCTCCTCCAATTCTAGCCTCTTACGCATCCCCGATTTTCATCGCTCCACCATTGGCGGCCGTGTCTTCAGCTGTCGAGGCCCAATCTCTGGGATTCCCTCCCTAAACCTCTCTGCCTCGCAATCTCGCTCCTCCTTTAAGATGCTTCTTAAAACCTCCCTCTTTGACCAAGCTTTTGGTCACCTGTCCTAATATCTCCTTATGTGGCTTGCTGTCAAATTTTGTCCGATAATCACTCCTGTGAAGCACCTTGGGACGTTTTACTACGTTAAAGGCGCTATATAAATGCGGGTTGTTGTTACTGAATGAATAGATTGTGACTTTACCATTTTAGTGATAAATTATTTTTACACTAAATGATTTTTGCATAAGTAAAAAAATATTTAAGCTCAAGAACATGTAATTTTATGGCGTGCGCATTACGAAATTCTGCTACCTCCCCAACTTTAAATATTATTTTAGTGCGACTAGCTTCTAAATGGGTTTTATCCTATTGTCCAGTACTCTTAATAAATATAAATAGTGACACTTTCAATTAGAATGGAATTAAACTCGTGTCTTATAGATTACACAGTGACCCAGAGAATTCATCAGAATGAATCCCACAAATCTACAGTGACTTGCTTATGACACGCACTGAAATCAATAATTTGTTATCATAAATTCTGTTGATGCCGTCAGTGCAGCCTGACATGATTTATGAGTCACACAGACCTCATGAAAAGACTGAGATCCTTCCAGTGTCCTTATGTGGCTCGCTGTCAAATTTTGTTTAATAATCGCTCCTGTGAAGCGCCCTGGGACGTTTTACTACGTTAAAGGTGCTGTATAAATACAAGTGGTTGTTGTTGACATTGTTTTCACCTTTCTTGGGTATAAAATCTGTTTTTTATTTATTCTGTTGTTGTACATCTTCTCAGAAAGATATTTTAAATGCGTATTAACATTTTATTCTCTGGGTCTAAAATTAAACATTCATTTTGCTGATTGAAAACGTAAGGGGCGATTTTGCCAGCCCTGGGGAGGCGGGTTTGGAGGCGAGACTGCCGGGAAAATGGCAGATTCTGGGGGCGGGTACCCATCCCGCCCCCAATCCTGCCCCCGACCCGCGCCGGGTCCCGTCTCCTGGAGGCGGGAAGGGGATTACAGCCACTTAACTGCCTGTCAACAGGTAGTTCACAGGCAGTTAAGAGGATTATTCCCATTTTTCCAACAGAAGTGCGGGCTCCCCGACGTCGGGAAACCCCGCCAGGGTCAGCGAGGCGAGCAGTGGGTCTGCGGGGGTGAGTGGAGTCCAAAAGTGCACTGTGGAGGTGAGTGATGGGTGCAAGTGTGGAGAGGTGAGTATGTGAGGTGAGTGAAAAGTGTTGAAAAAGTTTCCTTACCTTTGTTTCTTCCTGCAGGCTTCAACCGTTGGGGATTCAGAGGCTCCGGCATCTCCACGGCAGAGAACATTTTTTTGACAGATGAAACGTCACACGCTGACGTTCTCTGTCACCGGCTTTCCCTTAATTGGCCTGCTAAGCCCGCTGGGCGGGCTTAAGGTCAATCAAGGGAAAATAGCGTGGGTTGGCCGGATGTCGATAGAGGTGGGACTGAAACCCGACAAGCAGCAGTCCTGCCTCCAATGCGCCCCCATTGTCAAAATCACCCCCTTAGTTTCCAATAAAGTTGTAAAACATCACTTATAATTTTCCATCTATTTTCTGACACAAATATTTCTGCTATTTGCTACACTAAACTGAAACTCTTGTCCATTACCTTGTATGTATTGCACCTAAATTTATAAGATACTGAGGGGGATTGACAGGGTAGATGCAGGGAGGATGTTTCCCCTGGCTGGAGAGTCTAGAACCAGGGGTCATAGTCTCAGGATAAGGGGTCGGCCATTTAGGACTGAGATGAGGAGGAATTTCTTCACTCAGAGGGTGGTGAATCTTTGGAATTCTCTACCCCAGAGGGCTGTGGAGGCTCAGTCATTGAGTATATTCAAGACAGAGATCGATAGATTTTTGGACTCTCGGGGAATCAAGGGATATGGGGATAGTGCAGGAAAGTGGAGTTGAGGGCGATGATCAGCCATGATCTTATTGAATGGCGGAGCAAGCTCGAGGAGCCATATGGTCGACTCCTGCTCCTAATTTCTACGTTCTCAGGTTTGTAATAGGGCAGCTTTTGACTATTTAGAAGTTCTCGGAGTTTTTTTTGTAACTGCTGAAAAATGAGTGGCAAAACACAATCTTTAATTCCAATTGTGACTATTTCAAAACATTGGCCAGATCTTGCTGGAGGGGGGCATCTCGTGGTGATCCCTGTTAGTTAGACTTTTTCCCTTCAGCTTGAAAATGTTTTGCCCTGTATCTCGCTGGGAGTACGAGCTGATAACGGGGCGGCGAGGGCGACGGGGCATCTGGGACCTCGGTGAATGACGAGACCAACAGTCTATCTCCTTAACCAATGAGATTAAAGGATTGAGAAAGAAACAGAGGAACGACGGAGAAGGAAATCGGGTGAATTAGAGTCAAATCAGGTAAAGAAAGAAAAATAAAGAGAGGGAAAGATTGGAGAGAGAGAAAAAGAGACAGAAAGGAAGGGCTGGATTTTATGAACCTCGGAGGGTCCGTGGCGGGCGACGTCCTCGTCCCTTCCCATGGGCGGAAGAGACCTCCCCAGGAGATCAACGCAGCCTGGTTACACATTGCAGAGGAGGGCACCAGCAGGGATGTGGTCAGGAGGACCAGGCTGCAGTGGCGCAAACCTTTTAATGATCTCAGTGGATCACGAAACGTTAGTACAAAGCCACACTCAGCCTCATCCTGCTGTGCCACTCATCACATCCCCATCACTCTGCCTTCCCTACCCTACTCCTGCACATCCTTACTCACACCAACTTACCCTGCACCTCCACCCATCCCTCTCTCTATCTACATTATCACATCCCCATCTCACTAGCCATCCCTCACACTCACCCTCATCCTAGTGCAATCATACCAACTAACAACACACAAGGGTAGGCACTTGGGCGTTTTATGCAATGTTCATGTAAAGTTTCTGTCAAACATTGAAACCTTTATTTTCAACACTTTGCGTTCTTGGACAGATTTGTGTGCACCTTTGGAAGTGGCTTAGTGAGTTGCAGTGAATGGTGAGACATAACGGTACCCTCCACAATGGTGATGAGTGTGAAAGGAATGGCTTGGGCATTGTAGGGATGCTTTATGGTGTTGGTATGGGGTGGTGCCAACCTGGCGCATCATGTGGCAGCCAGGGTGTACAGCGTCAAGTGAAGTAAATCTGGCCATGGTGAGGCCATCCCTGGCCTCCCGGGCAGCAATGTGGTCGGGTGCTGATGCCCTGTGTCCTCTGCCACATCAGTTGATTGCGGAGAAGGTTGGTGTTGTTGTTGGTGCTGCTGGTGTAGGGGCTGATCGTGATCAGATTCTGAGGACCAAGGTGAGAGAGTATAAAGTGTACCCATGCTGATGGAATAGATGGCAGGTAAAGTAGAGATGTCAGAAGCGATCTGTCAATGGTGAGAGAGGTAATGAGGTCAGATTGCATGGAGACTTGTGTAAAGACTTGCAGCATCCTGAATCTGTAGTGGAAATGCAGTTTAGAGAGGCTAGTGGTTAAGGGAACATTTCTCAATCAGCTGGGAGCTATGACTTGACATTTGAAGCTGTCAACTCATCAGCTGATTCAATGGCCGATGACCTCCCGCCTCAGCTTCACAGACGAGGTCTAGGCACAGCGGGAAACCGGTGGGCAACCTGTCAAATTCAAAAATCTGGGAAAAAACCATTGTTAAGTGGCTGTAAACAAACCACTAATGATTTTAATTGCCTCCCCCACTCAGCGCTGACAGACACGACATTTGGTAAAGACGCGTGGCGGTGGGTTCACAGCGGGGTCCCGACCTGCTGGGGAAAAAAAACACTTTCCCACCCGACCCATCACCGATCGCGCCCGCTGACCCCCCGCAAAATCCAGCCCGAAAAGTAAGAAAAACATTTAAAATTGTAGAACCTCTAAGAACAATTTACTACCTACAGGAATGAGACTCCACAGTTTCAATTGTTCCCTTTCCGGGCCAGAGAGGTTGAGTGGCATTGCAGGAACATAAATCTCCTCATTAAAAGGGTCCTTACGCCATTAAGTACCAGTCCTAACTTTCCGCGGTGAGTTTAACGGGCAATTAATGCACAAATGCAGCAATTTCCTGAAACTCGCGGGGAGGTTGAGGGCGAGCCGCCATTTTCACGAGGCTAGTGGGCGGAGCGGCGCAAATTGTCCGGCAACTCGTGGCGATTCGCAACTCACGGGGAATCTCTCCCTCACCACAAGTTGCCGGACGATTCGCACATCAATAACGGCGAGCGCCATTAAACCCAGCGCTATTCTGGCAGCAGATTCTGGGCCAATGTGGACCTTGATGACGAGGAGCTACTCTGCTCCTGCGTTGAGGCAATTTTTCTTTTTTAAACTGAGGATGTCAAAATAGGCCAATCATTTTGAAAACAAATTGATATCATAATCTTTGAGTTGTTTGGCTGTTGTGGGTTTGAGGTAGATTTTGTGCTAAAACAGACAGTCAATGTGGATCATAAACAGAAACTGCTAGAAACGCTCAGCAGGTCAGGCGGCATCTGTGGAGAGAGAAACAGAGTCAACGGTTCAGCTCGATGACCCTTCGTCCGAACTGGAGAAACAAGTTTGAAGCAAATCCAGAGGCAGGGAAAGGGTGGGGGGAGAGAGGAAAGAACAGAGGGGAAGGTCTGGAATTGGGTGGAGGGCTGGAGAGATTAAACAAACAGCAGAATCATTCCTGACACCTGCTGTCTGAAAACATGGGAGCAGTGGTTACTTGAAGCTGGCTAAAATGCCATTTTCGGAAGGAGACAAATAATTTGAAACGTAATTTTTTTTTTAAACAATTTGAAATGTAATTTTTTTTAAACAATTTGAAATGTTATTTTTTTTTAAACAATTTTGATTTTTCAGCCGTTTAGAATTTTTATTACTTTTTTTTTCATCTTGTGTTTGATATATTTTTCCTAACGTGTAATGCGATTTTTTTTCTGAGTCAGACTAAGGAGGGAGTATTTGAGAAGCAGCAGGTTTATTAGCCCTGAAATTATTAGCCCTTTGTGCTTTCCTTCCCAGGTCTGCCTGTCTTTCGCCCAAGTTATGGACAATCTCATTAATATCGCAGAGAAACTGGCGTTGATTTTTGTGTCTATTACGCGCCTATACCAGGCACAGATGGAGAGTAATGGACCTTGACATTGGGAGAAGTCAGTTTTCCTTCCAATTCACAACCCCGCTCCCCCCTCTCAGTTTACAGGCTTGGTTTGGGACCAGCTAAAACAGGTGGTAAATTTATGAATGTATATTAATAAGGTCAAAGTGATGTCATTGGGATGTCAACGTGATCCCTGATTGGCCCACGACCGTGGGTGGCTGAAGTAGGGTCGCCAACTCTGGTTGGATGTGTTCCTGGAGGTTTCATCACATGACCTCCCGCCTCCAACCGCCCCGCCCCCCCCACCACTCCCGCCACTGGTCGCCCGACACGTCCACCCTCGTGACGCCCCGCCCTCCCCACGGCCAATCGGAAAACAAACAACCCTTCAGTACCCGATTGGATGATTCTTGACTTGTCAGTCAAACAGCCTTTTTATCCCGTGTCTGATATTTCTATATCTAGTAAACAAAAGTGTTCAAAGAAATTTAAAAACAACCACAATTTTTTTACTGCCCCTATCTATGATTTTTCTCCTGGGTTTTTGCTCCCAGCAGTGTCCGGGAGATGAGTCTTTAATTCCTGGAGACTCCAGGCCAATCCTGGAGGACTGACGACCCCTCACGGAAGTCAGGCACTTTTTTTGATTGCAAACATTTGAAACCGAGTGATTGAAATCGGGCTCCTTCGGCTGAAGTATGTGATCTGTTGATCAGTAGAGTCACACTGTATCTGAAGTATGTGATCTGTTGATCAGTAGAGTCACACTGTATCTGAAGTATGTGATCTGTTGATCAGTAGAGTCACACTGTATCTGAAGTATGTGATCTGTTGATCAGTAGAGTCACACTGTATCTGAAGTATGTGATCTGTTGATCAGTAGAGTCACACTGTATCTGAAGTATGTGATCTGTTGATCAGTAGAGTCACACTGTATCTGAAGTATGTGATCTGTTGATCAGTAGAGTCACACTGTATCTGAAGTATGTGATCTGTTGATCAGTAGAGTCACACTGTATCTGAAGTATGTGATCTGTTGATCAGTAGAGTCACACTGTATCTGAAGTATGTGATCTGTTGATCAGTAGAGTCACACTGTATCTGAAGTATGTGATCTGTTGATCAGTAGAGTCACACTGTATCTGAAGGGTTTTTAAAAAATCTAACCTTGGTGTCACCTACTCATTAATTCTTGACTTACCTTGTCTTCTCTCTTACTCCTGCCTTCTCCAGTACCGTCTTGTACTATGGGCCCTTCCCCCTTGTTTCCAATCGAAAAAATATTTTCTTGACATTTATACTAGTGTCAACGGATTCAATTATGAGGACAGGTTGCACAGACTAGGCTTATATTTCCTCGATTATAGAAGATTAAGGGGTGATCTAATTGCGGTGTTTAATATGATTAAAGGATTCGATAGGGTGGATAGAGAGAAACTATTTCCTCTGGTGGGGGGAGTCCAGAACAAGGGGCATAACCTTAAAATTAGAGCCGGGCCGTTCAGGGGTGATGTCAGGAAGCACTTCTTCACACAAAGGGTGGTGGAAATCTGGAAACTCTCTCCCCCAAAAGCTGTTGAGGCTGGGGGTCAATTGAAAATTTCAAAACTGAGATTGGTAGATTTTTGTTAGGTAAGGGTATTAAGGGTTACGGAACCAAGGCGGGTAGATGGAGTTAAGATACAGATCAGCCGTGATCTGATTGAATGGGGGAACAGGCTCGAGGGGCTGAGTGGCCTCCTCCTGTTCCTATGTTCCTGTGTAAAGCAAGACACAGCAGTAGGAAAGGTTCATGCTAATCATTAGTAATTTTCCTCTGGCTGAAATGAATTTATATCCAATATGTTCATAATTGATTTTGTGTGGTTGAGTTGAAGCAATCTGCGTTGTTTAAGGAGAGCAGTTGCCTGTGTGAAGTACTTGATTATGACTGTAAAAGAGTGAATGTTTAATATAGTGCTGCAATTTCTGGAAGTGTGCAAGCAGCAAGTTACACCCACATCCACACCCGTTTCTACGCCAATCTTACCGACCAGTTCTTGCACCAAAATTTCTTACCAATCTTAATCTGGAATATAAAAATCAGCATAAACAAGCGGAAATAATGGAGGTCTGAGGAAAGAGCTGAACTGATGCCATATTCCACCCATGAGTCTCTCTGTGTGTGAAATGTACTCGAGCCAGGCCTTTCAGGAGTGAAATCAGGAAACATTTTTTCACACACAATGGGTAGCGGAAATCTGGAACTCTCTCCTCCAAAAGGCTGTGGTTGCTGGGGGCCAACTGGAGCTTTGAAGACGGAGGTCGAGAGACTTTTGTTGGGTAAGGGTAGCGAGGGAGTATGGAGCAAAGGCGGGTAAATGGAGTTGAGGTGCAGATCAGCCAATGACCTGATTGAATGGCGGAGCAGGCTCGAGGGTTTGAATGTTGTTGTTAAAATTTGAAGCCATCAAACCATCATTTTATGCACATTGGGCACAGTGCGTTTAAGAAACTGCAATTGTGGAAGGTTTTTAGCGTCTCGTGTAACTCATTCTGAGGACATAAAAGATGCATTCAAAGATGCAGGAAATGCAGTGCAGGTCTCAATGAGGAGAACTTTTTAAAGTAACTTAAAAATCATCATAAAACACCAGAAAGGTGACTTTGGATTCTGCTGCGTCTAAAATTTTGAATGTAAATTTACAGCCCGTTCAGAACTGGCGTAAATGCAGGAAACTCGCGTTCTCTGGTCTTTTGCGTGGGGGCGGAGCTATGTTAATAAGCGGCTGAGGGTTCCGGCCCAAGTTTCACTGAATCGAGGAAACCTGGACATAACCCCCACAAACTTTTCCTTTTCAAGTTTATATCCAATTCCCTTTTGAAAGTTACTATTGAATTTCCTTGATCTTTTGCACTGTAAATTGGCTTTACGCCATACTTACACCCATTGTTTAGGCACAAGTTTCCATGAAATTCTGGCCCAGTGAGTTTGTGGAGCTTTAGGGGGTGAAATTTGGTTGTTTTACGCCTCCCATTAGTGCAAAGCCCCAAGCGCCTGGGCGCGGCGCCGCTAACGCCTCCTGCGAAATTCAGCATGAGGTTAACGGCGGCGGTAGCTGGTATCGCCCCGCGGCGCTGCGCCGCCGATGATGACGTCATCACCGTGCACAGCGCCCCGCTCGCACCCCAGCCGCAAACGTCGCTTGCGCCCCCTGAACTATCGGCGAATGACATGTCCGACAGGGTCAGGGGGCGTTTTTGCAGCGGCGGCGGCGCAAGTTAAAGGGCAGGTGTCGAGCGGCCATTTTTTTTTGGCCGACTGCCAGCATCTGCCCGCTTCCCTTTTTTTATGCGGGGTGCCGGCCGCGATCGCTCCTCTTGAGTGCCGGGCAGTTTTCATGGCAACCCGCTCCCCGGTGGTCCAGTAGGGCCCCGGTGCGCGCAGCGCTAGGCTCCTCCTCTTTAATCGGGGAGGGAGGCCTGCAATGACGTGGCGCTGTTGCACGTAGCGCTGCGAAATTCACTGGTAGCGCCCCAGGAGGGAGGGGGAGCGCTTCCAGTAGCCCTGCCTCCTGCTTGGGGCGCTAACACTGAATTCACGGTGCAGGGGTGCTAACTTTTTCGGTAGCGTCCCAAAGGGGGCACCACCGAATTTCTCCCCCTTAATTTCTTTCCAGGATTCTCTTGTGGAAGGGAATTAAGTCTGTTTATTAACCAGCACAATACTTTCAGCAACACACTGATCATATAAAATTCTGATTACAAGGAGACAACTTTGATGATAAAAATCGCTACGAACATTGCTCCATGTAATCAGCATAATTAAATCAATCCTTCGGGTTACATGCCATTTCAGCACAAAATCAAATGCACTTCTTTGAAGAATTAAATTAATTAAATAATGTTCAATAGTTTTATGTATTGCACTGAAATTGCGCTTTACTAAAAGAAGCATTGAAAATTCGCGGAAAATAATTCTGGGCGATAGGCCGGTAACCAGAGGACACAGATTTAAGATAATTGGCAAAAGAACCCAGGGGGTGGGGGTGGGGGGGGAGAGATGAGGAGAATTTTTGTTTACACAGCGAGTTGTTGTGATCTGGAATGCGCTGCCTGAAAGGGTTGAGGAAACAGATTCAATAATAACTTTCAGAGGGAATAGAATGTATACTTGAAACGGAAAAATGTGCAGGGCTGTGGGGAAAGAGCAGGGCGGGGGGGGGAGTGGGACTAATTGGAGAGCTCGTTCAAAGAGCCGGCACAGGCACGATGGGCCGAATGGCCTCTTCCTCAGTTGTAAGATTCTGTTGGGTATAAGGACAGGATAGGAAAAGTGGCATAAGTCTGAAAGCATGTCTTGCGTTGAGTCGCACGTCTAAAGTCAGATGTCAACAGTCTATAGACTGAGCTGAAGTTTAATTGGAATCTATTTGTTTCACAGTAGGGGGTTTACCGGCACGCAGCTTGCCTGCTGCTGCCTCTTACTGATGAATGGGATAATTAAGCTTCTTTTGTTTGAAGATGTAACATTCTGATCCCAGTTGTTTTCACTTGTGTGAGCAAGAGACTGAAACCCCATGGCACTCGAAACAAAAATGCAAAACATTACAAACTTAGTAATGAGAATTTAACACTGCAGTTATACCCCAATGACCAGTGGTACTGAAATCTGCAGCCAACAGATGAGAGTTATACTCCTGGTTGTACACAGTAAAGCCAGCCACAAAGGAGTTCTGTGTATTTTTTTTTAGAAATAGGAGCAGGAGTCGGCCATTTGGCCCTTCGAGCCTGCTCCGCCATTCAATAAGATCATGGCTGAGCTTCTACCTCATCTCCACTTTCCAGCCCGATTCCCATATCCCTTGATTCCCTTAATATTCAAAAATCTATCGATCTCTGTCTTGAATATACTCAACGACTGAGCCTCCACAGCCCTCTGGGGCAGAGAATTCCAAAGATTCACCACCCTCTGAGTGAAGAAATTTCTCCTCATCTCAGTCTGAAATGACCGACCCCCTTATTCTGAGACTGTGACCCCTGGTTCTAGACTCTCCAGCCAGGGGAAACATCCTCCCTGCATCTACCCTGTCAAGCCCTGTAAGAATCTTGTATGTTTCAATGAGATCACCTCTCATTCTTCTAAACTCTAGAGAATATAGGCCTAGTCTACTCAATCTGTCCTCATAGGACAATCCCCCCATCCCAGGAATCAGTTTGGTGAACCTTCATTACACTCCCTCTATGGCAAGTATATCCTTCCTTAGGTAAGGAGACCAAAACTGTACACAGTACTCCAGGTGTGGTCTCACCAGAGTCCTATATAATTGCAGTAAGACGTCTTTAAGCTTATACTCAAATCCTCTTGTAATAAAGGCCAACATAACATTTGCTTTCCTAATTGCTTGCTGTACCTGCGTGTTAACTTTCAGTGATTCGTGTACAAGGACACCCAGGTCCCACTGAACACCAACATTTCCCAATCTCTCACCATTTAAAAAATACTCTGCTTTTCTATTTTTCCTATCAAAGTGGAAAACTTCACATTTCTCCACATTATATTCCATTTGTCATGTTCTTGCCCACTCACTTAGCCTGTCTATATCCCCTTGAAGCCTCCTTGCATCCTCCTCACAATTTACATTCCCACCCAGCTTTGTATCATCAGCAAATTTGGATATATTACATTTGCTCCCCTCATCCAAATCATTGATGTAGATTGTGAATAGCTGAGGCCCAAGCACTGATCCTTGCGGTACCCCCACTAGTTACAGCCTGCCAACCTGAAAATGACCCATTTATTCCTACTCTCTGTTTTCTGTCCGTTAACCAATCCTCAATCCATGCGAGTATATTACCCCCAATCCCATGAGCCCTAATTTTGTTTAATAACCTCTTGTGTGGCACCTTATCGAATGCCTTCTGAAAATCCAAAGACACCACATCCACTGGTTCCCCCTTATCTATTCTGCTAGTTACAACCTCAAAAAACTCTAACAGATTATTCAAACACGATTTCCTTTTCATAAATCTGTGTTGACTCTGCCCAATCCTGTTATTATTTTCTAAGTGCCCTATTACCACGTCCTTAATAATAGATTCTAGCATTTTCCCTACTACTGATGTCAGGCTAACTGGTCTGCAGTTCCCCGTTTTCTCTCTCCCTCCTTTCTTAAATAGTGGGGTTACATTTGCTACCTTCCAATCCACTGGAACCGTTCTAGAATTTATGGAATTTTGGAAAATGACAACCAATGCATGCACTATCTCTATAGCCAACTCTTTCAAAACCCTAGGATGCAGGCCATCAGATCCAGGAGATTTATCGGCTTTCAGTCCCATTAATTTCTCCAGTACTATTTTTTTTACTAATACTAATTTCTTTCAGTTCCTCATTCTTGCTAGAGCCTTGGTTCTCCACTATTTCCGGGAAGTTTTTTGCATCTTCTTTCGTGAAGACAGACACTAAGGGCTGGATTTTGCCAGGCCCGAGGAGGTGGGTTTGGAGGCGTGTGAGTTGTTAAAATCGCAAAAAATGGTGAGCGGATCCAATCCCGCCTCCAGCCCGCCTCTGAGCAATTTTCCCACATTCGGGGTTTCAGACCCCGTTTCCATCCCGCCTCCAAGAGGCGAGATAGGCCCTTAAGGCCCTTAACAACCAGTTAATTGCCTTTATAATCCAATTTTGAGAGGCCTTTCTGAGTTTAACACATTTCCCCCGTGCTGCACGTCTCCTCTGGAACACGCCAGTGAATCCTGGCGGCCTCACAAGTGGATTGCTTACTAACAGCTGCAGCTCCACCATTAAAAAGGAGTTTTCAGCAATCATCATTTGCAGGTGGCAGAACTTTGTTGTCTCAGGTCTGGGGGAACTTTTAGCAGGCCTACTCATTGTTTTGGAAGTTTGGAGCCTGACACCCATCTCCAGTGTGACCTCCTGGGAAACCCCTCTCCCCACCTTGACTGAGCGCTTCCTCAACTGAGGCATATACCAGAAGCATGGGAACCATTTATTTCCTTTCCTCCTGGACATCAGATTCTGATGAAGACCAGCCGTGGCAGCAGCAGCACCCAGAACAACAGCAGCATCAACAGCAGGAGCAACAACAGGAGCTCCAAGCTGCTGCTCACCCACCTGAAGCTGCACAGGCCAGAAGGCGCCAGCACATGGAAGCACGTCGTCGCAGGAGATACCCCCCAAACAGGGTCTACAGACAGAGGATCAGCGACCTCAACATGACTGAGCAGCAGTGCCAAAGGAGGCTGAGACTTTCGCGAGAGGTAGTGGGTGACATCTGCGCACTACTGCACCAACACCTGGAGCTCAGAGGATCGGGTGGACACTCCTTACCAGTGGCTGTAAAAGTCACCACCGCACTCAACTTTTTTGCTTCAGGCTCATTCCAGGGATCAGCAGCAGACAGCAGCGGCGTCTCCCAGGCAGCCGCACACACTTGCATCACGCAGGTAACCGATGCCCACTTTGCCATCGCTCATAATTACATCAATTTCGCCAAGGATCAAGCCAGTATAACTGCGCGTGCGGTTGGGTTTGACAATCTGGCAGGCTTTCCAAGGGTGCAGGGCGTCGTTGACTGCACACATGTGGCCCTTAAGGCACCCCATCGCAATCCAGGTATTTTTGTCAACCGCAAGGGCTTCCACTCCCTCAATGTGCAGCTGGTGTGTGACCACAAGAAGGACATTTTGCATGTTTGCGCCAAGTACCCTGGCAGTTGCCATGACTCCTTCATCCTGCGCCAGTCTAGTGTGCCTCCGCTCTTCAGTCCGCCAGACCAACTTTGAGGATGGCTACTTGGAGACAAGGGCTATCCCCTGAAGACGTGGCTAATGACGCCGTTGAGGAGCCCATCCAACAAAGCTGAGGAGCGCTACAACTCCAGCCACATTTCCACCAGATCCATAATCGAGCAAACTATCGGCTTGCTGTGATGCGCCCGTCTGTCCGTCCCCCACTTGCGCACCCTCCTCCACTCCCACGATCTCCGGGGCCACCTCCTCTGCAGTGGTGAGCTGGGCTACTGAGGGCAGCCTTCCTCCTGTCCTCGCCCTCTCCCTCTTATTGTGGGCTCTCTTTTCCTGCAATGAGGGACACAAGTGGAGTTTGAGTGACAATGAAGGAGTGAGTGTAGAGATTCCATAGCATAGATGCTTAGAAGGAGACAAAGATGGAGTGAGGTGCCAAGACCAAGGGCCCTCCCTGTGTGTTGTAAGTTGGTGTCATAGCATCACAGCGATAGGGAGTGTGAGGGCTGCATAGTCGAATAGTTAAATGAATGTGAACATACAGAGAGAGGGAATGGGTAAGAGTGCAGGGATGTAAGGGTGAAGTGGGATGTGGAGGAGGAGGTTGACAAAGCAGAGTGTTGGTGATGAGAGGCGATGGGGATCAGATTGAGGGTCATGGGGATGGATTACTCACTTTTCCTGTGCGGAGAAGGTCATGAAACCTCTTTCTGCACTGCAGCCAGGTTCTGCTGCACATTGAAATCACATTCACCTCCTGTGCCACTTGCAGCCACATAGCTTTGGTCTGTTGTGGAGGCTTTTTCCTCCCTGAGGAAGGAAAGAGCACTTCCTTATTTGATCTTGCTCCCTCTACCAGAGCTTGGAGGGAGGCCTCATCGAATCTGGAAGCACACTTTGGTCTGGTGCTGGACATAGTTGCAGTAGGAATCCCTCAGAAGTATGTTGATAAAGCTGTAAGGCTGAAAAAAAAACAGGGTGCTTGCAGGCCTTAAATCCAGCTGCATAGATGACGTCATCGGAGGCGAGTTTCAGTATCAAAAGACTCATTGGGCCAGGGGTTCCCACACGCTGCCCAATTAGGGCAAAATCGCGCTTTTGTCCCGCCTCACATCGGAGGCGGGGTCCTGACACGCCGACCACCTGACACGCCCCCAGCCCGCCCCCAATGACAAAATCCAGCCCAAAGTATTTGTTAAATTTCTCTGCCATTTCCTTATTCCCCATTATAATTTCTCCTGTCTCAGCCTGTAAGGGACCCACATTTACTTTCGCTAATCTTTTCCTTTTTACATACCTATAGAAGTTTTTACAGTCTGTTTTTATGTCTCTCGCTAGTTTACTCTCATTCTATTTTTCCTTTCTTTATCAATTTCTTGGTCCTCCTTTGCTGAATTCTAAAATCCTTCCAATCCTCAGGCTTACTACTCTTTTTGGCAACATTATAAGCCTCTTCCTTTGATCTAATACTATCTTTAACTGCTCTTGTTTGCCGCGGTTGGACCACTTTTCCTGTGGGGTTTTTGTGCCTTAAAGGAATGCATATTTGTTGTAAATTATGTATTAATTCTTTAAATGCTAGCCATTGCTTCTCTACCATCACATCTTTTAATGTAGTTTCCCAATCCACCTTAGCCAACTCACCCCTCATACCTACGTAGTTTGCTTTGTTTAGATTTAAGACCCTAGTTTCGGATTTAACAAAATCACTTTCAAACTCAATATAAAATTCCATCATATTATGGTCACTCTTCCCTAAAGGCCCCTTTACTACAAGGTTATTAATTAAACCTTTCTCATTGCACAATACTAGATCTAAAATAGCCTGTTCCCTAGTTGGTTCCTCAACATACTGATCTCGAAAACTATCTTGCATACATTCCATGAATTCGTCCTCCACACTATTACTGCAAATTTGGTTTGCCCAGTCTATATGTAGATTAAAGCCCCCCATGATTACTGTATTATCCTTGTTACATACGCCTCTAATTTCCTGATTTATACTCTGCCCTACATTACAACTACTGTTTGGGGGCCTATAAACAACTCCCACCAATGTTTTCTGTCCCTTGCTGTTTCTTAGCTCCACCCCAACTGATTCTACTTCTTGATTTTCGGAGCCAAGATCCTTTCTCTCCACTGTCTTTATCCCATCCTTTATTATCAGGGCTACCCCTCCTCCTTTTCCATTTTACCTATCTTTTCTAAAATTTAAGTATCCTGGAATATTTAGTTCCCAACCATGGCCACTTTGCAACCACGTCTCCATTATGGCTATTAGATCAAACAAGTTCATTTCTATCTGCGCTATTAATTCATCTATTTTGTTGCGAATGCTTCGCGCATTCAGATATAGTGCCTTTAGCTTTGACTTATTTCTCTTTTTCCCTGATGTCACCTTAGTCAGCTACCCTATTACCTTTGTTACTCTCTCTGTTCCTTCCTGACCCACTCTGCTTATTTTTACCCAAAACTCTACTCTGCTCTAGAACCTTGACATTTCAATCACTGCTTTTAAATTCACTCTTTCCTGAATCCTCCCACCCCACCCCCCTCCTTCATTAGTTTAAAGCCCTGTCTACTGCCCTATTTATTCGTTCGCCAGGACACTGGTCCCAGCCCGGTTTAAGTGGAGCCTGTCCCAACGGAACAGCTCCCTCTTTCCCCAGTACTGGTGCCAGTGCCCCATGAACTGAAACCCCTTCCTCCCACACCACTCTTTGAGCCACGCATTTAAACCTTTAAGCTGTTTGTCCCTGTGCCAATTTGCTCGTGGCTCAGTTAACAATCCAGAGATTATTACCTCTGAGGTTCTGCTTTTTAATTTGGATCCTAGCTCCTCAAACTCCCTCAGCAGAACCTCATTCCTAGTTCTACCTATGTCGTTGGATCCTACGTGGACCACGACAACTGGATCCTTCCCCTCCCACTCCAAGTTCTTCTCTAGCCATGAGGAGATATCTTTAACCCTGGCACCAGGCAGGCAACACAACCTTCGGAACTCTCGGTCGTGGCTGCAGAGAACAGTATCTATCTCCCTGACTATACTGTCCGCTACCACAACTACATTCCCTTTCACTCCCCCCACTTGAATGGCCTCCTGCACCATGGTGCCATGGCCAGCTTGCTCATCCATCCTGCAGGCTTTTCCCTCATCCACACAGGCAGCAAGAACCTCATACCTGTTGGACAAGGGCAAAGGCTGAGGCTCCTCCAGCCCTGCACCTGGGGTCCCCTTACCTGCCTGAGTTGCAGTCACACCCTCCTGTCCCTGACCACTAACCAGACCTGTACCACTACCTAACCTAAGGGGTGTGACTGCCTCCTGGATCAAAGTGTCCAGATAACTCTCCCCATCCCTGATGCCCCGCAATGTCTGCACCTCAGACTCCAGCTCAAAAACTCTGAGCTGAAGTTCCTCAAGATGCAGGAACTTACTACAAACGTGGTTGTCCGGGATCACAATGCTCTCCACAAACTCCCACATGCTGCAGTGTGTACCATCTACAAGATGCACTGCAGCAATTCGCCAATGCTTCTTCGGCAGCACCTCCCAAACCCGCGACCTCTTCCACCTAGAAGGACAAGGGCAGCAGGCGCATGGGAACACCACCACCTCCTCCAAGTCACACACCATTGTGACTTGGAAATATATCGCCGATCCTTCATCGTCGCTGGGTCAAAATCCTGGAACTCCCTCCCTAACAGCACTGTGGAAGTACCTTCACCACACGGACTGCAGCGGTTCAAGAAGGCAGCTCACCACCACCTTCTCAAGGGCAATTAGGGATGGGCAATAAATGCTGGCCTTGCCAGCGACGCCCACATCTCAGGAACAAATTTTTAAAAACGCTTCCCTGGAGTGTTATCAACCGCCAAGCCGCGTAAAGAGATATTCGGACAGGTGACCTAAAGCTTGGTCAGAGAGGTAGGTTTTAAGGAGCGTGTTAAAGGAGGGGAGAGAGGCGGAGAGGTTTAGGGAGGGAATTCCAGAGCTGGGGGCCCCGGACAGCTGAAGGCACGGCCGCCAATGGTGGAGCGATGGAAATCGGGGATGCAGCTGATGCAGTCGATCTGAAAGTTTATCTCAAACAGGAATACAAATAAGCACAGATCTTTAGCCCAAGATTCGGCACATTTCCTCTCCACCAATCTGGGCAAAAGAAAAAGTTCCGAAGGAGAAGTGGCTCAGCTGTTGGCAAACTGCTCAGCTTGAGTCACAGAGAAAGTAGCGAGGACTGGGATCAGGTCACACTCGTGGATGTCCATACATATTTATCACAACATATTTGCAAAGCACTCATGGGTTTTGCAGCACAATAGGAAGGTCGTGCAGATTTATTTTATACGGGAAAGGTGAGAGGAAGAATGAGAAAAAGAGCTGGAGACAAGTGGGAGAAGGACAAAGATAGAAAAAAGACTACAGTGTATAAGAGAGCCATAGAGTGTGGAAAAAGAGACATGAAATGTGGAAGATAAACGGACAGAGGGAGAAAGGTGGGGGAAAGAAAATGAGTGAGAGATGAGCAGAAACACCACTCAAGGACGACAGAAACATTGGGAGACATGTTCAGTCCTGCCACCTGGGCAGTAACCAGGCAGAGTGGATTGGCGAACCTGCTCAATTGTTGTTCAGTCGAAACCAATGGGTTGAGAATCAGGTGGGTTCTACAATGAGCGGGTGATCTATTCTCCCAGGTTACTGTCCAAGTGGTGAGGGTAAAAATTACCCCCATTGATTTTATCAGTAACCAATATCGTGGGAGATGACTTGGACAAGCAGAGATGAATTGTATTCTCCTGTAACACTATTCCGTCTGAAATCCTATGGGCCAACATTTGCGATCGGAGTCTTCCTGCGAGCGGACTCCTCCGACCCACAAAATGTCCACGAAAGTACCCGGTGGCCCGGAAGGAATGGCGGCTTGTGATCCTGGGCCTCTCCGGGTCCGCGCGGTCAGAGCGCCGCGTATCCCAGGGGCGCAGGCGGTTCGTAGGCGCTCCTGGGATCAAGTGGGCCGGCCCAACGAATGGAAAAAGGGAATCCCCCATTCAGCCTTTTGACAGGTCCGTACGTACGGAACTGTCTAAAGTATGAACGGGGATCACCTAAAAATACACCAACACATGAAATAAAAAAATTTTTAAATTACATATTTAAAATTAATTAAAATGCCATTTAATTAAATATTTTAAACAAAAATTTATTTTTTTGAAAAAAAAGAGATGTTTTTACAGGGCTAAAAATAAACTTACCTTTTTGAAGAGTATTTTAAATTTATAAATGAGTGATCAAATTTCATTTTTCTATTTTTTAAAACTCTAATGCTGGTAAAACAGGTCTTACGCCAGGTGTTTTACCAGGGGTAAGAATTTGACAGGCTTTCAGCGGGCGGAAGTTGTGCAAAAAGCGCAGCTCTCCGCCCGCGGAGGCCCGTCTCCCGGGGATGCAGAGGATCGGTCAAGAGAATTCTTGACAGATCGCAAGTGCCGGGTTTCAGCGCGTGCGCTTCGCCTGCCTGAAACCAGCACTTGCGCGGCCCCTCCGGGCTCGTACGCACCTCGTACACACCCGTAGGGGTCGCAAAATACGGCCCAATGTCTCGGCTCTCTGGATGATGTTCATGTTTGTATCTATATTAGATTAAATGGATTATCAAAATATCTCATCTCAAAAAGCAAAAGAACATTTTCATGTTGATTGTGCTATTTTAGTTAGTAAAGTAACAGGCCACATTTCACCACCATACTGTGATAAACAGAGTAATTCGGAGAATTGAAATTGTGATTGCAGTACCTTGTGCATAATCATATTTTCGTGAAACTCCTTTGTCCTCTACTTTAACTAAAAGGCTAAAATGAATAGCAGACAAAGGATTTTCACATGAAAATGTTAATGCACCGGTTATTAATACAGCATAGGAACAGGAGGAGGCCATTTAGCCCCTCGAGCCTGTTCCGCCATTCAGTGAGATCATGGCTGATCTGTGACCTAACTCCATCCACCCGCCTTTGGCCCATATCCCTTAATACCTTTGGTTAACAAAAAACTATCAATCTCAGATTTAAAATTAACAATTGATCTAGCTTCAATTGCCATTTGTGGAAGAGAGTTCCAACCTTCTACCAGCCTTTGTGTGTAGAAGTGTTTCCTAACTTCACTCCTGAAAGGTCTGGTTCTAATTTTTAGACTCTGCCCCCTAGTCCTAGTCGGAAATAGTTTCTCTCTATCTACCCTATCAGTTCCCCTTAAAATGTTGAAAACTTCGATCAAATCACCCCATAACCTTCTAAATTCCAGGGAATACAAGGGGATTCAAGGGGAGGCTAGTTAAACACATGAGGAAAAAAGGAATTGAAGGATATGTTGATGGGGTGAGATGAAGAGGGGTGGGAGGAGGCTCGTGTGGAGCATAAACACCGGCACAGAACAGTTGGGCCGAATGGCCTGTTTCTGTGCTGTGGACTCGATGTAAGTTTAGCAGTGATTTAGTCACAAATGTTCTATCATAGAAGCATAGAATGGTTACAGCACGGAAGAAGGCCATTCGACCCGTCGAGCCCGTGCCGGCTCTCTGCAAGAATATTTCGGCTAGTTCCACTCCCCCGCCCTTTCCCCGTAGCCCTGCAAATTTCTTTCCTTTGGGTACTTATCCAACTCCCTTTTGAAAGCCATGATTGAATCTGCCTCCACCAACCTTTCAGGCAGTGCATTCCAGATCCTAACCACTCGCTGCATAAAAAAGATTTTTCTTACATCGCCTTTGGTTCTTCTGCCAATCACCTTAAATCTGTGTCCTCTGGTTCTCAACCCTTTTGCCAATGGGAACAGTTTCTCTCTATCTACTCTGTCCAGACCCCTCATGATTTTGAACATCTCCATCAAATCTCCTCTCAATCTTCTCTGGTCCAAGGAGAACAACCCCAGCATCTCCAGTCTATCCATGTAACTGAAGTCCCTCATTCCTGGAATCATTCTCGTAAATCTTTTCTGCACCCTCTCTAAGGCCGTCACATCCTTCCTAAAGTGTGGTGCCCAGAATTGGACACAGTACTCCAGTTGGGGCTGAACCAGTGTTTTATACAGGTTCATCATAATTTCCACACTTTTGTACTCTATGCCTCTATTCATGAAGTCCAGGATCCCGTAAGCCTTTTTAACTGCTTTCTCAACCTGCCCTGCCACCTTCAACGATTTATGCACACAGGTCTCTCTGTTCGTGCACCCCCTTCAGGATTGTACCATTTAGTTTATAAGGGGGAAAAATTGAGTCGCGCCCCTTTGGGGCACTAATTAACGTCCCCGCGGCCGAAATTCATTGGTAGCGCCCCAAGAGGGAAGCGAGGGAATATCGCGGCGTGGCGCACCGCGGTACTGCAGGCCTTCCTCCCCTTATTAAAGGGGAGGGGCCTAGCGCAGCACGACCCGGGGCCCAGCTGGGCCACCAGGGATCGGAGTGCCGGCAAAAGAGCCCGGCACTCAAGAGAAGTGCCGGGCTCACAGAGCGCAGCCGGCACTCCGCGGGGGGCTGCTCAGGAGGCCGGGGACGGCAGAGGGGGCAGGAGCTGGCAGGCGGCCATCAACAAAAATGGCCGCCCAGCACCTCGCCGTTAATTAGCGCCGCCCCGGCCGCAGGTAGGACCCCCTGACCCCATCTGACATAGCGTCCGGCGCTAAGTCAGGGGGCGCTATGGAAGATCACGGCCGGGGCACGAGCGGGGTGCTGCGCATGGCAATGATGTCATCGCCAGCGGCGCAGCGCCACAGGGCGCTAACGGTTACCGCCGCCGCTAACCTCCTGCTGAATTTCACGGGAGGCGTTAGCGGCGCCGCGCCCGGGCGCTAGTTGCTTTGCGTCCCGTTAGCTAACAGGGGGCAAAGCAATCGAATTCTTAAGCCTAATTGTCCTCTCCTCAATCTTTCTACCAAAATGTATCACTTCACACTTTTCTGTGTTAAATTTCATCTTCCACGTGTCTGCCCATTCCACCAGCCTGTCTATGTCCATCACTCTCCTCCTCACTGTTCACTATACTTCCAAATTTTGTGTCATCTGCAAATTTTGCAATTGTGCCCTGTACACCCACGTCCAAGTCATTAATGTATATCAAGAAAAGCAGTGGTCCTAGAACTGACCCCGGGTAACACCACTTCCTCCAGTCCGAAAAACAACCATTCACCACTACTTAGAACATAAGAAATAGGAGCAGGAGTAGGCCATTTGGCCCTTCGAGCCTGCTCCGCCATTCAATCAGATCATGCCTGATCCTCTATCTCATCTCCACTTTCCTGCACTATCCCCATATCCCTTGATTCCCTTAACATTCAAAAATCTATCGATCTCTATCTTGAATATACTCAACGACTGAGCCTCCACAGCCCTCTGGGGCAGAGAATTCCAAAGATTCACAACCCTCTGAGTGAAGAAATTTCTCCTCAACTCAGTCCTAAATGGCCGACCCCTTATTCTGAGACTGTGACCCCTGGTTCTAGACTCCCCAGCCAGGGAAAACATCCTGCATCTACCCTGTCAAGCCCTGTAAGAATTTTGTATGTTTCAATGAGATCACCTCTCATTCTTCTAAACTCTAGAGAATGTATAGGCCTAGTTTACTCAATCTCTCCTCATAGGACAATCCCCTCATCCCAGGAACCAGTCTGGGGAACCTTCGTTGCACTCCCTCTATGGCAAGTATATCCTTCCTTAGGTAAGGAGACCAAAACTGCACACAGTACTCCAGGTATGGTCCCGCCAGGGCCCTATATAATTGCAGTAAGACATCTTTACTCTTATACTCAAATCCTCTTGTAATAAAGGCCAACATACCATTTGCTTTCCTAATTGCTTGCTGTACTTGCATGTTAACTTTCAGTGATTTGTGTACAAGGACACCCAGGTCCCTCTGAACATCAACATTTCCCAATCTCTCAGCATTTAAAAAATACTCTGCTTTTCTATTTTTCCTACCAAAGTGGATAACTTCACATTTCTCCACATGATATTCCATTTGCCATGTTCTTGCCCACTCACTTAGCCTGTCTATATCCCCTTGAAGCCTCTTTGCATCCTCCTCACAACTTACATTCCCACCCAGCTTTGTATCATCAGCAAACTTGGATATGTTACATTTGGTCCCCTCATCCAAATCATTGATGTAGATTGTGAATAGCTGAGGCCCAAGCACTGATCCTTGCAGTACCCCACTAGTTACAGCCTGCCAACCCAAAAATGACCCGTTTATTCCTACTCTCTGTTTTCTGTCTGTTAACCAATCCTCAGTCCATGCTAGTATATTACCCCCAATCCCATGAGCCCTAATTTTGTTTAATAACCTCTTGTGTGGCACCTTATCGAATGGCTTCTGAAAATCCAAATACACCACATCCACTGGTTTCCCCTTATCTATTCTGCTAGTTACAACCTCAAAAAACTCTAACAGATTTGTCAAACACGATTTCTCTTTCATAAATCCGTGTTGACTCTGCCCAATCCTATTATTATTTTCTAAGTGCCCTGTTACCAGATCCTTAATAATAGATTCTAGCATAATAATAGATCCTGTATTCTCTCTTAGTTTGACCCCCCTAATACCTTACTATTTCTTACTTTAGTGCTCTCTGCCTCTCCCAATCCTTTGAGCACTTTATTTCTCCTTTCTAATGTTACATCCTGGAGCCCAACCCCCTGCCAAATTAGTTTAAACCCTCCCCAACAGCACTAGCAAACCTCCCCGCGAGGATATTGATTCCGGCCCTGTTGAGGTGCAACCCGTCCAGCCTGTGTAGGTCCCACCTCCCCCAGAACCGGTCTCAATGCCCCAGGAATCTAAAGCCCTCCTCACCTTCCGAAGTAACTTGAGTTCTGTGAGATTCTACACCACCACCGGATGTCCTGTGGGTTTCTACATCCCTCCATAGTTACTTGCCCCAGTCAGCTTCTTTCCATTGCCCCCATGACATCTCCCCTTCCTCTACCTTACTTTCCTCCAACAGCACTGCCATTGCATCCTCTGAGATCCTGGTGGCTGTACGCCCTCCTGCACATTCGCCAGACATTCCATCTTCCCTCAACGTCCCTTTCCTCAGCCAAAGTGATTCTGACGATGCGTGAGGCTTTCAGCTGTTGGCGGCCTTTAAATCCTGCAGCATCCGGCCATCAGTCATCCCATAATTGACCAGCTCCTGGCGATCGCCCGATTGTGCCCGAAGATTCTAATGAGGCTGAATCCAGAAATTACAGGGTCAGCGTTCCTGAGATTGGACCAGTGAGAATTTGGCTCCGGACTCCATTTCCATTTGGGCTCACATCTGCTCAGAAAATCTGGCAGTACTTGACCGTTTATTTTCCTGGTACGTACAGAAGATTAAGAGGTGATCTAATCGAGGTATTTAAGGTGATTAAAGGATTCAATAGGGTAGAGAGAGAGAAACTATTTCCTCTGGTGGGGGGAGTCCAGAACAAGGGGCCATCACCTTAAAATTAGAGCCAGGCCGTTCAGGGGTGATGTCAGGAAACACTTCTTCACACAAAGGGTGGTGGAAATCTGGAACTCTCTCCCCCAAAAAGCTGTTGAGGCTGGGAGACAATTGAAAATTTCAAAACTGAGATTGATAGATTTGTGTTGGGTAAGGGTATTAAGAGTTACGGAACCAAGGCGTGTAGATGGAGATAAGATACAGATCAGCCATGTTCTAATTGAATGGCAGAACAGGCTCGAGGGGCTGAATGGCCTCCTCCTGTTCCTGTGTTCCTACGTCACTGAGGTCCTTGTATTAACCCCGGTTAACTAAATTAACCCAAGATTCTGCACAGCAAGAGGCTTGCATGGGATAAGATATTCTGTAGTTTTTCAAATTAGTCATATTTACACCACAAATGTGTATCACATCCACACTCTATTAATGCACTGAGCATATTCTCTTGCACAGGAGATCACAGGTACCAGCAAGTACTTGGGAAAAACTAATTTCACACCTTTGCATAAAATACTTTTTGACAACTTTGCCAGAAATGAAATTGGACTCCTGATTGCGTGTTGAGCCTGTCGAAGTTTGTTCTGTTTTGAGATCACTGAACTTTAGACTTGGAATATAATTTCAAAAACTGCCCCTGTCACAGTAAAAACAAACTGCAGAAGTTGATGATTGTGGGGAAATTTCTAGAGTCGAGTGGTATTTCTTAAGACAGTACTGTTTTGTAGAACCTTTTTTTGGTTTCACATGTAAAAGGTTCACACTATGCTGTACAAACAAAAAGTAAAATATAGCAGAAGTGAGGGGGGGCGTACCGGAAAAAATGACGGGAAGAAATATTTATTTAGCTGCAATTTTCTCCCAATTCAAAGTTGGTAGGGGATATCCTCGCATTACAGTCAACAGATGTCCTCAAGGAGTTCGTAAATGTTCTTAAAAATTATTCTTGATACCAAGCGTAGCAAATGCCATCAAATGCCATCCTTTTAATATTGATTTCAGCCAGTGTGCAACAGTGTCTATGTCCTGGTTCAAGTATTGAGCCATCAGCATATAAGAAACAAAGACCTCCATTTCTACAGCATCTTTCACAACCTCAGGACATCCCAAAGTGCTTTACAGCCCTTTCTCCGCTGCATCTTTTATGCCAAGTAAGTAACCTCAGCCGTTGTGAAGGAATAAGCAAATATACCTATTCAGAAAAATACACCATTCTATGAAAGAATTCTGGCTTTATTAAAACATGACAAACTGGGTTTGGAAATCTAAAAACCTAACAATGGAGAAGCTGTATTGTTAACAGCATTCTGGCTATGGGGATGGGATGGTTGTTGACACTGAATCAATAACCTTATTGAAACAGGAGGTTGGAGGCTCCTGACGTCTGAATCTTTGGAAAAAAGACAATGGTACACCCTGTTAAGGTGTTCTAAATTACACTTCGGAAAGAAACACATAAAATTAAGAAACATATGCCTTCGTAAAAATGACATCAAGTAAAAGAAACACCTGCCGTCACATCGTTTTTATGTTAAACTTAGAACACCTACGGAGGAGAGACATGAGTCTGTGTTACAACCAGCTGAGGTGACTTAAGAATTGCATAGATCACCCTGGTTGAGGTGTTCTAATTTACACTTCGTAAAGAGACACAAACAGAAGGCCTTGGTAGAGATGACATCAAGTGAAATGCACCTGCAGTTACACTGTTTTTTATGGTGAGCTTCGAACACCTAGGGTAGAGACATAATTCTTAATGCTACCAGCTGATCTGACTGTAAGAATAGCAGGGGTCCGCAGAAAAATTACTAGAGATAATTAGCTTACATCAGCAGAAAACTTCAAAGGAAATACCACTGAAAAAGGATATAAACATTGAACTTTCAAATTGGATGATAGTCTCGCTGTAAAGGGGCAAAAGCGATTCTCGACTTCAGAGGCAGGCTCTGTAAGTCTACAACTCTTTGTATCTCGGGGATCAACGGTACTGTATTTGATTTTGGTGGATTTCCTGGAATAAGACTAAGAACTGTAAAACTGTAGCGAAGTTAAGATCTGATAATAAGAATTGTAAGCTTACTCTTTTTTGGAACTGTTAATGTTGCGATTGAAACACCTACTGTAATTACATGTCGGTTCTTTAATAAATCTATATATTTTTAGAATTGTCTCACATAATACTTCTGTATCAAACTCGCAAACTCAATCTCTGTACACTCTTTGGTGAGGAGTTGCAGAATTCTGGGGGAGTTTTCTGGACCCTCATAATATCCGGAATGTTACAGTCTAGTTAAACTTATTAAAAGTGCTATCTGGAGGACGGTAACATTTTCAGGCTGTTCCTTTCCTTTAGGGAGAGATAGTCTGGACCTTTAGACCCAATAAAGCGTCTTTAGGATTCGGCTACCTCTAACTTTAGTTGAAAGTGAACATCTGAGGAATACGCCTGATCCGGGGTAGCCCTAAAGGGGCTAGGACTAGTAAATATCCCTTCACCGTAAGTTTTCTGTTTTCTCTCTTGACTTGTGTAGAAATGATTCAGTTTAGTTTGTTTTCACCACATGTTGATAAAGAGTAAAACAAACAGTGTGCTGTGACAGGCACAGCATGGAGTTAAAAACAATGTTCAGTCGTGAAATGCAGACTGTTCATTGAACAGCATTGAAGGGAATCTTGCTGCACCATAATTAGCATCTAAACAAATAGATCTGTGCATTAATAGCACATCAGGTACATTCGAACAAGCCTCATTCGGGTCTGCTGTTTCATCTGTATTGCTGATGCCGCAGTTAAATATTGGTACAGTATTCTGTTCACAACGCTTCCTACTACAATACAAATCTAGGATGGCCAAGTATTGAAGTTGCAGTGGTAGAGCACAAGTAAAGTTCATCTATCCTAACTCGCACCAAGTCCCGTTCACCCATCACCCCCCCTGTGCTCGCTGACCTACATTGGCTCCCGGTCCGGCATTGCCTCGATTTTAAAATTCTCATTGTTTTTTTCAAATCTCTCCATGACCTCGCCCCTCCCTATCTCTGTAACCTCCTCTAGCCCCACAACACTCCGAGATCTCTGAGCTCCTCTAATTCTGGCCTCTTGCGCATCCCCTGATTTCCATTGCCCCACCGTGGGAAGGGGTGTTGGGGGTGAAAAAATACTTATGGATAGAAAGATTATATTGCCATGGGTAGAATTTCATGAAGGTAAAGTAAAGAAAGAACTTGCCTTTCTACAGCGCCTTTCATGACCTCAGAACATCCGAAAGCACTTTACAGCCAATGAAGTACTTTTAAAAAATGTTGCCACTGTTGTAATATAGGGAAACGCGGCAGTCAATCTGCGCACAGCAAGGTTCCGCAAACGCAAATGTGCGGAGTGGCACATCTATCTCGGAGTTGATAGCATCTCACACCGTTAAACAGTACCCCTTATTAGCTGAGGGCCATGAGACTTACTCTATGTTGTAAAGCAATACGTACAAAGTACTTAATAACCTAGAATCTCGCTGCAACGCCGTGCATATCCCTGTTTGTATCACGTGATTGACGCCACATTTCCCTCGGGCTTTGGACGTGTATTCAATGGATCTGAAGCAGCAACTCAGTGACAATAATACCGCCAGGAATTCATGATTTCCACGAGCAACGATCCAAACAACTGACATGTGTAACTATCAGGCTAACACAACTGAGGGATCACAATCTACAAGAGCGAAGCTTAAAGAAAACTCTTCGCTCTTGATGATCTGGTCATTATCACATTGCTGTTTGTGGGAGCTTGCTGTGCGCAAATTGGCTGCCACGTTTCCTATATTACAACAGTGACCACACTTCAGAAATACTTCATATATCCTTGTGAGAAAGATTAAGATCCAAATTGACAACCTTACAGGTTGGTTAGAGGTACTCTGATCAAGGATATGATTCAACATATGCCAACAACAACAACAACAACTTGTATTTATATAGCGCCTTTAACGTAGTAAAACATCCCAAGGCGCTTCACAGAAGTATTGTAAAACAAAAAATTTGACACTGAACCACATAAGGAGAAATTCGGGCAGGTGACCAAAAGCTTGGTCAAAGAGGTGGGGTTTAAGGAGCGTCTTAAAGGAGGAGAGAGAGGTAGCGAGGCGGAGAGGGTTCGGGAGGGAATTCCAGAGCTTAGGCCCAGGCAGCTGAAGGCATGGCCACCAATGGTGGGGTGATTAAAATCGGGGACGCGCAAGAGGCCAGAATTAGAGGAGCGCAGAGACCGCAGGGGGTTATGGGGCTGGGTTAATGGTGTAACAAATACAGGAATCTCTGTCCTGTTAGGTGTACATATGCTTAAAAATTGAGGTAATCCAGATCTAAGATGGATTTTACTTTTTAAGTTCTAAAACGCCTGTTCAGAGATGCTTTATCTGATATACAGCGATTGAAACTTTGGATCCAAGTGTGAATTTAGGTTAGTGTGTGCTCGTTTTGGCAGCGAATACTACAATCCTTAGATCAACAAGAGAAAGAGAGAGACAGAAATAAAGAAAGTCATGACCTCAGGACGCCCCACAGTGCTTCACAACCAATGAAGTACTTTCCAGCTTGCATGTGATTATTGTCTCATTAACATTCAATAGAATTTTCATCAATATATTGGCCCGGAATTTGCAGTAGGTAATGGCGACGAACTCTCAGTGTTCACCGTCTTTACCCCTCTGAAACTGACCGCAACTTAAGGATTTAGCGCATGCGCATCTAAACGTGGAAATCCTGCTGTTGCGGTCAGTCATTCACTGCTCCGACACTGGCTGTGCTGTGGACCCCCCCTGACCCCCTATAGCCGGCAATCAGTGTAATCTGTGAAACTGATGAACACGTGGGATTTTCCGCGGTAATATCGCTGTTAAATACCCCATTAAATGTTAGAGCCTTGTTGGATTAGGTGTAACTGGGGATTAAACAGCGTATTGACTGCTAAACAAATGTTATGGCCCTGAAAACATTTTTGTGGAGTGTCAAATTTCTCCATTATGATAAAAAATTACAATTTTAAAAAAACTTCTAAAGTCCCAATCTTTATTTCGCTCTCTGTAACATTTTTAAACAGTCCGGATAAAAGCAGCTTCTCATTCCCCGCTTCCCTGTCTGTGAGCATTCAGCAATGCGATTGGCTGCTTAGGCAGCTTGTTGACGTCACAGCAGATCACGTTAGGGATTCCCCATTATACTGCACCGCAATCACTTGCGCGTCGCAAAAGACAAACTTCCTTCGGGGGCCAGCGACGAACGCCTTTGCTTCACCGCTGGCCGCAAATTGCGAGCCATTGTGATCTAACTTTATTAATAGAATAAAGTAAAGGTATTGAGATAATCTGTGCTATTGTCTTATCTTATCTCAATATAATAATGTTGCTTCAATCATGGCGGATTGACAACTCTACGTTTGCAAGGATTAAGGCCATAAATTAAGCAGATCCTTCTGTGTTCAGTTCTATCTTTGAGTGAAAGACAATTCAACTAAAATAATTCCATTGGTAGCTGCCCAAGATGCTGTTTTGTTCCAAGAGACAGTAAGATATGTTGGAAAAGTAGCTTGTCCTTTAAATGAACCTTAGGACATTTCATTATGTGAATAGCACTAGATGAATGATCAAATTTTTAGACATGGGCCTCACTAGTGGCCCTGATTTTAACTCCAGGTGGATTCCCCGTTCAGGCCTGAGTTAAAATTACAGTCGGGTCTCAATGATGTCATCGGGCCACAACACACACATGCAAAGAAGGACCCTGTTGGCTCCGGGCGCGTGTCCTTGCTGCCCGCTCAGGAGAGCCGGTTAAAAGTGTTGCGATCATGGTGGCTTTCGGACAGGTAAGAGCCAGGGGCGATTTTAATTGCCCACCCGCCAGGTTTCTGCTGAGCGAGTAGGCTTAAAATTGTCCCATCATCTCTGTAAGAATCATAGAATCATACAGCATAGGAGGAGGCCATTCAGCCCATCATGCCTGTGCTGGCTCTTTGGTAGAGCTCTCCAATTAGTCCCACACTCCCTGCTCTTTCACCAGAGCCCTGCAAATTTCTCCTTTTCAAGTATTTCTCCAATTCCCTTTTTGAAAGTTACTATTGAATCTGCTTCCCCCACCCTTTCAGACAGCGCATTTCCAGGTAGAAAGCTCTCAGATCTCGGATTGGGGGAATCTAGAACTAGGGGGCATAGTTTCAGGATAAGGGGTCGCCCATTTAAGACTGAGATGAGGAGGAATTTCTTCTTTCAGAGGGTCGTGAATCTTTGGAATTCTCTGCCCCACAGAGCTGTGGAGGTGGAGTCACTGAATATATTCAAGGTGGAGATTGACAGATATTTGAGTTACAGGGGAGTCAAGGGTTATGGGGAGCGGGCGGGAAAGTGGAGTTGAGGCAAAAATCAGATCAGCCATGATCTTATTGAATGGCGGAGCAGGCTCGAGGGGCCGAATGGCCGACTCCTGCTCCTAATCCTCATGTAGGTTGTAAAGGATCTGATCAACTTACAGAAACTGTCGGGCTGATCGAAGGAGAAAGCGATGTTTTCAAAACTCAGGCTGTAACAGGTGATTTCTACTGATGTTCATTCAGTTTTATTGTCATATCAGAAATGGATCCTGCACGAGGACTCACTGAAAAAACAGAAATAGAAAAGAATTCAGAGAGGTATTCAACTTAAGCATAATTCTTTGCAACAAGTTTGATTTGTAAAAGAGGCTCCTTGGCAACGCTCCCAGTAAAGAGTGAAACTGTGTTAGTCTGGAAACTACTGTTGACAGATATCAGCGGGGAAATACTTAATGGGACGAAATTTGCGGTCGGAGGCGCACCTTCGGAGCACGTCCCCGACCCGAAAAAGAAAATACGGGAGTACCTGGTTGGCTCCGGCGCTCCGGTGTCTTCGGGTCCCGGGCCTGCGGGCGCGCGCCTGCGTCAAGGCCCGTGGATCCCAGGGGCGCAGGCGGTTCGGGAACGTCTCTGGGATCATGTGGGCCCGGCCCAACCAATGAGAAAGGGGAATCCCCATCAGCTTATGAGGAATCCCCGAATAAATAAATAATGAACACAATTCTAATAAAGATAAACATTCCCATGTTCAAAATTAATTAATAGCCCCTTTGATTAAGTATTTTAAATACGAACATACAAATTAGGAGCAGGAGTAGGCCACTCAGCCCCTCGAGCCTGCTCCACCATTCAATAAGATCATGGCTGATCCGATTACTCCATATTCCTGCCTACCCCCGATAACCTTTCGCCCCCTTGCTTATCCAGAATCTATCTACCTCTGCCTTAAAAATATTCAAAGACTCTGCTTCCACCGCTCTCTGAGGAAGAGAGTTCCAAAGACTCGCGACCCTCTGTGAGAAAAAATTTCTCCTCATCTCTGTCTTAAATGGGCGACCTCTTATCTTTAAACAGTGACCCCTAGTTCTAGATTCTCGCACAAGAGGAAACATCCTCTCCACGTCCACCCTGTCCAGACCCCTCAGGATCAATCAACATACAAATTTAATTTTTTGAAAAATAATAAAAACATCTTTTTTATTCCGGTTCAAAATTTACATGAACTAATTTTAAATGTTTTTGTATGTTTTGATCATTTAAACATTTTTAATTTAACATTTATTTGAACCCTTACGCTGATGAAAGCAGACCCTATGCCTGCTTTCATCAGGCGTAAGGGTTTTGTGGCCACTTGCTGGGCAGTAGTTGGGCAACTAGCCCAACCCTGCCCCAGCGAAAGTGTTTTTGGGGGGCACCCACGGAGGATTGTCAAGGAGAAACTTGACAGATCGCAAGTTCCGGTTTTCGCACTTGCACAGCGCACACGGAAACCCGGAACTTGCGGGGGCCATTCTGAGGGCTTATGGTGGCGTTCGCTGTGCGTAAGCTGGCCTTGGCCCCGCAAAATCTGGGCCAATGTGTTTATAAGACATTCCTTTGTCCCCTATATAGCGGAGGTGTTAAAATAACTGCTTAACATCTGTGTTAGACTTGTAGACAGAGAAATGAAAGCAAGACTTGCATTTCTCCAGCGCCTTTCACGACCTCAGGACGTCCCAAAGCGCTTTACAGCCAATGAAGTGATGCTGGTTGAGGGATAAATATTGGCCAGCACACTGACACAGGTAGGCTTTCAGGAGCATCTTGAAGGAGGAGAGAGAGGCGGAGAGGTTTAGGGAGGGAATTCCAGATGGGGAGGTGGCAGGATATACTCTGATCAGGGTGAGTCTGCACATAGTGGAAGCCATGGAGGCTCACTCTATTCACAGTGCTGTTCTGGGAGACACAGCCAACCAGATTGGGAACATGAGCAGAACCCCTCTATTGTGCAGGGATAAGCAGCATTGTGGGTACACCCTTGCCTCCTTGGTGTGAGCAGGGGGGAGTTCTCCCCGGTGTCCTGGGGCTATAATTTATCCCTCAATCAACATCACTAAAAACAGGATTATCTGGTCATTATCACATTGCTGTTTGTGGGAGCTTGCTGTGTGCAAATTGGCTGCCGCGTTTCCTACATTACAACAGTGACTACACTTCAAAAAGTACTTCATTGGCTGTAAAGCGCTTTGGGACATTCTGAAGGTGTGTAAGGCGCTGGAGAAATGCAAGTTCTTTCTTATCTCTTTGACCAAGCTTTTGACCACCGGCTCTAATGTCTCCTTCAACGGCTCTGTGAAATTTGATCTGATGACGCTAATGCGAAGCGCCTTAAGACGTTTTACTATGTTAAAAGCGCGAAATAAACGCAAGTTGTTGATGTTGTTCCCACCGGCAGGATGTGTGATGAATCCCCTTTATCATTCTAGAATTGGATCGCCTGTGATTTTTCATAGGTTTGGGGTTAAAATCCTGCTGCTAATTTTGGTGAAAAAGCCAGCATGAGTGCAAATCAGTGAGCACCACTTTCTCCGCCCGCCGACTTGATGGTTAACGTTACAGGGATGGAGGAATTTCACCAAACAAGGAGGAAGAAAGTTTCCCATGTGTACTGGGTCAGGAATTTTATACACCTAATTCTTTATGCAGATGTTTAGGAGTTTGATTCATCTAGTACACACCTAGCCATCCCCCAAGGTATCTCAACACCACTCTCAACAACAACAACAACTTGTACAGAAAGAAAATACTGCAGATGCTGTAAATCTGAAATAAAAACAGAAAATGTTGGAGATACTCAGCAGGTCAGGCAGCATCTGTGAAGAGAGAAACAGAGTTAACGTTTCAGGTCGATGACCTTTCGTCAGAACTGGAAAAAAGCAGGAAATGGAACAGATTTTTAAGCAAGTGTAGGGGCTGGGAAAGGGGGGAGGAGATGAAAGAACAAAAGGGAAGGTCTGTGATAGGCTGGAAGGCAGGAGATGTTAAGAGACGTTAAGAGATATTAAGAGATATTCAAGGCAAAAGGAGATGGTAATGGGACAGGTTAAGAAACAAAGGATGGCTCTAGATGAAGTGTAAATTGCGCTGGCAGAATGAAAGACAGCTGCCATGTGGGAGAGAAGAAAAGACACAAACAAAAAAAAAGTGTGGAAAAAAATATATATATGATAGGGGCCGAGGTTATGATCTGAAATTGTTGAACTCGATGTTGAGTCCAGAAGGCTGTAAAATGCCTAATCGAAAGATGAGGTGCTGTTCCTCGAGCTTACGCTGAGCTTCAGTGGAACAATGCAAGAGGCCGAGGACAGTGAGGTCAGAGTGGGAGTGAAGCAGTGAATTAAAGTGACAAGCGACCGGAAACTCGGGGTCCCCCTTACGGACTGAACGGAGGTGTTCCGCAAAGCGGTCACCCAATCTGCGTTTGGTCTCCCCAATGTAGAGGAGACCGCATCGTGAGCAGCGAATACAGTATACTAAATTGCAAGAAGTACAAGTAAATCACTGTTTCACCTGGAAGGGGTGTTTGGGGCCCTGGACAGTGGGAAGGGGGGAGGTATAAGGGCATGTGTTGCATCTCCTGCGCTTGCACGGGAAGGTGCCGGGCGAAGGGGAAGGGGTGTTGGGGGTGATAGAGGAGTGGACCAGGGTGTCGCGGACTTGTATTTATATAGCGCCTTTAATGTAGTAAAACGTCCCAAGGCGCTTCATGGGAGTGTTATCAAACAAAAAATTTGACACCGAGCCACATAAGGAGATATTAGGGACAGGCGACCAAAAGCTTGGTCAAAGAAATCGGTTTCAAGGAGCGTCTTGGAGGAGAGAGAGGTAGAGAGGTTTAGGGAGGGAATTCCAGAGCTTAGGGCCCAGGCAGCTGAAGGCACGGCCGCCAATGGTGGAGTGATTATAATCAGGGATGCTCAAGAGGCCAGAATTAGAGGAGCGCAGATATCTTGGAGGGTTGTGGGGCTGGAGGAGATTACAGAGATAGGGAGGGGGGAGGCCATGGAGTGATTTGAAAACAAGGATCAGAATTATAAAATTGCTGCCGGACCGGGAGCCAATGTAGGTCAGCGAGCACAGGGGGTGATGGGTGAACGGGACTCGGTGCGAGTTAGGACACAGGGCAGCCGAGTTTTGGATGAGCTGAAGTTTACGCAGGGTGGAAGGTGGGGCCAGGAGAGCGTTGGCATAGTCCAGTCTGGAGGTAACAAAGGCACGGATAAGGGTTTCAGCAGCAGATTTACTCCAGATACACTCAAGTCAAATTGTAATAACATACGGCCTAATGATGCAGAATACCATATTCTGGAAGGCTTTCAAACTTGACCTGCACAACTACTCTGTGAGTCTTAATTGGGGGACGGAGTAAATCACATGCAGGAGCCCGGTATTAATCAACTGATTCATGTTGATTAAGTGCTTCTCTCAACTGCTATTTATAAACTGTTTTCCTGTTCCAGCATTCATTCCTTGGGAGCTTTGCAGGTTTCTGACTTATTAAGGACAAAATCTTTTCCTAAGTTTCCGTAGGTTTCAACTAGTTTACATCCAAGGCTTTAACAGGAAAAGAAAGACAGAACTTGCATTTCTATAGCGCCTTTCACAACCTCAGGACACCCCAAAGTGCTTTACAGCCAATGAAGTACTTTTGAAGTGTAGTCGCTGTTGTAATGTAGGAAACACGGCAGCCAATTTGCGCACAGCAAGATCCCACAAACAGGATTGTGATAATGACCAGATAGTCTGTTTTAGTGATGTTGATTGAGGGATAAATATTGGCCCCAGGACACCGGGGAGAACTCCTCTGCTCTTCTTCGAAATAGTGGCCATGGGATCTTTTACATCCACCCGAGAGAGCAGATGGAACCTTGGTTTAACGTTTCATCTGAAAGACGGCACCTCCGACAGTGCAACGCTCCCTCAGTACCGCCCCTCTGACAGTGTAGCACTCCCTCAGTACTGTCCCTCTGACAGTGCGGCTCTCCCTCAGTACCGCCCCTCCGACAGTGCAGCGCTCCCTCAGTACTGCCCCTCCGACAGTGCGGCGCTCCCTCAGTACTGCCCCTCCGACAGTGCGGCGCTCCCTCAGTACTGCCCCTCCGACAGTGTGGTACTCCCTCAGTACTGCCCCTCCGACAGTGTGGTACTCCCTCAGTACTGCCCCTCCGACAGTGTGGCACTCCCTCAGTACTGCCCCTCCGACAGTGCGGCGCTCCCTCAGTACTGCCCCTCTGACAGTGCAGCGCTCCCTCAGTACTGCCCCTCCGACAGTGCGGCGCTCCCTCAGTACTGCCCCTCCGACAGTGTGGCACTCCCTCAGTACTGCCCCTCCGACAGTGCGGCATTCCCTCAGTACTGCCCCTCCGACAGTGTGGTACTCCCTCAGTACTGCCCCTCCGACAGTGCGGCACTCCCTCAGTACTGCCCCTCCGACAGTGCGGCGCTCCCTCAGTACTGCCCCTCCGACAGTGCAGCGCTCCCTCAGTACTGACCCTCCGACAATGCGGCTCTCCCTCAGTACTGCCCCTCCCACAGTGCGGCACTCCCTCAGTTCTGCACTGGGAGTGACAGCCTAGATTAAGTTCTCGAGTCTCTGGAGTGGGACTACCCACTGAGCCACGGTTGACACGCCGTGTCCTACTGTGGCTACTGGGTGGATAATATGGCCGTGTTTCCAATAGATAGCGAAATATATGGGGGTGAATTTCCATGAAAGATCATCTGATCGTCCGTCGTAACTTTAGAAGAAGTTCCATGGATGGTATCTTCCACTATCCATAACCTTCAGCTCATCAAAACTCTGCTGCCCGTCTCCAATCCCACACCAGGTCCTGTCACCCATCACCCCTGTGCTCACTGACATACAATGGTTCCCAGTTCCCCAAAGTCCTTAAATTTGAAATTCTCCTTATTGGCAGTGTCTTCCCCCTCCCTATCTCTCCAACCTCCTCCAGCCCTATAGCATCCTCCGAAACTCTGCATTCCTCTGGCCTCTTGTGCACCGACCTCACTCTTTGCCCCACCATTTGTGGCCGTGCCTTCAGGTGTCTAGACTCCACACGCTGGAATTTCCTCTCTCTGCCTCTTCCGCCTCTTTCTCTTCCGCCTCCCACTCCCCCTTCCTCGGCCTCCTTGTCCCCCTTCCTCCCACTCCCTCTCCCCCTCCCTAATCTGCTCTGCCTCTCCCCATCCATCTCTCCTTTCCTAACCTCCTCCGTCTCTGCCTCTCCCCTCCCTCTCTACCTCCCTTTCGCCCTCTCTCCCCCTCCCCTCCTCTGACTATCCCCCCATCCCCCCTTATTAACCTCTCCGCCTCTCCCTCTTCCCCTCCCTCTCCCTCGCTCCCTCTCTCCCTCTCCACCTCTCCCACTTCCCCCTTTCTCCCCCTATGCTCCCCTCTCCTTCTCCACCTCTCCCAACCCCTTCTACCTCCCTTTCCCCCTCTCTCCCTCTCCCCCTCACCCCCTCTGCCTCTCCCCTCCATCCCCCCTCCCTAACCTCTTCTGGCTCACCCTCATCTTCTCCCTCTCCACCACCACCTCTCCCTCTCTCCCTCTCCCTCTCCACCACCACCTCTCCCTCTCCCTCTCCCTCTCTCCCTCTCTCCCTCTCCCTCTCCACTTCTCCCTCCTTCCCTCTCCACCTCTTTCTCCCCCCCACACTCCTCTCTCCCTCTCCACCTCTCCACCTTTTCCCCCTCTTTCTCCCCTCTCTCTCTCCACCTGAAAAGCTATCGTTTCAACCAAGCTTGTGGTCACCTCTCCGAAAATCTCCTTCTTTGATGCGCTATTAATTTTCCTCCTTGTGTCTCTGTGACGTGTCTTAGCATGGTTCTTTATATGTTAAAGCCACTATATAAATTAAAGTTGTTTATTCATTTAAATAATGATGTATAATATCTAAGACATTTAGATATTACGCTGATACCCTTTTGCCATTTTGTAGATTTAATGTTTAATAACATACGGTACTTACCAATAAAGTATATTTAAAACAGTATTGATTTCAGAGATTTTTAAATCTTCCAAACATACCTACACCCTCAGACCATGGTTCCTTGGCAACCTCAGAAACAGGAATGGAAGGGGTGGGGTTAAACGTGTGGAGATCTTTAAACCCCATCTTTCAAGGAAATTGGCAAAAGGGGAGATGAGGAGAATGTTTTTACACGGCGAGTTGTTGTGATCTGGAATGCGCTGTCTGAAAGGGCGGTGGAAGCAGATTCAATATTAACATTCAAAAGAGAATTGGATAAATATTTGAAAAGGAAACATTTACAGGGCTATGGGGAAAGAGCAGAGGAGTGAGACTAATTGGAGAGCTCATTCAAAGAGCCGGCACAGGCACGATGGGCCGAATGGCCTCCTTCTGTGCTGTAGGATTCTATGATTCTATGATCAGTGCCATTTATTAGAAGCATATGTTGCAGAGTTCAATCTCGAATTTCTTCGACAGCATCTCCCAAACACGCGACCTCAACCACCTAGAAGGACAAGGGCAGCAGGCGCATGGGAACACCACCACCTCCAAGTTCCCCTCCAAGTCACACACCAACCTGACTTGGTGATATATCGGCCGTTCCTTCATCGTCACTGGGTCAAAATCCTGGAACTCCCTCCCTAACAGCACTGTGGGAGCACCTTCACCACACGGCCTGCAGCGGTTCAAGCAAGGCAGCTCACCACCACCTTCTCAAGGGTAACTAGGGATGGACAATAAATGCTGGCCCTGCCAGCGACGCCCACATCCTGAGAATGAATTAAAAAAAATAACATTTCTGAGACTGACTATATTTGAAATCTAATTTTTTGATCAGACAATGCTGAAATATTAAACTTTAAAAATACAGTTTTTGAGATCTCTGTATTACTGCAAGATGAGTGTCAATTTGCCTATAGGCAGTGCTGTACTGTACTCCAGCACCCTGATCTAATCAAAAAATTAGGAACATCGGAGAATAGGAACAGCAGAGGGGTGTTCAGCCCCTCGAGCCTGCTCCGCCATTCAATTAGATCCTGGCTGATCTGTGTCTTAACTCCATCAGCCCGCCTTGGTTCCGTATCCCTTAATACCCTTACCCAACAAAAATCTATCAATTCTAATGCACCAAACCACAATGCGCTTGTATAGAATTCCTGATCTTCTATTGTGTAGAATTACTGATCCAAGCATAAAACATTCCCTGATTGTCCATGTTGAATGCACGGCAGGTGAAATGGAGTCTATCTACTGCTGCATTACATCGAAAGGAAGCACCAGCGCTTTGATGTCTAATCACTTGTGTGTAAAATATATCTTTAGCTTGCTGTTCTCTGTGGGTTTGTGGTGGTGTTGTTGAGTTATTGATTAGCTGGACTGCAGTGCATGGATTGACAGTTTTTTAAATCTAAGTTTGCAAACACCTCGAGCGAAGCATAATCCTGATCCAAGCAAAGTGCTTTTGGGGGGAAACGAGCTACACATTTACTGTTGTTGTATTTCTCAAGTCCTTGATAATCCTGCAACCAACTTCTAGCACACGTGAAAGTGACGAGAAGTCAAGCTTTTGGTCACCTGGCGTCTTCCTGTGTGGACGCGTGTCAGACTTTGGTAATCACTCCCGTGTGGCGCCTTGGGACGTTTTGCCACGTTGGGGGCGCGACATAAATGCAAGGTATTGTTGTTCGTGCATGTATTAAAGCAGTGAAAGGGTGGTGGAGGCAGGAACCCTCACAACATTCAAGAAGCATTTAGATGAGCACTTGAAACGCCATAGCATACAAGGCTATGGACCAAGTGCTGGAAAATGGGATTAGAATAGACAGGGCTTGATGGCCGGCGCGGACACGATGGGCCGAAGGGCCTCTTTCTGTGCTGTATAACTCTATGACTCTAAGGGCTCGATTTTGCCAGGCCCGAGGAGGTGGGAATGGAGGCGTGTGGGGTGTTAAAATTGCAAAAAATGGTGGGCGGGCCCGACCCCGCCTCCATCCCGCCTCCGAGCAATTTTCCCAAATGTGTGGTTTCTGATCCCGTCTCCGTCCCACCTCCAAGAGGCGGGATAGGCCCTTAAGGCCCTTAACAACCACTTAATTGCCTCTATAATCCCATTTTGAGAGGCCTTTCTGATTTTAACACTTTTCCGACGTGATGCACGCCTCCTCTGAAACACGACGGTGAAACCTGGCGGTAGCACACTTGGATTGCTGACTATCAGCTGCAGGTCCACCATTAAGAAGGAGATTTGATCAATCATCATTCTGAGGGAACTTTTAGCAGTCATAACCATTGTTGTGGAAGTTTGGAGCCTGGAGGAGGAGGAGGGGTGATGGTAGTAGTGGTGGCAGTGGTGGTGGTGGTGAAAAAAAAATTTGGGCACAGACTTAGGTCTCCTGCTGCTCATTTTTGCCTCCAGGTCCCTCTCACAGTAAAGGTCAAAAGGTTCCCAGTCTTTGCAGAACTTAAATGCAGCAGCAATGATGTCATCATCAGAGGCGACTTTCAGACTGAAAACACTAATTGGGTCATGGGTTCCCACATGCTGGAACTCAATTGCCCAATTAGGGGAAAATCGAATAATTCTCCCACATCCAATTGGAGTTGGGTGGCTAACACGAAAAGCGGATGACACGACCCCAGCCCGCCCCAATGACAAAATCGAGCCCTATGACTCAATGACAGTTTAATACAGGACATTCTAAATGATGAGGTTTGGCAGAAGGAAGGTTGATGTACATTCCGAGCCACCGCATAATCCACTTGAGTGTTCCTTGCAGGAGAGAGATCTTGGGGGGTGTCAGTGGACAGATTACTGAAACCATCAGCACAATGTTTCCAAGCTGCAGAGGCCCATGTTCCAACGGATATTAAGGCGATTACTATCATTCCATTAAAGTCAAAATACAATGATGGGAGCGACCGGTTCTAAACATAGTGAATTAAAATCCCTGGGATGAGAGAGTTGTCCTATGAGGAGAGATTGAGTAGATTGGGCCTAAACTCACTGGAGTTTAGAAGAATAAGAGGCGATCTCATTCTGAGAGGGCTTGACAGGGTAGATGTTTCCCCTGGCTGGAGAGTCTAGGACTAGGGGTCACAGTCTCAGGATAAAGGGTCGGCCATTTAAGACTGAGATGAGGAGAGATTTCTTCACTCGGAGGGTTGTGAATCTCTGGAATTCTCTGACCTAGATGGCTGTGGATGCTGAGTCTTTGAGTATATTCAAGGCTGAGATCGATAGATTTTTGGACTCTAGGGGAATCAAGGGATATGGGGATAGTGCAGGAAAGTGGAGTTGAGGTTGAAGATCAGCCATGATCTTATTGAATGGCGGAGCAGGCTCGAGGGGCCATATGGCTGACTCCTGTTCTTATTCTTAGGTTTTTATGTTCTTAAAATGTGACTCAAAGATAGTTGCAGAGCCTCAATAGTGTGTATATGTCAAATTTAAGCAAATATATAAATACTGTGTTGATTTTCAAAATTCTGCAGTAGGCTTGGATCATTTTTGGAAGTACATTGTTTGGGATCTCATTTGAAACGTTGACCCCCCACAGCTTGGAAACATTTTTGTTTCGATGGGGTTAGGTGAAGAGGGGTGGAAAAGGATCGTGAATTTCCCCACGTTCATGCAATGAAGAACCTTGCATATTGAATTTCACGCATTGAATATGTTTCTAACAGAAAAATAAAATCGTGTGTCACACTTTGCTCATAGACTCAAATAGCAACTTAATCATATTGGATTGTGATACACTTAAAGTGCACTAAGTACATTAATAAACTAAAGGTCAGCTCCCGGTTTAATCGTCAATTTTAACTGCACAATTATCCAAATCTAGTGAGACAGTAACATTGCCTGCGAAGAAAAAAAGGAAGACTTTATATAACGCCTTTCACGACCTCATAAGAGATTAGCGTGCAAAGTTAAAGCACACGGGATTGGGGGTAAGGTACTGTCTTGGATAGAGAACTGGTTGGCAGATGGGAATCAAAGAGTTGGAATAAACGGGTCTTTTTCCGAGTGGCAGGCAGTGACTAGTGGGGTACCGCAGGGATCGGTGCTAGGACCCCAGCTATTCACAATATATATAAATGATCTAGACGAGGGAACTAGATGTAATATCTCCAAGTTTGCAAACGACACAAAGTTGGGTGGGCGTGTGTGTTGTGAGGAGGATGCAGAGAAACTCCAATATGATTTGGACAGGTTGGGTGATTGGGCAGATGCATGGCAAATGCAGTATAATGTGGATAAATGCGAGGTGGCAAAAACAGGAAGACAGATTATTATCTGAACGGCAATAGATTGGGAAAAGGGGAAGTGCAACGAGACCTGGGTGTCCTTGTGCACCAGTCGCTGAAGGTAAGCATGCAGGTGCAGCAGGCGGTTAAGAAGGCAAATGGTATGTTGGCCTTCATAGCGAGAGGATTCGAGTACAGGAGCAAGGATGTCTTGCTACAGTTGTACAGGGCCTTGGTGAGACCACACCTTGAGTATTGTGTGCAGTTTTGGTCACCTTATCTGAGGAAGGATGTTCTTGCCATGGAGAGAGTGCAGCGAAGATTCACCAGACTGATACCTGGGATGGCAGGAATGACGTATGAGGAGAGATTGGGTCGATTAGGCTTATATTCGCAAGAGTTTAGAAGAATGAGAGGGGATCTCATTGAAACTTATAAATTTCTAACAGGACTAGACAGACTAGATGCAGGAAGGATGTTCCCGATGGCGGGGGAGTCCAGAACCAGGAGTCACAGTCTAAGGATAAGGGGTAATCCATTTAGGACAGAGATGAGGAGGAATTTCTTCACCCAGAGAGTGGTGAACCTGCGGAATTCTCTACCACACAAGGCAGTTGAGGCCAATTCATTAAATATATTCAAGAAGGAGTTAGATATATTTCTTAAGGCTAAAGGGATCAAGGGATATGGGGATAAAGCAGGGACAGGGTACTGAATTTGGATGATCAGCCATGATCTCATTAAATGACGGAACAGGCTTGAGGGGCCGAATGGCCTACTCCTGCTCCTATCTTCTATGTTTCTATGTTTCTATGACCTCAGGACGTCCCAAAGCGCTTTACAGCCAATGAGGTACTTTTTTGAAGTCTAGTCACTGTTGTAATGTGGGAAACGTGGCAGCCAATTTGCGCACAGTAAGCTCCCACAAACAGCAGTGTGATAATGACCTGATAAGCTGTTTTAGTGATGTTGGTTGAGGGATAAATATTGGCGCCAGGACACCGGGGGGAACTCCCCTGCTCCTCTTCGAAGAGTGCCATGGGATCTTTTACATCAGAGAGATCTGAGCGATCAGACCCTGCCTCGGTTTAACATCTCATCCGAAAGACGGCACCTCCAACAGTGCAGCGCTCCCTCAGTACTGCCCCCCTGACAGTGCAGTGCTCCCTCAGTACTGCCCCTCCGACAGTGCAGCGCTCCCTCAGTACTGCCCCTCCGACAGTGCAGCGCTCCCTCAGTACTGCCCCTCCGACAGTGCGGCGCTCCCTCAGTACAGCCCCTCCGAAAGTGCAGCACTCCCTCAGTACTGCCCCCCTGACAGTGCAGTGCTCCCTCAGTACTGCCCCTCCGACAGTGCAGTGCTCCCTCAGTACTGCCCCTCCGACAGTGCAGCGCTCCCTCAGTACTGCCCCTCCGACAGTGCAGTGCTCCCTCAGTACTGCCCCTCCGACAGTGCGGCGCTCCCTCAGTACTGCCCCGCCGACAGTGCGGCGCTCCCTCAGTACTGCCCCGCCGACAGTGCAGCACTCCCTCAGTCCTGCCCCTCCGACAGTGCAGCGCTCCCTCAGTACAGAAGTGAAAACTATTGCAAAGCATCCATTTAGCATAACCCTTAAAAAGGCTAATATAGCCCTTGATCTCAGACTCCGAACATAAGTGGAAAAACACCTCGTTCTCACCATTGCAGTTTCCCACTATCCAGTGACATCCTGGTATTCCTAACATGGGTTTTTTCTAAGTTTTAATTTTTTTTTTAAAGCTTTTTTTTAAGTTTAATAATGCAGGCTAGTTCTGAAAAATCATTGGGTTCCTCCTTCAGCCTCATCCTGTTCTTCTGCTATGAGGAGGAATCAGAGGAAGGTCAGGAGGCCAACGATGTGATGCCAGGCTGAACAGGCCACACTGGCAGCCTCCAGCCCCCATCACTGGTACCCGCACCTCCCTGTTTACAAATCCAGGCAGGACTAATTCACCACGACTACTCAACGACAACAACAAAAACAACTTGCACTTGTATAGCACCTTTAACGTCGGCAAATGGCCCAAGGCGCTTCACAGGAGCGTAATGAAACTATTAGGACAGTTGAAGGAGCATCTTAAAGGAGGAGAGAGATGTGGAGTTGCCGAGAGGTTTAAGGAGGGAATTCCAGAGCTTAGGGCCCAGACAGCTGAAGGCACGGCCGCCAATGGTGGAGCGATTAAAATCGGGGATGCTCAAGAGTCCAGAATTGGAGGAGCGCAGAGATCTCTGGGGTTGTAGGGCTGGAGGAGGTTACAGAGATAGGGAGGGGCGAGGCCATGGAGGAATTTGAAAACAAGGATGAGAATTTTAAAATCGAGGCGTTGCTGTGCTGGATATCAATATAGGTCAGCGAGCACAGGGGTGATGGATGAACAGGACTTGGTGCGTGTTAGGATATGGGCCACAGAGTTTTAGATGAGCTCAAGTTTATGCAGGGTAGAACGCGGGAGGCCGGCCAGGAGAGCGTTGGAATAGTCGAGTTTGGAGGCAACAAAGGCCTGGGTGAGGGTTTAAGTGGCAGATGAGCTGAGGCAGAGGGGCATTTAGTTCATCTCCACAACTACCAAGGCTTCAATTCGGAGATCATTCTGCACACTTCCTGTCAGTGATTAAAACATCTGACAATTTCCTATTGTTTAAGATGACTGTACCTCCGCTGGGTGCTTACTATTGTGTGTCCCAGTCAACCCGAGTCTCCTACTTCTCCTATCCCAGGAGGTTCGGAGGTGCCCAGCTTATGATTTGGAGTAGGGGCCTTGGGGGATTTAAGCAATGCTTACTGGCCTTTAAGAAGAACGTGAAGAGTCTGAAGGTAGTCAGCGCGCCATCATGTAGAATGTAACCCATGTTTCAGAAGGCATTCTTTAATTGGGGTGAAGAAGTGTACTGGCAATGAAATACCTACTGTCCATTCGCAACTCCTCAGATAATGAAGCAGTCCATGCCCGCATGCAACAAGATCTGGACGACATTCAGGCTTGGGCTGATAAGTGGCAGGTAACATTCACGCCACACAAGTGCCAGGCAATGACTATCTCCAACAAGCGAGAGTCTAACCACCACCCCTTGACATTCAACGGCATTACCATCGCCGAATCCCCCAGCATCAACATCCTGGAGGTCACCATTGACCAGAAACTTAACTGAAGCAGCCACATAAATACTGTGGCAACAAGAGCAGGTCAGAGGCTGGGTATTCTGCGGAGAGTGTCTCACCTCCTGACTCCCCAAAGCCTTTCCACCATCTACAAGGCACAAGTCAGGAGTGTGATGGAATCCACTTGCTTGGATGAGTGCAGCTCCAACAACACTCAAGAAGCTCGACACCATCCAGGACAAAGCAGCCCGCTTGATTGGCACCCCATCCACCACCTTAAACATTCACTCCCTCCACCACTGGCGCTCCGTGGCTACAGTGTGTACCATCTACAAGATGCACTGCATCAACTCGCCAAGGCTTCTTCGGCAGCACCTCCCAAACCCGCAGCCTCTACCACCTAGAAGGACAAGGGCAGCAGGCGCATGGGAACACCACCACCTCCAAGTTCCCCTCCGAGTCACACACCATCCTGACTTGGAAATATATCCTGCATCGTCGCTGGGTCAGAATCCTGGAACTTCCTACCTAACAGCACTCTTCTTCTTAGGCAGTCCCTCGGAACCGAGGATAACTTGCTTCCACATTAAAAATGAGTTCTCAGGTGACTGATGAGTCCAATGCGGGACCTACAGTCTCTGTCACAGGTGGTTGAAGGGGCGGGTGGGCGGGGTGCTTGGGTTGACGTGCGCTCCTTGCGCTGCCTGCGCTTAGCTTCCGCTTGCTCCCGGCGAAGAGACTCGGGGTGTTCGGCGCCTTCCCAGATGCTCTCCTCCACTTCGTGCGGTCTTGGGCCATGGATTCCCAGGTGTCGGTGGGGATGTTGCACTTTTTTAAGGAGGCTTTGAGGGTGTCCTTGAAGCGTTTTCTCTGCCCACCTGGGGCTTTCTTGCCGTGTCGGAGCTCCGAGTAGAGCGCTTGTTGTGGGAGTCTCGTAACAGCACTGTGGGAGTACCTTCACCACACGGACTGCAGCGGTTCACGAAGGCGGCTCACCACCACCTTCTCAAGGGCAGATCGGGATGGGCAATAAATGCTGGCCTTGCCAGCAACGCCCACATCCCAGGAATGACTAAAAAAATTCCACTGCTTCCTGACATGCTCATCTATGAGCAAAGGTGAGAAGGAAAGAAGTGTGATGATTAATGTGGTACCTCCTGTGAACTGCGTACTAGTTGCAGGTGAGAGGTGGCCTCAAGTGGGAAAGAAGATTATTACATTCCGTTGTTATAGGAGAGACTATAAGAAAAAAATTTTTTACACAGCGAGTTGTTGTGATCTGGAATGCACTGCCTGAAAGAAAGAATTTGCATTTCTATAGCGCCTTTCATGACCTCAGGACGTCCCAAAGCGCTTTACAGCCAATGAAGTACTTTTTGAAGTGTGGTCACTGTTGTAATGTAGGAAACGCGGCAGCTAATTTGCGCACAGCAAGCTCCCACAAACAGCAATGTGGTGGTGGAACCAGATTCAATAATAAATTTCAAAAGGGAATTGCATAAATATTTGAAGGGAAAAATGCCTTTTTAACAGCCTTATCGACTTGTCCTGCCACCTTCAAAAATTTGTGTGCGTGAACCCCCAGGTCTCTCTATATCTTCATAGAATCATCGAATAGTACAGCACAGAAGGAGGCCATTCGGCCCATTGAGTCTGCGCCGGCTCTTTCGAAGAGCAATCCAGTCAGTCCCACTCCCCCCGCTCTTTCCCCATATCCCTGCAATTTTTCTCCTTCAAGTATTTATCCAATTCCCTTTTGAAGGCTGTTATTGAATCTGTATCCACCGCCCTATCAGGCAGTGCATTCCAAATCCTAACCACTCGTTGCGTAAAAAAGTTTTCCCTCATGTCGCCTCTGGTTCTTTTGCCAATCACCTTAAATCTGTGTCCTCTGGTTATCGACCCTTCAGCCATTGGAAACAGTTTCTCTTCATTTACTCTATGGCAGAATACATGTTCCTTATTGAACGGTTGCTCCTCTGATTTGAAGTGAGAAGCACCACAGGAGATGTGCTGGTACTTTAAAGATTTCCATAATAACGTGTGTCCTTCATGTTGAAAAATTTGCAGGAAATCGTAAGAGCATCAACTATGAGAAAGGAAAAGAACATGGGGGGAGGTATTCCTGAACTGTAATATATCAGTGTTTATATTGATATTGAATGATGCCTTGTAACTAATGTCTATCTGTGGTTTCTAATCTGCCAATGATTAGCAAACTCAGCCAACTGAGTCATTTGAATATAGTTTATTCAGGGTTCATTACTGAATTTAAATACATAACCTGATTGGGGCAGGTTTAGTACATGATGTATTGCGATCACTGGGACAGTCTCGGTATGTAATAGATCAGACTGCGGGGGCAAGTTCAATAGCTCATCAATCAAACCAAAGGGACAGGTTCGCTACGTAATAGATGAGATCCTACAGGCAGGGTTGGTATGTAATCAATCAAAATGCAGGTGCAGGATTGGTGTTCAATTGACAGATTTCAGGGAGAAGTTTGGTACATAATTGATCAGATTAAAGAGGCAGGATTGGGATCTGATCAATCAGATTACACACACAGGATTGGGATCTGATCAGATTACACACACAGGATTGGGATCTGATCAATGAGATTACACACACAGGATTGGGATCTGATCAATCAGATTACACACACAGGATTGGGATCTGATCAATCAGATTACACACACAGGATTGGGATCTGATCAATCAGATTACACACACAGGATTGGGATCTGATCAATCAGATTACACACACAGGATTGGGATCTGATCAATCAGATTACACACACGGGATTGGGATCTGATCAATCAGATTACACACACGGGATTGGGATCTGATCAATCAGATTACAAGGGCAGGATTGGGATCTGATCAATCAGATTACACACACAGGATTGGGATCTGATCAATCAGATTACACACACGGGATTGGGATCTGATCAATCAGTTTATACACACGGGATTGGGATCTGATCAATCAGATTAAACACACAGGATTGGGATCTGATCAATCAGTTTATACACACGGGATTGGGATCTGATCAATCAAATTAAACACACAGGATTGGGATCTGATCAATCAGATTACAAGGGCAGGATTGCTATGTAATAGATGTGATTGTTGCATATCTTGTCATCTTATTTTTCAGTGAATTGATGATTTCCTGGATAATAATGAGAAGTCGCACAACACCAGGTTATAGTCCAACAGATTTATTTAATTTTACAAGCTTTCGGAGCAGTTCGCTCCTTCGTCAGGTAAGTTAGCAGTGAGAGAATCTCCCAGAATTCACAATTTAAACACAGACAAAATCTATTCACATCTTTCCCTACATCAAAGAGCACAGCCAAGACAATGAGATGTGTCCCAGGGGGTCCAACGTGTCAAACCACCTGCTGGCTGCATATCCTGTCAATTTGTGTAGGTTCTTGTGTTAGTCTTTTTAAAAAAAAAAACACCTGGGAAGACCGGCCATGATGTCAAGTCACGTTCTGTATCGTGACATGAACCCGATATCGCGATTCCTGGATAATATAAGAGCTCTTTTCTCATCGCAGCTGGAAATAGTTGACAGATCAATATTGTCCACATAAATGAGCAAAGCACCCTAGCACTAATATACATAAATCATTTCCTACATTCTATTGTAAGCTAGCGACTGTGACTAACTCAATTGACTCACTCTGTTGCTCTTATTTTGCCCACTTGAAAAGAATTAACCGTAAACGACATTTAATGGAGGCTCATTTTTTTTTTAGTTTTTAGATTATTTTGTACCCTCATTACTCCCAAGAGAACTTGGGGTAGTGTTTCGTGAATTGGTGCTTGCTCTGCGACTGAGTAGCTTATCAGGAAATGTGCTTGATTAGGAGCTCTGCTTTGGGAGCATTACTCTGTAAAATCTATCATTTTGAAATAGTAGCGTTGAACACTCCTGGTGAGAGTGGATGGGGAGTGGGACTAGACGGACACCTTTCAGAGAGCTGGCACAGGCTCGATGGGCCAGGTGACCCCTGCCTCTACTGTAAAATCCCATGATTCGAAGTAACTTTGGAGAATTACTTTAAACTAGATCACAAGAGTGGCGCAAACCAAACCACAAGAACCTTAAATGGGAATGAGATAAATATTTGCAAAAGAAAAATTTCCAAAGGGAATTGGATAAATACTTGAAGGGAAAAAATGTGCGAGGCTACGGGGAAAGAGCAGGGGGGAGTGGGACTAATTGGGTCGCTCTTTCAAAGAGCCGGCACAGGCACGATGGGCCGAATGGCCTCCTCCTGTGCTCTATCTTTCTGTGAACCCTGTCTTGATTCAAACCATAAAATCTCTCTGTCACTGAGCCATAATTTGCTGCAGGGATCGCTAACTCCTTTTCCAAACACTCCAGCCCATACCACCAAGGAAAGAAGTAAAATAGAGAGTAAAAACAGTGGAGATAAGCAGAAGGAAAAGTTAAAGGGGAAAAGCACAATAGGAACATCGGAACAGGAGGAGGCCATTCAGCCCCTTGAGTCTGTTCCGCCATTCAATTAGATCATGGCTGATCTGTATCTTAACTCCATTTACCGCTCTTGGTTCCGTAACCCTTAATAGAAGTAAAGCGAGAGAAGGGGAGAGATCTGAGAGAGAAACAGCAACACCAACAAGCGGCAGGAGCAGTTAAGAGGATGACAATATTCTCTGATTCACCATGTGGCATCTCATGGTAGATTGATTAGCTTATTATAAATTATCGCTTCGGCATATAATTAAAAGATTCGTGATTTAACTGCTCAAATGTCAAAACAAATATAAATTGGAGTTTACTAAGTATAAAATATATAAGAAAGTGAATGAATACCAATTGATCCTGATTATCATTAATTCTTTACAACACTGTAATCTCTTTGTGAGTTAGTTTAAATGCAAATCGTAGAGTTTTAACATTCTAACCAGCTTTACTTTATTTCCCTTTATCGTTTAATTTATCCCATTATCACATATCAACAACATTACTTTAATTTTGGACCTTATCTAGTTGAGATTAAATATTAGCAACATTGTACGAGAGGCTCCAAACTAATGTGTATGCAAGCAGAGTCTGGATACAGGTAAATTATTCACCCCTGTTTGTTATAAACCCTAATGTTGCAGTCCCCACTTTGACTTTTTTTAAATTGCTAAATTCACAAAACGATTTTCCACTACTCATTTCATTTCTCTATTATTTTTAGAAGCACTAAAAATTTAAAAGAATTTAAAATCGAGGTGTTGCCGAACCGGAAGCCAGTGTAAGTCAGTGAGCACAGGGGGTGATGGACGAACGGGACTTGGTGCGAGTCAGGACACGGGCAGCAGAGTTGTGGATGAGCCCAGGTTTACGGAGGGTGCAAGGTGTGAGTCCGGCCAGGAGTGTGTTGGAATAGTCGAGTCTGGAGGTAACAAAGGCATGGATGAGGGTTTCAGCAGCAGATGAGCTGAGGCAGGGGCGGAGACGGGTAATGTTAGGGAGGTGGAAGTCGGCGGTCTGGCTGATGGAGAGGATGTGGGATCGGAGACTCAGCTCAGGGTCAGATAGGACGACGAAGTCGCGAACAGTCTGGTTCAACCTCAGACTCTGGCCAGAGAGAGGGATGGAGTCGGTGGCTAGGGAATCAACGATTACATTATCGGCCCCATAGCTTCATTTGAAAAAAATCATAAATGAGAATCTTCCCTTCCAAGTGAGGGCTGAGAGGTCAAGGACAAGATGCACCTAAATCATTAATTACATGACAGGTTCGAGCAATTGGTGGGAATAAATCAATTGATTGGCCCTGAACCATTCTTAATTATCTGAACCTCCTCATCCGTGCCTCTGTTAACTCCAGACTCAACTATTCCAATAATTATCCAGTTAATAATTGATTGGGGATTTTATATCCGCTCACACCAATAATATTTAATTAAATTTATAAAGAGGGAAAGGTTTTACTCATTAAAAGCATGGAATTTATCTGAAGGAGAATCCAACATGGTCGGGTGAATTTCCATGCGGGTTACAGAGAATTACATAGAATGTACAGTACAGAAACTGACCACTTGGCCCAACTGGTCCGTGCCGGTGTTTATGCTCCACACCAGCCTCCTCCCACTTTCTAAGACCAAATTTCCAGCATTTTCAGCTTTTATCCCACTTTCTAAGGTTCTTCCAATTACCCACCGTAACGAAAACCTCGGAAAAGGAGGCGTATGTAGGAGTGTCTCTGAATCTGAAACATTCGCAGCATATCTAATAATACGAGGATTCGAGCTGAATGAAGACTAAACATAGTGGATTGATTTTAACCACGAGCCTCTCCTGCTGGAGATTCGGGTGCGTGTTGTGCAGGATTGTTCGTCCATTAATTTCAATGTGGAGCCTTTGAACAAAGTGAAGACGGTACATGCTTGTCTCTTAAAAGAAAAAAGAAAATGAAAAGCAGGCAGAATCCGTGTGCTTTTCCACCACAGCCTCTGACATCTTCGGGTCAACGACAATAGGAATTATTCTATTATCATCCATCACCAGCCCTTGATGTGAAATTACTGAAGGAAATTAACCTCGTGCTGGAGGTTATTGCTTGAGATCACATAGAAATAGCAAGCCCCACAATCCTATTGATTATATTGAGGTGTTCAAGGTCTGCTCGGTCAGAGATTGGTGCCTTCCCAACATTCACCTCAATGTTTTCTTGACAGAACTGAAAAGAAACAGATTTATAAACTTCCCGACAGCTCGCGCGACCTTTGACTAAACCCTGCATGGTAAGATTATTCTGTGGCGCAAAATGAAAATGACTGTAAAATCATTATTTAATGAAGAACAAGATAACAAATTAAAAAGTAGATCTGTTGTTTTTGAAAGCTCCTTCTTTGAAGTACTTCGGTCTCCTGTACAGAGATTAAATCCAGTGATGCTCTTACAAAAGGGTACAGAGAATTACATAGAGTTCCCCTCCCAGTCACACACATATCCTGACTTGGAAATATATCGGCCGATCCTTCATCGTCGCTGGGTCAAAATCCTGGAACTCCCTCCCTAACAGCACTGTGGGAGCACCTTCACCACACGGACTGCAGCGGTTCAAGAAGGTGATTCACCACCACCTTCTCAAGGGGCAACTAGGGATGGGCAATAAATGCCGGCCTTGCCAGTGATGCCTGTATCCCATGAATGAATTAAAAAAATACAATTTACAGCTCAGAAACAGGCCATTCAGCCCACCATGCTTGTGCCGGCACTTTGAAACAACTGTCCAATTTAGTCCCATACCTCCGCTTTCTCCCCAAGCCATGATCTCATTGAATGGAGGAACAGGCTCGAGGGGCTGAATGGCCTCCTTCTGTTCCTGTATGGGTTTAAAATGTGCCCAGCAGTCTTTGCTTCTCTCTAGGACAGGACAGTTGGAGTTTCAGGCTTGTAGTGTAGAGAGGGGTTCGCTGGACCGATCCTGCGTGTACGATGTTCTATCAGTTGCTTGCTCACCACCGATAGTCTCTTCATTAAAAAGAAAAAATGATCAATGATGTAATTATTATTGTTTTATTTAAAAATTATCATTGTTGTTTTCAAATCCCTCCATGGCCTCGCCCCTCCCTATCTCTGTAACCTCATCCAGCCCTACAACCCTCCGAGATCTCTGCGCTCCTCCAATTCCGGCCTCTTGCGCATCCCCGATTTTAATCGCTCCGCCATTGGCGGCCGTGCCTTCAGCTGCCTGGGCCCTAAGCTCTGGAATTCCCTCCCTAAACCTCTCCACCTCTCTCTCCTCCTTTAAGACGCTCATTAAAACCTGCCTCTTTGACCAAGCTTTTGGTCACCTGCCCTAATATCTCCTTATATGGCTCGGTGTCAACTTATGTTTGATAATCGCTCCTGTGAAGCGCCTTGGGACGTTTTACTATGTTAAGGGTGCTACATAAATGCCAGTTGTTGTATTTAATCGACAGGTGGCTCCTTTTTAGTTCTACTTAAATTCTAAGAGTTACCAAGTAATCTGCATATTTTCTTGCAAAATGAAAATCTCAGAATGCCTTACACTCCTGAAATAAACATGTGCTTGAAATATTCGCCTGGTCGCTCGCAATGTTAAACACTATTTTGCTTTGAGGTACCATCTATGATGAATTATTCAGCTCTGACGTTCAATTGCAGAAGCAAGGATAATTATATTCTACTTAATAGTAAGTTTCAAAAGGGAATTGGATAAATACTTGAAAAGGAAAAATTTGTAGGGCTGTGGGGAAAGAGCAGGGGGGAGTGGGACTAATTGGAGAGCTTGTTCAAAGAGCCGGCACAGGCACGATGGGCCGAATGGCCTCCTTCTGTGCTGTATCATTCTATGAATTATTATTATTTTGGATGTACTAAAATGTTGCTAACGTGTATCGAGAATGAAAGAAGTCTGTGTGCAGTCATAAATCCATGACACACCCTGACCGCTTCTTTCGTCCTTTAAAACTCGACAATTGTGTTACAGGTTGAGCGTCCCAAATCCGGAATGTTCCGGAATCTGGACTCCGGGACGATTGGTGGCAGGGGTCCGGAATCCGTAAAATGTTCTGGAATCCGGACACCCTGAGGGAGGCTTACCAAAAACGCAACCTGGGCCCAGGCATTTCCGGACTCGGCACGTGTTTCTGATGTCCGAAGTCCGGAAATATCGCAACCTGGGCTCGGGCGTTTCCGGACTTCGGACATCAGAAACACGTTCCGAAGTCCGGAAAACCCGAAAACCGGCTCGGCCTCGGTCCCGAAGTTGCCGGATTCGAGACGCTCAACCTGTATTGCTTTAAAACACAGTCTCAATCTTCGAACTGCACCTTCAGCGGCTAGAATGCTCAGAGAATTACATCGAATTTACAGCACAGAAACAGGCCATTCGGCCCAACTGGTCCGTGCCGGTGTTTCTGCTCCACACGAGCCTCCTCCCGCCCCTCTTCATCTCACCCTATCAGCATATCCTTCTATTCCTTTCTCCCTCATGTATTCCATTCTCCCTCATGTGCTTGTCTAGCTTTTTTCCTAAATGCATCTTTGCTATTCGCTTCAACCTGTGGCAGCGAGTTCCACATTCTCACCACTCTCTGGGTAAGGAAGTTTCTCCTGAATTCCCGATTGGATTTCTTGGTGACTATCTTATATTGATGGTCCCTAGATTTAGACTTGCCACAAATGGCATAAACCAGATGTTTATGTCATTTCTCCTGCTGAAGATACACTGGGAGATCAGGTGAGCTTGTGCTGAGTTTCCGGGCCATTGAGGAAGACCACCCATTGATAGCCAGCGTGTCTGATAAACACACCTGTGAAGCGCCTTGGGACCTTTTACTATTGTTATAGGTGCTATACAACAACAACTTGCATTTATACAGCACCTTTAACGTAGTAAAACGTTCCCAAGGTGCTTCACAGGAGCGATTATCAATCAAACTTTGACACCGAGCCACATAAAGAGATATTAGGGCAGGTGACCTAAAGCTTGGTCAAAGAGGCAGGTTTTAAGAAGCGTCTCTTAAAGGAGAGGTGGAGCGGTTTGGGGGGAATTGCAAGCTGCTATTGAAGCACAGAGATCTCAGCATGAATCTTATGCTGTTGTATTCTTTGGTTTTGATAAAACGCATTTGCTTTTACCAGTAGTTTAACGACATATTATTACTGAGATAAATCTGTTTGAAGTGCCATGCAAGGTAACAATCTTTTAATCTAATATCACTGTGTTTATATCACACGGCACGGAGAGTGTTTCGCAGTTCTTATAATGAGAAAAGTGGCCCCTTGCTGTAGCCTCTTACGAAAGGGAAAAGCCAATTGTACACAAATTCAATGCTCTGATGCTATGCCATAATTATCTCGAATGCTCTCAAACTATTCCTGGTGGAAAATGCAGGTATCAGGGTTAGAAGACCAGGACAAAAGAATACTGTTTCCTTTGCATCCGTGAAACGCTGTCCAAGAATTTTGACTGTGATTAATTGTCATTACTTTTCCTTTACATGTGATTCCATGCGTACATCATATCAGCCTCAAATCTCTGCTCCTCCTAAAGACAGAAGTTAGGAACCCATCTCTGTCAGGTTTCCCCCCCTTGAAAGCATCCACAGCAAATTCTGATGGAGAGAGAGTGTGACTTCTTCTGTACGCCCCCATCCCTGCCCCCCAAAATCCCAACATCGGTTTGGGGATGGGGGGGGGCGGGGGCAGACCTGTCAGAGTTGCCAACCCTCCAGGATTACCCTCAGGTCTCCAGGAACTGAAAGCTAATCTCCATGACCTTGCCGGGAGCAGAGACCCAGGGAGAAAGATCATCAGGGTATTAAAGATTGTAGTTTTTTTTTTAAAACACATTCTTTGAACGCTTTAGTTCTTAGTAATGAAAATATCTCAGATGGGGAGAAAAGGCTGCTTGGATGATTTTCTGACTGTCCTTCAATGGGGTAATGACAAGTCTATAGGCTTTCCGATTGGCCGAGGGGAAGGCGGGGCACCGCGAGGGTGGGCGTGTCGGGCGACCAATGGTGGGGGGGGGGGGGGGCGGGGCGTTTGGAAGCGAGAGGTCATGTGATGACAACTCCAGGAATCCGTCCAACCAGAGTTAGCCACTCCAGATGCTCCTTAAAACCTAGCTCTTTGACCAAGGTTCCTGCCCTGATATCTCCTTATGTGTCTCAGTGTCAAATATTGTTTGATCATCACTCCTGTGAAGTGCCACGACTACATTAAAGGAGTTAGAGGGGGTGCGGTGACATAGTAGTAATGTCACTGGGCTAGTAATCCAGAGGCCTGGACTAATGATCCAGAGACGTGAGTTTAAATCCCACCACGGCAGCTGGGAAATTTAAATTCAGTTAATTAAATAAATCTGGAATAAAAAGCTAGTGTCAGTAATGGTGACCATGAAGCTACCGGATTGTTGTAAAAACCCATCTGGTTCACTAATGTCCTTTAGGGAAAGAAATCTACCGTCCTTACCCGGTCTGGCCTATATGTGACTCAATGTGGTTGACTCTTAATAGCCCTCTGGGAAGCCCACTTGTATCAAAAAACTGCTACGATGCAGTGGTTCAACAAGGCAAATAAGGATGGGCAATAAATGCCAGTGACACCCACATCCCGTGAATGAATTAAAAAAAAACGTGAGTTGTTCACTCTGAGTGCAAATATGCAGGAATTTCAATGGCCATTGTTTTAGAGGTGAATAGAAAGAATGAAAGTCTTGCATTTCTATAGCGCCTTTCACGACCTCAGGACGTCCCAAGGCGAATGATGTACTTTTTGAAGTGTAGTCACTGTTGTAATGTAGGAAACGCGGCAGCCAATTTGCGCACAGCAAGATCCCACAAACAGCAATGTGATAATGACCAATGATGTTGGTTGAGGGATAAATATTGGCCAGGACACCCGGGAGCATAGTGGCATAGTGGTTAGCACTGGTGCCTCACAGCGCCAGAGACCCGGGTTCGAATCTGGCCTCGGGTGACTGTCTGTGTGGAGTTTGCACATTCTCCCCGTGTCTGCGTGGGTTTCCTCCGGGTGCTCCGGTTTCCTCCCACAGTCCAAAAATGTGCGGGTTAGGTGATTTGGCTATGATAAATTGACCCTTAGTGTTAGGGGGGGATTAAATATGTGGGGTTACAGGGATAGGATGGGATATGTTAGGGGGAATTAAATACGTGGGGTTACGGGGATAGGGTGGGATATGTGTCGGTGCAGGCTCGATGGGGATTCTGTGTGAGGGGGCAGGGACAGGGTACTGGATTTGGATGATCAGCCATGATCGTATTGAATGGTGGAGCAGGCTCGACGGGCCGAATGGCCTACTCCTGCTCCTAGTTTCTATGTTTCTATGTTTCTATGTAGAACTCCCCTGCTCTTCTTCGAAATAGTGCCATGGGATCTTTTGAGAGAGCAGACGGGGCCTCGGTTTAACGTCTCATCTGAAAGATGGCACCTCCGACAGTGCAGCACTCCCTCAGTACTCCCCCTCCGACAGTGCAGCACTCCCTCAGTACTGCCCCTCCGACAGTGCAGCGCTCCCTCAGTACTGCCCCACCGACAGTGCAGCGCTCCCTCAGTACTGCCCCTCCGACAGTGCAGTGCTACCTCAGTACTGCCCCTCCGACAGTGCAGCGCTCCCTCAGTACTGTCCCTCTGACAGTGCAGCGCTCCCTCAGTACTGACCCTCCGACAGTGCAGCGCTCCCTCAGTACTGCCCCTCCGACAGTGCGGCACTCCCTCAGTACTGCCCCTCCGACAGTGCAGCGCTCCCTCAGTACTGTCCCTCGGACAGTGCAGCGCTCCCTCAGTACTGCCCCTCCGACAGTGCTGCACTCCCTCAGTACTGCCCCTCCGACAGTGCGGCGCTCCCTCAGTACTGCCCCTCCGACAGTGCTGCACTCCCTCGGTATTGCACTGGGAGTGTCAGCCTTGATTTTTGTGCTCAGGTCTCTGGAGTGAAGAATTGAGTCACTATAAATTGTGCTTGGTAGGACAGCCCCTTTAAGTATTTTCTGCTGACTCGCACACTCTTTACTCACATCCACACAATGAAGTTCAGCTGCAGTTGAAATCCCACCGTGGCCCGTAATGTCCCAGGGTGAAACTGAGGAGAAGATCATGTAATGATAACCACTGAGCCAGTGCAGAGTCCCTGCAGACACAAGTCAGCATTGTGCCAATGAAGCCCGTTGAGGTCAGAAGTAATCATCAGATGGCAATTGTGGCATAACCGCCAGGAATACAAGACCATCGCAACCTTGTCCCCCTGGTCATTGCCAGAGTTTTCATCACACTGCTCGCGGAAGGAACTGACACGTTTCAAAAAAATACTCCTGAGGGTTGTAATAGGATTTTGACAAACACTCTGGTATCAAGTGTTTGTCTGGACACGTCATCACAATTATTCCCCATCCAATATCTGTAAAGTTGGAAATGTTCCATTTGTTGGCGTGGGATGTAGCTTTTCTTAAAAAAAATGATAAAATAAGCAGCTCCTGAATCAATTAAGAGTGTAAGATGAGTACACAGGAATGAAAGAATAGATATTGAGCATCCGAATTTCATCAAACCTTTCCCGTATGACTGCAGCATTGCTACAGTGCAGATCAAACAGAATAGCAGAAGCGCCGTCCGGGCTGACTGCAGCTTGTCCAGAGGCAATGCAATCTGCAAGACTAGCTCCCCCACAACAAGCTTCTGCCTCACACATACCTCGTACCAGAATAGCCTGAGTACAGAGCTTAAGGCGCTGGACTGCACACACACAGCGACCTCAGCAAACCGAAGTGTGTAATGGGATTGCACACTAAAGGTGGAGAGTTGCTGCAGAACAAATCATGAGCAGCAACAGCAACAGCAAATCAGAATAAAGCAGGTGGTTTAGTGCAAACAGCTTAGAAAGAACAACGGGAAGGAGAGAGAAAGAATGAAAGATAGCTTTACAGGTAGATAGATGGCATTTCTACAGCGCCTTTCATAACCTCAGGACGTCCCAAAGCGTTTTACAGCCAATGAAGTACTTTTTGAAGTGTAGTCACTGTTGTAATGTAGGAAACGTGGCAGCCGATTTGCGCACAGCAAGCTCCCACAAACAGCAATGTGATAATGACCAGATAATCTGTTTTTGTTATGTTGATTGAGGGATAAATATTGGCCCCAGGACACCGGGAAAAACTCCCCTGCTCTTCTTCGAAATAGTGCCATGGGATCTTTTACGTCCACCTGAGCATTTAAATGTCACACTATTTGTATATAGTGACGAATTCTAGAACCACTGCAGTCCGTGTGGTGAAGGTGCTGACACCGACTGAGTGACTCGCTCGGCCACTTCAGAGGGCAGAAAAGAGTCAACCACATTAGTGTGGGACTGCAGTCAGGTGTAGGCCAGACTAGGAAAGGATATTTATGAAAGTCCAACAGCTTCAGAGTCACTTTTACTGATGACAGTTTTTTATTACCAGATATTTTAAACTGAATTCAAATCACAAGCTACCATAGTGGGATTATGAACTCACCTTATACAGGATTATTCATCATACCAGTCCAGTAACATAACCACCTCAGTCATACCTGGATTGCAAAGTGACCACTAGAAAGTGGGAATTCTCCTGTTCCTACTGACTGAACATTAACATTTCTGATTGTAGGGAGACAACTCTTGTATATGGGCATGCACAGAACTCTCCTAAGCAGAATGGTCAGGCAGGAGTCTGGCATGATGCTGAGAGGTTGTTTCCCCTGGCTGGAGACTCTAGAACTAGGGGGGTCACAGATAAGGGGTCGGCCATTTAAGACTGAGATGAGGAGGAATTTCTTCACTCAGAGGGTGGTGAATCTTTGGAATTCTCTACCCCAGAGGGCTGTGGATGCTCAGTCGTTGAGCATATTCAAGGCTGAGATCGATAGATTTTTGGACTCCAGGGGAATCAAGGGATATGGAGATCGGGCGGGAAAGTGGAGATGAGGTCGATGATCAGCCATGATCTTATTGAATGGCGGAGCAGGCTCGAGGGGCCGAATGGCCGACTCCTGCTCCTGATTCTTATGTTCTTATGTTCTTAGGCGTCAAGTGTCAGCTGTGGCTCAGTGGGCAGCACTCTACTCTCACCTCTGAGCCGGAAGGTCGTGTGTTCAAGCTCCAGTGCAGAGACTTGAGCACAAAATCCAGGCTGACACTCCAGTGCAGTGCCGAAGGAGCGCCGCACGGTTGGAGATGCCGTCTCTCAGATGAGATGTTAAACTGTCTGCCCTCTCAGGTTGGTGTAAAAGATCCCTTTGAAGAAGAGCAGGGGGAGTCCTCCCCAGTGTCCTGGGGCCAATATTTATCCCTCAACCAACATCGCTAAAACAGATGATCTGGTCATTGTTTGTGGGAGCTTGCTGTGTGCAAATTGGCTGCTGCCTTTCCTACATTGCAACAGTGACCACACTTCAAAAGTACTTCACTGGCTGTAAAGCGCTTTGGGATGCCCTGAGGTTGTGAAAGGCGCTAGAGAAATGCAAGTTCTTTCTTTCTTTAAGCAAGGTTCTGCCTCAGTGGAACCTGAGCCAGACTGATGACGCTAAATGTTATCCTTAATCGATTTATATCCACATATGAAGCAAATCCCCCGAGTTTAGATATCTTGCTGCACCAACAGGAATCACATCTGTAATAAAACTGTCGGCAAATATCCAAATCCTGCCTCATAAGGTTAAAACTATTAGACAACTGAATTTTCATAATTCATTATTTCGGTGCATACGCACGGAAATGATTTCAGCATCTGGCAGAGGCCCAGATATGTGTTATAAACACGGTATGAATACAGTGCTGATGGTGAGAAGTGACCGAGCAACCAGCAATCAATGTTTAGCAAGTCCAATAATGAATCATGCCACCAATGGGAAAGTCAAAGGCTTGACTTTAATTACCATCTGTGGTAACGTTGACTTATAATTCACAGTATGTGTTCTCATCAACTCCCACACTAACCATCACAATATTTGTCGTGCTAATCAATGTAGAGTTCCTGTTTATCCAATCTAGTAAAGGTTAAACAATCCGCCCGGCCTTTAAAGCTAGCAGACATGATGTCAGGGAGGAAGTGAGATAATATCAAAATGTGCAGGCTTGAAACGAAGGATAATTAAATATTCTGAACGATTACATCTTCAAAGTATTCACAAGGGAAGAGATGAACAACATGCCATCCGTAAAGAAAGAGCACAAAGCATAATTGAAGACTGATATAAATGAATGCTCGCAAAGCTGATGGGACTGAACAAATAAATTGCCCAGGTTACAAGATATTTATCCCAGTGCATTGAGAGGAGATTTCCGAGCCACTGCTAACCATTATGAGGGAGCCAATGGACAGTGGGGAGATATCAATAGATTGACTAGAGACTATTGTCGTCCCATATTCAAAAAGGGGGACAAACTAGCTGAAAGCAACGACAGACCCATTCATTTTATTTCAATTCTATCTAACATAACAGAATTGGTTATCAGGAGTAAACTCAATGATCATCCGCTGCCCCGTGTCCTGACTCGCACCAAGTCCCCGTTCGCCCATCAGCCCCCCGTGCTCGCTGACCTACATTGGCTCCTGGTCTGGCAACGCCTCGATTTTAATATTCTCATCTTTCTTTTCAAATCCCTCCATGGCCTCGCCCCTCCCTCCCTCTCTCTGTAACCTCCTCCAACCCTCCGAGATCTCTGCGCTCCTCCATTTTTGCCCTCTTGCGCCCCCCCTGATTCTCATCCTCTCCGCCAACCATTGGCGGCCGCGCCTTCAGAGCTGCCTGGCTCTGGAAGTCGTTGACTTCAATGGAGACTAGAATCGGGCGGGGGTATAAAACCAGCTTGCACTCGATCCCGTCAGTTTCCCCAAGGTCGGGTTAGGTTAAAAATGCCCCCTCCCCCATTAAATCTAGTGCAGGCAGATTTTTGCTGTTGAAGGATTCAGTGCTCTACGCCCCAGATGGCATTCAAATGTATGAAAGGCTGCCTGTCGAAAATAACCTGGAATATCTTCACGAATTGTTTGAGGTCACGGGTACTACAATGCAGACGCAGACTAAAAATAACTTAATAAGCAGAATGCAATTGCAATTTTATTAGTGAGTTTCAGCAGGTCAGTGTTGGAACCCTCACAGTGAAGCTGATATTGATTCAGCCATGTCCGCTCACTCTGATTTATTTTTTGGAGCAGGTTCGAATTCTCAGGTTTGTCTGATGGCAGTAGAAAGAAATTGCTGGTCTCTGTAAATCTTTAAAATAGCTTTCTCAAACTAGTCTTCAGTGTATGGTGGTGTGGTTTTTAACAACTTATTTTTATTCATTCATGGGATGTGGGCGTCGCTGACAAGGCCAGCATTTATTGCCCATCCCTAATTGCCCTTGAGAAGGTGGTGGTGAGCGGTTCAATTGTTGCGACTCCGGATTGTGCTGCTCTACAAGTAGATATAGGGCAGTGTGAGTCAACGCCCATGCACAACATCAACAACACCTTGCATTTATATAGCGCCTTTAACGTCGTAAAACCTCCCAAGGTGCTTCACAGGAGCGTAAACCAGACAGAATTTGACACCGAGCCACATAAGGAGATATTAGGGACAGGTGACCAAAAGCTTGGTCAAAGAGGCAGGTTTTAAGGAGCGTCGTAAAGAAGGAGAGAGAGGTAGAGAGCCGGAGAGGTTTGGGGAGGGAATTCCAGAGCTCAGGGCCCAGGCAGCTGAAGGCACGGCCGCCAATGGTGGGGTGATGGAAATCGGGGATGCGCAAGAGGCCAGAATTGGAGGAGCGCAGAGATCTCGGAGGGTTGTAGGGCTGGAGGGAGTGACTGATGCCACTGGAACCGAGACGGTGGTATGCTTGACATCTCGGAACTTGTAGTACTGGCCTTCCCTTCCATCAGCAGAGTCCTAAGCCCCAACCCCCTCACCACGATTCACGTTCAGCAGGTGGGCAGTGCGTGTGACTACAAGCATCGGGAGTGCAGCAAAATCTCGGTGGCCAATTTCAGCAGGGGAAGTTCAACAAGAGGCCTCCCTCCCCACAAACGTTCCGTACAAGCTGTGCGGCCGCGCCACGCCCTGCGGCTCCCGTGTAGCCGGCTCTCCGGCTTTTAAATAAGAAAAACCGCGCACGCTCGGGATTTTGAATGGGCCGCACAGCCCCTTAAAGGGGCCGCGCACCCAAACAAAAATTAAAGGGAACATTGCTCCCCACCCCATTTCCTCAACTCAAATAGTGCATTGGGACCTTTTACGTCCGCCTGAGTGAGCAGACAGGGCTTCAATTTAACAGCTCAGTTACCGTTGGATCTTGTAGTTTGATAACCGCTCCTGTGCAGCGCCTTGGGACCTTTCACTATATTAAAGGCGCTATATAAATGCACCTTGTTGCTGTTGTTGTTTGATTTATGTCACCCTGGTATGCACTCTCCCCATGGCAATCTAAAGATTGTATTTAATTATGCTTTCTATAATCCAGAAGGATTTAGCTCCCTTGCACCATGAATCAGGACCTGAGACAGAAAGAGAACACGGCACCAGTGCAAATGGGTAATTTACCAGCCCTGGGCGAAAGCCTACTCGCAGAATCATTGGTTGCTTGAAACCTTTGGGGGAGGGTCGTTCAGCGGCATGTTGCCGTAATATTGTGAAACATGGTTGAGCTGGCGTGCACTGCACCAAACCCGGTCAGGGAGCTTAAACACACAGCAGCTGTTAGTATCTGTTCACTGCCGCGCCACAGTAACTCACCAGGCGCTGCCCCTTCCTCAGAGAGCTGCTTGACAGATGGGTCTTGGGAGGAAAGGCCGTTTACGTTGAATGAACTAGCTGTTTTATTTTTGAGTGGAGTGCTCTGGAACTTTCGATTTCCTGTTACTACCATTAATTGTAGATTAACAACGAAAATAATCTATGATATCTGTTTACCATCGAACCATACAGCACAGAAGGAGGCCATTTGGCCCATCGTGCCTGTGCCGGCTCTTTGAAAGAGCTCTCCAATTAGTCCCACTCTCTCCCCCTGATCTTTCCCCAGAGCCCTGCAAATTTACCCCATCAAGTATTTATCCAATTCGCTTTTGAAAGTTACTATTGAATCTGCTTCCACCGCCCTTTCAAGATCAGTTTCTGCTTATTTACTCTATCGAAACCTTTCATGATTTTGAACCCCTCTATTAAATCTCCCCTTAACCTTCTCTGCTTTAAGGAGAAGAACCCCAGCTTCTCCAGTCTCTCCACATCACTGAAGTCCCTCATACAAAAGCAAAATACCGCGGATGCTGGAAATCTGAAAAAAACCCAGAAAATGCTGGAAACACTCAGCAGGTCAGGCAGCATCTGTGGAGAGAGAAACAGAGTTAACGTTTCGGGTCGATGACCCTTCGTCAGAACTGGGCAGTTTCTGTTTCTCTCTCCACAGATGCTGCCTGACCTGCTGAGTATTTCCAGCATTTTCTGTTTTTATTTCTGAAGTCCCTCATCCCTGGTGCCATCCCAGTAAATCCCCCCTTAACCTTCTCTGCTCCAAGGAGAATGACTTTAGTTTATGCCTAGTAAGAGTGTGAGGTCATCAATTATGCAGCATTGGAAATCTTTATATAACGCCACAACTTGAATTTACCTTATATGAAATTTTAAAAAGTCTGCATCCCTTTTGCCAATTTGTTGTATTTCAAACTATTAAATATTAAAAATTGTAGGCTTGCCAAATGATGCACCAAGTAGCAAGTGCTGGCACTTGAGGCTTGTTGCCTCACCTAATGACGGTTTGATCAGCGTGCTTTTCACACACACACACAGAGTACAGGAGGTAAACAAATCAAATGGCAGTAGACTATACAATTCACCTGTGACAGAGACCGCAGGTCCCGCATTGGATGCATCAGTCACCTGAGAACCCATTTTTAGTGTGGAAGCAAGTCATCCTCGGTTCCCAGGGACTGCCTAAGAGAGAAGAAGAAAGTCAGAGAGAGAAAGATGTGTAACCGAATCATTGCAAAATAAATTTCTGTGTAATTTTTCATATTGTGGCATGAATACAGAGTTTACAGAGCAGAAACAGGCCATTCACCCAACTGGCCTGTGCTGGTGTTTATGCTCCACACGAGCCTCCTCCCACCTCTACATGATCTCACCTTCAACACCTCGAGGTGTGGTCAGTAAAAGGGGGAAGCGGGGGGAGAGAAACTGTCAATGATATAGAGGCACTGGAGAAGGTGCAAAAAAAATTCATAAAGATGATGCTGAAGGTTAGAACTATCAGGAAAGACTGAACAGGCGGGGGCTCTTTCCTCTAAAAGAAAAGAGAAGGCTGAGGAGTGGCCTGATAGAGGTCTTAATGAGAGGGTTTGATAGGGTAGACGTAGAGAAGATGTTTCCTCTTGTGGGGGAATCTATGGAAGATTTTCGCCAGTCAGGGAGCAATTTTTACCAGTCATCGAATCATCGAATAGTGCAGCACAGAAGGAGGCCATTCGGCCCATCGAGTCTGCGCCGGCTCTTTCGAAGAGCGATCCAGTCAGTCCCACTCCCCCCGCTCTTTCCCCATATCCCTGCAATTTTTTCTCCTTCAAGTATTTATCCAATTCTCTTTTGAAGGCTACTATTGAATCTGTATCCACCACCCTATTCCCAATCCTAACCACTCGCTGCGTAAAAAAGTTTTTCCTCTTGTCGCCTCTGGTTCTACTGCCAATCACCTTGAATCTGTGCCCTCTGGTTATCGACCCTTCAGCCATTGGAAACAGTTTCCTTTTATTTACTCTATCTAAACCCTCCAGGACCAGTAGCTGAATCATTCTTTTCCACTTCCTACTACGCTGTTTTAATGAATCCCATTTGCAACCTAGCGCTGCCTCTGTTTTTCGGGTGCTTTTGGGGTGGGTAAGGGTGAGCACCTGTTGCTCGGGTCTATGCCCGTTTTTAGCCTCCGATGTATCATCAGCCAAATGTTTGGAGTACCTGTCCAAATACGGGCAGGTGTTTGTAAATGAAGTAGCAATGAAATGGTGACATCAAGCGTCCTATTTTCTGTCATTACAGCCTATACAGCACTGAACGCAACTAAAGCCTGGATAAAACAAGCACCCAGCGTTGCTGGGCACAAGAAGTGGTGAAAGTAAATTTAAAGGGGTCACAGCAAGTGCATTAAAAGTGCTGCAAAACCTTTCTTTGGGAATTCTTTCCTTGCTACAGCCCATGCTTCACTATTTACCTCCACGCCTTCTGCTATTAGAAACATAGAAACATAGAAAAATAGGAGCAGGAGTCGGCCATTCGGCCCTTCGAGCCTGCTCCGCCATTCAATATGATCATGGCTGATCCTCTATCTCAATACCATATTCCCGCTCTCTCCCCATACCCCTTGATGCCTCCATCCACATTCTAAAGAGGTCACCATGGATTTCATAAGAACGGATGTTCCACCCTCTGGTTGAGATAGGAGCACTGTTTGTGGTGCCTACACTTCACAAGGGAAGCCTGTCAATGAGTCAAACCACATCCTTGAACCTAATTTGAAGGTTACCTCAGTTGACTATCAAAAGGCCAAAAACCAAAACTATGCAAAGTTTAAATAAAAAAACTGTAGTCACTGTTGTAAGGTAGGAAATGCGACAGCCAATTGGCGCACAGCAAGCTCCCACAAACAGCAGTGAGATAAATGGCCAGAAGATGGTTGAGGCATAAATGTTGGGCCAGGACACTGGGAGGAACTCCACTGTTCTTCTTCAATTAGTGCCCGTGAGATCTTTTACATCCACCTGAGAGGGCAGGCGGGACCTTAGTTTAACGCCTCCTCTGAAAGACAGCCCCTCCAACAGTGCAGCACTCCCTCAGTACTGCCCCTCCGACAGTGCAGCGCTCCCTCAGTTCTGACCCTCCGACAGTGCGGCGCTCCCTCAGTACTGCCCCTCCAACAGTGCAGCACTCCCTCAGTACTGCCCCTCCGACAGTGCAGCGCTCCCTCAGTTCTGACCCTCCGACAGTGCGGCGCTCCCTCAGTACTGCCCCTCCAACAGTGCAGCACTCCCTCAGTACTGCCCCTCCGACAGTGCAGCACTCCCTCAGTACTGCCCCTCCGACAGTGCTGCGCTCCCTCAGTACTGCCCCTCCGACAGTGCAGCACTCCCTCAGTACTGACCCTCCGACAGTGCGGCGCTCCCTCAGTACTGACCCTCCGACAGTGGAGCGTTCCCTCAGTACCGCCCCTCCGACAGTGCAGCGCTCCCTCAGTACTGCCCCTCCGACAGTGCGGAGCTCCCTCAGTACTGCCCCTCCGAAAGTGTGGCACTCCCTCAGTACTGCCCCTCCAACAGTGCGGAGCTCCCTCAGCACTGCAATGGGACAGTCAGCCTTAATTTTGTACTCAAGTCTCTGGAGTGGGACTTGAACCCACAACATTCTGACTTAGAAGCGAGAGAGAGTGCTGCCCACTGAGCCACGGCTGAAACCTTAGTGGGAGGGCAGCTTTGTTGGCATAAAATTAAATTTGAGACATTAAATCAGTAAGTTGTATTAAATTTTTAAGGGAACACAGTTTAATTTAATATGGAGAGACAGCTGTAATCTGTCATGAGCAGAATCTGCACTATGTAGGAGACCTGGGATACGTTGTGTGTCTGGGATCAACGAGAGTGTAGCATCTCCTATTGCATGAGCTTCAACTCAAGGTTTTCAGATAGTTCCACTCCACCACCTCAAGGAGCCTGGAATGCTTGTCTCAGGAAACAGTCACCCTGCAGGCAGAGCGAATTACTGATGAAGTGAAATGGGGAACCATCCACTGGGGTTAGAGGAGGAACAGGATTCCTTGAGTGTTTAATGATCCAAGGGAAGATACAAAAATAACGACCTCGCCACCCTGCCAGACTTAATCAGCCTGAAAATCCCTCCACTACTTCACACTATTCTCTCTAAGAGAACATAGGAATAGGAGACCATTCAGCCCCTCGAACCTGTTACATAGAAACATAGAAACATAGAAAATTAGGAGCAGGAGTAGGCCATTCGGCCCTTCGAGCCTGTTCCGCTATTCAATATGATCATGGCTGATCCTCTATCTCAATACCATATTCCTGCTCTCTCCCATACTTGATGCCTTTTGTGTCTAAAAATCTATCTATCTCCTTCTTAAATATATTCAGTGATTTGGCCTCCACAGCCTTCTGTGGTAGAGAATTCCACAGGTTCACCACCCTCTGAGTGAAGAAATTTCTCCTCATCTCAGTCCTAAATGTCCTACCCCGTATCCTGAGACTGTGACCCCTCGTTCTAGACCCCCCGGCCAGGGGAAACATCCTCCCTGCATCCAGTCTGTCTAGCCCTGTCAGAATTTTATACGTTTCAATGAGATCCCCTCTCATTCTTCTAAACTCTAGTGAATACAGGCCTAGTCGACCCAATCTCTCCTCATATGACAGTCCTGCCATCCCAGGAATCAGTCTGGTGAACCTTTCTTAGGTAAGGAGACCAAAACTGCACACAGTACTCCAGGTGTGGTCTTACCAAGGCCCTGTACAACTGTAGTAAGACATCCTTGCTCCTGTACTCAAATCCTTTTGCAATGAAGGCCAACAAACCATTTGCCTTCCTAACTGCTTGCTGCACCTGCATATTTGCTTTCTGTGACTGGTGTACAAGGACACCCAGATCCCTTTGTACATCAGCATTTCCCTATCTATCAACATTTAAATAATACTCTACCTTTCTGTTTTTCCGACCGAAGTGTATAACTTCACATTTATCCACGTTATACTGCATCTGCCATGTATTTGCCCACTCACTCAACTTGTCTAAATCTTTGCATTCTCCTCACAACTTACAATTCCACCTAGTTTTATGTCGTCAGCAAACTTGGAAATATTACATTTGGTTCCCTCATCCAAATCATTGATATATATTGTGAATAGCTGGGGCCCAAGCACTGATCCCTGCGGCACCCCACTAGTCACCGCCTGCCACCCCGAAAAACACCCATTTATTCCTACTCTCTGTTTCCTGTCTGTTAACCAATTTTCAATCCATGCCAGTATATTACCCCCAATCCCATGTGCTTTAATTTTGCACACTAACCTCTTATGTGGGACTTTATCAAAGGCCTTCTGAAAATCCAAATACACCACATCCACTGGTTCTCCCTTATCTATTCTACCAGTTACATCCTCAAAAAACTCCAGTAGGTTTGTCAAACACGATTTCCCTTTCATAAATCCATGTTGACTTTGCCTAATCCCGTTGATATTTTCTAAGTGTCCTGTTATCACATCCTTTATAATAGACTCTAGCATTTTCCCTACTACTGATGTTAGGATAACTGTAGTTCCCTGTTTTCTCTCTCCCTCCTTTTTTAAATAGTGGGGTTACATTTGCCACCCTCCAATCTGCAGGAACTGTTCCATAATCTATAGAATTTTGGAAGATGACAACCAATGCATCCACTATTTCCATGGCTACCTCTTTTATTATTCTGGGATGCAGATTATCAGGCCCTGGGGATTTATCAGCTTTCAGTCCCAACAATTTCTCCAGCACTATTTTTTTACTAATACTGATTTCCTTGAATTCCTCCTTCTCACTAGACCCTTGGTTCCCTAGCATTTCTGGGAAGTTATTTTTGTCCTCTTCCGTGAAGACAGAACCAAAGTATTTGTTTAATTGCTTGCCATTTCCTTGTTCCCCATTATAAATTCTCCGTTTCTGACTAAGGGACCTACATTTGTCTTCACTAATCTTTTTCTTTTTACATCCTTGTAGAAGCTTTTACAGTCCACTTTTATGTTCCTTGCAAGTTTACTCTCATACTCTATTTTTCCCCTCTTAATCAATCTCTTGGTCCTTTTTTGCTGAACTCTAAACTGCTCCCAATCCTCAGGCTTGCTACTTTTTCTGGCAACTTTATATGACTCCTCTTTGGATCTAATACTATCCTTAATTTCTTTTGTTAGCCATGGTTGGGCCGCTTTTCCTTTTGTGTTTTTGCACCAGAAAGGAATGTATCACTGTTGCAATTCATGCATTTGTTCCTTAAATGTTAGCCATTGTCTATCCACTGTCATGCCTTTTAATGAAGCTCCCCAATCTATCATAGCCAACTCACTCCTCATACCATCGTAGTTTCCTTTGTTTAGATTTAGGACCCTAGTTTCGGATTGGACTTCTTCACTTTCCATTTTAATGAAGAATTCTATTCTTCATTATGGTCACTCTTCCCTAAAGGACCCCTCACAACAAGATTATTAATTAACCCCTTCTCATTGCACAATACCCAATATCCTGTTCCCTAGTTGGCTCCTCAACGTACTGGTCTAAAAAACTATCTCGTACACATTCTACCATTCAATTAGATAACTGGATAGAATTGTATTTCTACAGCACCTTTCCCGACCTCAGGACATCCCAAAGTGCTTTACAGCCAATGAAGTACTTTTTGAAGTGCAGTCACTGTTGTAATGTAGGAAACGCGGCAGCCAATTTGCGCTCAGCAAGATCCCACAAACAACAATGTGATAATGACCAGATAGTCTGCTTGTGATGTTGATTGAGGGATTAATATTGAGAGATCAATTAGATCATGGCTGATCTGTGTCTTAACTCCATCTACCGCCTTGGTTCTGTAACCCTTAATACCCTTACCAAACAAAAATCTATCAATCTTAGTTTTGAAATTTTCAATTGACCTCCACCCTCAACAGCTTTTTGGGGGAGAGAGTTCCAGATTTCCACTACCATTTGTGTGAAGAAGTGCTTCCTGACATCACCCCTGAATGGCCTGGCTCTAATTTTAAGGTGATGCCCCCTTGTTCTGGACTCACCCCACCAGAGGAAATAGTTTCTCTCTCTCTACACTATCAACTCCTTTAATCATCTTAAGCACCTCAATTAGATCACCCCTTAATCGTCTATAATCGAGGAAATATAAGCCTAGTCTATGTAACCTATCCTCATTATATACTCAACGACTGAGCCTCCACAGCCCTCTGGGGTAGAGAATTCCAAAGATTTACCACCCTCTGAGTGAAGAAATTTCTCCTCATCTCAGTCCGAAATGGCCGACCCCTTATTCTGAGACTGTGACCCCTGGTTCTAGACTCCCCAGCCAGGGGAAACATCCTCCCTGCATCTACCCTGTCAAGCCCTGTAAGAATTTTGTATGTTTCAATGAGATCACCTCTCATTCTTCTAAACTCTAGAGAATATAGGCCTAGTCTACTCAGTCTGTCCTCATAGGACAATCCCCCCATCCCAGGAACCAGTCTGGGGTTTAACATGTTGAAACAAGAAGCAGTCCTATGTTAGCTTTATGATTTGCTCTTTTACAGAATGCATTCCCTCGTTATAATTCAGTCCAATTAAAATCCTCCGTAATTATCATCTTCCATGTCCCTATTGCACCTTTTATTTGTGAAAATAATTTCAAATCAATTTCCTGCTCTTGCCCCATTGGTATACAGCAATTCCCAGTTAGTCATGTATTTCCTTTCCACCACAAGTTTCCAACAACATTGACTTGAACCTCCTGTCCGCCAAAACTACAAAGCCACAATTCTTCAGCCCCAGTGGCATAGAAAAGAAAAAAAGAATGACTTGCATTTTTACAGCGCCTTTCACAACATCAGGTTGTCCCAAAGCGCTTTACTGAAGTACTCTTTGAAGTGCAGTCACTGTTGTAATGCAGGAAACGCGGCAGCCAATTTGTGCACAGCAAGCTCCCACAAACCGCCAATGTGACAAAAACCAGATCATCTGTTTTGGTGATGGTGGTTGAGGAATGAATATTGACCAGGACACCGGGGAGAACTCCCCTGCTCTTCTTCAAAATAGTGCTGTGAGATTCTTTTACGTCCACCTGACAGACGGGGCCTCGGTTTAACATCTCATCCGAAAGTATGGTACCTCCGACAGTGCGGCGCTCCCTCAGTACTGCCTCTCCGACAGTGCAGCGCTCCCTCAGTACTGCCCCTCCGACAGTGCAGCGCTCCCTCAGTACTGCCCCTCCGAGAGTGCGGCACTCCCTCAGTACTGCCCCTCCGACAGTGCAGCCCTCCCTCAGTACTGCCCCTCCGACAGTGCGGCACTCCCTCAATACTGCCCCTCCGACAGTGCAGCGTTCCCTCAGTACTGCCCCTCCGACAGTGCGGCACTCCCTCAGTGCTGCCCCTCCGACAGTGCAGCGTTCCCTCAGTACTCCCCCTCCGACAGTGCGGCACTCCCTCAGTACTGACCCTCCGACAGTGCGGCGCTCCCTCAGTACTGCCCCTCCGATAGTGTGGCGCTCCCTCAGTACTCCCCCTCCGACAGTGCGGCACTCCCTCAGTACTGACCCTCCGACAGTGCGGCGCTCCCTCAGTACTGCCCCTCCGACAGTGCAGCATTCCCTCAGTACTGACCCTCCGACAGTGCGGCGCTCCCTCAGTACTGCCCCTCCGACAGTGCGGCGCTCCCTCAGTACTGCCCCTCCGACAGTGCGGCGCTCCCTCAGTACTGCCCCACCGACAGTGCGGCGCTTCCTCAGTACTGCCCATCCAAGGGTTGTGGGACTGATGGAGGTTACAGAGATAGGGAGGGCAGCGAGGCCATGGAGGGATTTGAACACAAATATGAGAATTTTAAAATTGAGGTGTTGCTGAACCGGGAGTCAATTTAGGTCAACTGGTGGGCGTAAAAGATCCCATGGCCACTATTTTGAAGAAGAGCAGGTGAGTTCTCCCCGACGTCCTGGCCAATATTTATCCCTCAACCAACATCACTAAAACAGATTATCTGGACATTATCACATTGCTGTTTGTGGGATCTTGCTGTGCGCAAATTGGCTGCCACGTTTCCCACATTACAACAGTGATTACACAACAAAACGTACTTCATTGGCTGTAAAGCACTTTGAGGCGTCCTGAAGTCGTGAAAGGCGCTATTGAAATGCAAGTCTTTCTTTTATTTTTATAAAGCTCTTCGAAGAACTCTACTGACTATTCAAATATCACATTGAAATTTGCGTTTTAATACTGCAACTGTGCCAAACAAAATAAGGCTGATTCTTCTCTCCCCAAGTGCATGCGAGCAGATTAGCAGCGTTTGGTTGCTGGTATCTTAATCAGTTTTTTCGGCCAGTTTAGATAAGCCTGTTTTTTGAAGAAAAAAAATTAAATCAGCAAAACCTGTTGAAGTCACAAGATTCTACATTCAGTCCTAGATCATAGGACATTCGACTGTATCTCAAAGGTCCATCGCACAGAAATGATGCATTCCATTAAGAAATATCGCTCTGCTGAAACTGCTCATTCGATTGATGAATAAGTGACTGTTATCAGGACTGGGGCTTTTAAAAAACAAAAAAATAACATACAGCGAAAATGTCATTTGCTATAATTGAGTCATTGGATTTCGATATAACTGTGGAATGTCTAAAAGATGCTTCTTTCATCTACGAACCAGACTCTCCTTGTTGGAGCTATTGGGATCGTACTATACCATTGCTCCTCAGGGAATAGTTAATACAATTGTTTAGTGTTGGGATAAAAGTGCACTTGGGAGCATGCAGAAAGATGCTGTCAATGAAAGTGAAATAGGACCTTCTGGGGTTTTGTTTTACTAACCTCTGCCTGCTCACCCCGAAACTTGTCTATTCCAAAGGTCATTAGTGTCTTGTTCTGACTTATTCCACTTGGACAAACAGAAGCACCAGGGTAAATGTATTTGAAAATCGTGATCAAAAAATGGTTTGTATTAATTTTGGCCTCTCTACCTCTCTTTCCTCCTTTAAAACGCTCCTTAAAACCGACCTCTTTGACCAAGCTTTTGCTCACCTGTCCCTAATATCTCCTTATGTGGCTCGGTGTCAAATTTTGCCTGATAACGCTTCCATGCTTTTGTACTTTTTAGACCAGACTCCTCTTTGGTACTGTGGTGGGGGAGGTGAGGGAGGGCGTGAGAAGAAGGCAGAGCAACGGGCTCCACACACAACACTACGCTGGGTCCAAATCCTGGGACTCCCTCCCTAACAGCACTGTGGGAGCACCTTCACCACACCGACTGGGACTCCCTCCCTAACAGCACTGTGGGAGCACCTTCACCACACCGACTGGGACTCCCTCCCTAACAGCACTGTGGGAGCAACTTCACCACACCGACTGGGACTCCCTCCCTAACAGCACTGTGGGAGCACCTTCACCACACGGACTGGGACTCCCTCCCTAACAGCACTGTGGGAGCACCTTCACCACACCGACTGGGACTCCCTCCCTAACAGCACTGTGGGAGCAACTTCACCACACGGACTGGGACTCCCTCCCTAACAGCACTGTGGGAGCACCTTCACCACACCGACCGCAGCGGCTCAAGGAGAAGGCCCACCATCACCTTCTCAAGGGCAATTAGAGAAGGGTAATAAATGCTGGCCACACCAGTGACGCCCACTAATTTGATCACTAATGCCACACTTATATTGATCACTAATGCCACACTTGCATTGATCACTAATGCCACACTTGTATTGATCACTAATGCCACACTTGTATTGATCACTAATGCCACACTTATATTGATCATTAATGCCACACTTGTATTGATCACTAATGCCACACTTGTATTGATCACTAATGCCACACTTATATTGATCATTAATGCCACACTTGTATTGATCACTAATGCCACACTTATATTGATCACTAATGCCACAATTATATTGATCACTAATGCCACACTTGTATTGATCACTAATGCCACACTTGTATTGATCACTAATGCCACACTTGTATTGATCACTAATGCCACACTTATATTGATCATTAATGCCACACTTGTATTGATCACTAATGCCACACTTATATTGATCACTAATGCCACAATTATATTGATCACTAATGCCACGCTTGTATTGATCACTAATGCCACACTTATATTGATCACTAATGCCACAATTATATTGATCACTAATGCCACACTTATATTGATCACTAATGCCACACTTATATTGATCACTAATGTCACACTTATATTGATCACTAATGTCACACTTGTATTGATCACTAATAGAAACATAAACATAGAAGATAGGAGCAGGAGTAGGCCATTCGGCCCCTCGAGCCTGCTCCGCCATTCAATGAGATCATGGCTGATCATCCAAATTCAGTACCCTGTCCCTGCTTTCTCCCCATATCCCTTGATCCCTTTAGCCTTAAGAAATATATCTAACTCCTTCTTGAATATATTTAATGAATTGGCCTCAACTGCTTTCTGTGGTAGAGAATTCCACAGGTTCACCACTCTCTGGGTGAAGAAATTCCTCCTCATCTCAGTCCTAAATGACTTACCCCTTATCTTTAGACTGTGACCTCTGGTTCTGGACTCCCCCGCCATCGGGAACATCCTTCCTGCATCTAGTCTGTCTAGTCCTGTTAGAATTTTATAAGTTTCAATGAGATTCCCCTCTCATTCTTCTAAACTCTAGCGAATATAAGCCTAATCGACCCAATCTCTCCTCATACGTCATTCCTGCCATCCCAGGTATCAGTCTGGTAAATCTTCGCTGCACTCTCTCCATGGCAAGAACATCCTTTCTCAGATAAGGCGACCAAAACTGCACACAATACTCAAGGTGTGGTCTCACCAAGGCCCTGTACAACTGCAGCAAGACATCCTTGCTCCTGTACTCGAATCCTCTCGCTATGAAGGCCAACATACCACTTGCCTTCTTAACCGCCTGCTGCACCTGCATGCTTACCTTCAGCGACTGGTGCACAAGGACACCCAGGTCTCATTACACTTCCCCTTTTCCCAATCTATTGCCGTTCAGATAATAATCTGCCTTCCTGTTTTTGCCACCAAAGTGGATAACCTCGCATTTATCCACATTATACTGCATCTGCCATGCATCTGCCCAATCACCCAACCTGTCCAAATCATACTGGAGTTTCTCTGCATCCTCCTCACAACACACACGCCCACCCAGCTTTGTGTCGTCTGTAAACTTGGAGATATTACATCTAAATCCCTCGTCTAGATCATTAATATATATTGTGAATAACTGGGGTCCTAGTAATGTCACACTTGTATTGATCACTAATGCCACACTTATATTGATCACTAATGTCACACTTATAGTGATCACTAATGTCACACTTATATTGATCACTAATGCCACACTTGTAGTGATCACTAATGCCACACTTATATTGATCATTAATGTCACACTTGTATTGATCACTAATGTCACACTTATATTGATCACTAATGTCACACTTGTATTGATCACTAATGTCACACTTGTATTGATCACTAATGTCACACTTATATTGATCACTAATGTCACACTTATATTGATCACTAATGTCACACTTATATTGATCACTAATGTCACACTTATAGTGATCACTAATGTCACACTTATATTGATCACTAATGTCACACTTATAGTGATCACTAATGTCACACTTATATTGATCACTAATGCCGCATTTATATGGCACTAAGCAGTGCAAATTTCTGAAATGTGCAAGTCCTAGAAATCTGACAGCGACGAAAAAAAGCCGGTGCCATTGTGGGGCGAAGTTAACACCCTCCCGTAAAAAGAGTGCGGGCAGCACGGTTATTTTGGTGCTACCTGCTGTTTTAAATGAGCGCAGCGCAGAGCCTCCTGTGCAATGCGCTGTTTCGGGCAGAGTGCTTAGCAGGAGGCCCAATGTAGCATGGCCGTAGCGTCGCTGGGGCGAGGCAGCATTCTCTTAAAGCTAGCCTGTCATTTTAGAAAGCAGTGTCGAGTCCTTAAAGGGGAACTGCCTTCTAAAATGAAAAAAAAAGTCATGTAATAGGCAGTTTTTAGCCCTTAGAGCTCAACTGCCTTCTGAAAAAAAACCATTAAAAATAATTCCCAAACGGCAGTCTTCAGCTCTTAAAGCTGAACTGCCTTCTGCACGTAAAAAAATGGTATAAGTGCTTCTGCACTAACACAACTGGCTCAGCAAGCCAGGGAAGGGGCACCCAGGGTCTCGAACGTAGCACTCCAGCTTTGTGCAGGGGGTCAACACTGCAAGAGAGGTCCTCTACCCACAGGGGCCAGGAAGCCCTCCAGAAAGAACGATGTTGGAGCAGATCACAGAGACCGTCACTGCCAACAGTGTCGCCCCCCCCCCCCCCACCCCCACCCCCACCACCTGGCTCCAGTGCCCAAAGACATTTCATGACCTCAGACCACTGGTCAAGGTCAGTGACTGCATCTTCAAAACCTGTCTCCTACCAACTGCACCACTAGCCTCACACACTGCTCAATGCACGACTTCCCCCCCCACCCCCCATTCACTCACCTACCAACAATCTCTACCAAACACAAGACACACCTCTCATTCCTAGCTTCACCTCACCCCCTTGGAGGAGACGGTGCTGGCCATTCTTGGCAGGGGCATGGCTGAGCCCTTGACCAGCGGCGGGGCTGAAAGGATACAAGATGCTGGTTTCCTCATACGTTATCCTCCTTCTCACATCCCACTTCCCCCTCATCCCACAATATCTTTTGTTTTACAAGTTGCGCATGGAGTAAACATGCAGCTCATGCTTTCCCGCCCGCCCCTCACCACAACTCTACTCTTGTGCCTTCCTCATTTCAGACACCCAAGAAATGCAGCCAGTGGGTGACCAAGAGGGAGAGGAAGAAGAAGAAGAAGAAGAAGAAGAAGAAGAAGAAGAAGAAACACCATCACTCGATTTCACACTCCCAGCCACCAGCTCTTCAAGGTTGACCTGCAAGGCCATTTGCAGTGTCCCTCACTGAAAGTCAGCAGCCTTCCACCAGCCATGCTGCAGCCACTGGGGTAGCACTGTGTGATATCAGTAGGATAGGCAAAGGCACACACAAGACACTCACTAAGGGAATGCATAAGGGTGTGAGTTGATTTCTTGATGTCATATTGGATGAATAGCTGTATAAAGTTGGATTGGAAAGTTTGCTTTGTGGTGGCTTTTATTTCAGCATCGTGGCCAAGAGGACACTGTGATGGTCAGTAACAGAGGGAAGGTAAGGTGTGGGACAAATGTTGAAAGGGGAATTGAGGTTGTGGTCTCTGGTACCACAGGTGAATGATTCCATCCTGGATATCCCAGCCAGAAAGGGGCTGTCTGGGTTGCATCCTTCCTTCCGCTTCCTTCTCTTCTGCTTCTTCCTCTTCCCTCTGTGAGCATCTTGTCCCCTTCGCTGCCTGTGCTTCATCTCCATGTGTCCCCTAGGATTGTGAGCAAAAGGTCTTCTCAGAAGCAAAATACTGCAGATGCTGGAAATCTGAAATAAAAGCAGAAAATGCTGAAAATACTCAGCAGGTCAGACGGCATCTCGACCCGAAACATGAACTCTGTTTCTCTCTCCACGGATGCTGCCTGGCCTGCTAGGTATTTCCAGCATTTTCTGTTTTAAGAGGCTATCCTTTACCATCTGAAGCCTTGCAAGCATCAAGCAGCACTCCTTGCACCAAGCCACTACTTCAATAAAATATTTAAAAAAAGGTCCAAAAGCTGAAATCCAAACTGACCTGAAAGATGTGTGTGTCTTGTCCCTTTACGCAGTGCTGACAGTGTCTCTGCAGGGCCGCTTCATACACGTTTTTCTCTGCGTATTCAGGACACGGCGTAAAGGAAAGCGAGAACGTGCAACATAGCAGTCGTGGCGTCAAATGAAGCGTTGCACGTCACAATCTGCTTATTTAAATTTGAAAGGCCAGCGCTGTTAATGGCAGCGCTATGGCCCTCACCAAAATGGCGGCCGTCATGTCCCGCACCGGGAGCGGGCGGAAGCGAGACGGCTGCCATTTTTTTCAACAAAACTGACCTTAATGGTCGGCGCTACAACATCGAATTTTTAGGCCCCAGTCTTTTCTCCCCCCAAATATTTGGACGTTCTTTTGTCCCGTTTATATCGTGCATCAAATTGCTGATGGTCTTTTCAATCTTCCAACAAATGTCTATTCATTAGTTTTCCGTTTAATCACCCCATTAATTCCCTTTTGATGATTTGTACATCTGTTGATTCGTGCCCCTCTCCCCTCCCTTTCTCTCTCTTTTTTCCAATCTATTAATAAAATGCCTGTTTACTTTTCCATTGTGTGGGTAATTATCCTTTCTGGTATCATGACTGCATGTAGTGTGTAATTTCCTTACACAATAAGTACACAATGGCCCAAAAATTAGTCTCACTACGCGAGAGTACGCACTGTGTACTCGCGTATTCTGTCTCCAATTGCCGGTTTTCTGCATGCACTGCGCATGCGCTGAAAACCGGCACTTGGTGATTTCAAAAGGGGGCGGTTCCTAAGTGAACTGCGTGCGCGCTACAGGCTGCGCGCACGCAGTGCACTTAGTGCTTTGAATGCGCAGGTAAGCATGGAAGATTTTACACATAAAGAAAGGAGGCGTAAGACCCTCTTTTAACAAGGTAAGTAGTTAATTAAGTATTATTTTGAATTTTTTTCAACAGGTATATCTTTTTTAGAGACTTTAAAGAAAGGTAAGTTTATTTTTATAACTTTTAAAAAGATTTTAAATTTTTTCAAAAATTTTATTTTTTGTTTAAAGTGGTTAATTCATTTAACTATACTTATTTTATTAATGTGATGGTTTTTAAAAAAAATTTAATTGAGGTTTAGCTGTTCTTTTGGGGGTGTATAGTATTCATAGCTTTCACAGCCCTTGCTGTGAAAACTATGAATGAAAGATGGTGTGCTGCCATTGGCTCTAACTGAATCACGTGATCCCACAGCTCGCACGAATTAACTGCGTCTGTGGGATACGCACACACTGCACAGCTGCTGTCTAGAAACTCAAGTTCGTGCGAGCTTGGAAGGAAAAGGCAGGCGCGCAGTGAGATATCGCGGGGAAGCCTTACCCCCGCAGGAAGGCTCCGTCTTTAATTTCTGGGCCAATGTCTGTCAGGAACAAGAAAAAACAGTCAGCCCAACAAGTCCAACTCCTCATCCAAGGAACTTTAGCTTCCTGGGCTGTGGGCGTCACTGGCAAGGCCGGCATTTATTGCCCATCCCTAATTGCCCTCGAGAAGGTGGTGGTGAGCCGCCTTCTTGAACCGCTGCAGTCCGTGTGGTGAAGGTGCTCCCACAGTGCTGTTAGAGAGGGAGTTCCAGGATCTTGACCCAGCGATGATGAAGGAACGGCCGATATATTTCCAAGTCAGGATGGTGTGTGACTTGGAGGGGAACTTGGAGGTGGTGGTGTTCCCATGCGCCTGCTGCCCTTGTCCTTCGAGGTGGAAGAGGTCGCAGATTTGGGAGGTGCTGCCGAAGAAGCCTTGGCGAGTTGCTGCAGTGCATCTTGTAGATGGTACACACTGCAGCCACGGTACGCCGGTGGTGGAGGGAGTGAATGTTTAAGGTGGTGGATGGGGTGCCAATCAAGCGGGCTGCTTTGTCCTGGATGGTGTCGATTTTGTTGGAGCTGCACTCCTCCATTTTTTGAAATAAAACCTTCTAAAACAAACTACAACAAATAGAAAGAACACAATTTTCATCAAAATGACAGCCTGCACTATTTTTAATTAGTGAAACCCAGTTGAAGAGGTCATTAACCTTAATGCAGATAACCACTAAGTTTAGAAGCAGCAGGAGAGAACAGCAATGAAATCAAGAAGCAATGATTAGGTGATCCCAGGCTCATGTTTTCAAAGGCATGACGTTGCAGCCCATGATGTTACAGTGGGCTGTTCTCCACAATAGGCAATGACGGAGAATCATTGGTGCTCTCCAAATGTAGTGTAGAAAATTAGATTTCTTCAGAGTACAGCGCAAGTTCAGAACACATAGGCTTTACTCTTGCTTTTTAAAAGCGCATGCGATTCAACTATGAACCCTTTCCTTCAGGCCACCGGAAGTTCCGGTTTCCCGCGCATGCGCAGTGCATGCAGGAAACCGGCACTTCAGGACGCCTTACGGGTGAGTACACACTGCGTACTCACCCGGGAAGGGCCGAATTTTTGGCCCTAATGTCATAAGATATAGGAGCAGCTAATAGCTCTTAGTTCTGATGGCCTAATATCTCCTCATGTGGCTCGGTGTTCGACGACGCTCCTGTGAAGCGCCTTCGGATGTCTTACTACGTTAAAGGAGTGATACAAATGCAAGATGTTGTTGATGACTCTCTTTGTGTTAAGTCTGAAACCTATATTTTACGTTGTACCGTTAAGAGTCCTGTGAGAAGTGCATCCTGTGAAGAGGGCTGTCCGATGAGCAGAGATTGTGTAGAATGGGTCTATACTCTCTGGAGTTCAGAAGAATGAGTGGTGATCTCATTCAGCCGTATAGAAATCTTTGAGAGCTTGACAGGGTCGAGGCTGAGAGGTTGTTTCCCCCTGGCTGGAGAGTCTAGAACCAGGGGTCACAGTCTCAGGACAAGGGGGCGGCCATTTAGGACTGAGATGAGGAGGAATTTCTTCACTCAGAGGGTGGTGAATCTTTGGAATTCTCTACCCCAGAGGGCTGTGGAGGCTCAGTCATTGAGTATATTCAAGGCTGAGATCGATCGATTTTTGGACTAGGGGAATCAAGGGATATGGGGATCGGGCAGGAAAGTGGAGTTGAGGTCGAAGATCAGCCATGATCTTATTGAATGGCGGAGCAGGCTCGAGGGGCCGAATGGCCGACTCCTGCTCCTAATTCTTATGTTCTTATTATCAGTTTTCAATATAGCCAAAGTGCTTTAAGATGAGTCAAAACCGAGTTTTATCTTTAAAGAGATGGAGTACAAAATAAAACAGATTATTAACCTTTCAAACTAATAAGCCTGGATGAGTGCCAATCAGAGTTAACTTTTAGACTGTTGACAATTTAAAAATATATTGAGTAATAGACGAAAGATATATGACTTGGAGTCTGAAAGCTAATATTGCCTCAGTGTATCAGATCTGCATCAGCAACAAAGAGGGTGGTATCACTGACTGTCCTGTGATTCTGTGCTTTCAAAGTCTTTTAAGCTAAATTCTAGCAAATAAAAGGAAAGTCTTGCCTTTTACAACCTCAGAACTTCTCAAAGCCCTTTACAGCCAATGCAGTACTGTTGTAATGTAGGAAACGCGGCGGCCAATTTGCGCACAGCAAGCTCCCACAAACAGTAATGAGATAATGACCGGATAATGGGCCAGATTTTGCCGTCAGCGGTGAAGGAATGGCGCTCGCCATTCACCTCACTGACAGCTGCCCATTTAAGGGGCTGCACGGCCCGTTCAAACGTCCGTGTGCGCGTGGTTTGTCCATTGAGAAAGCGGCCCTGCCCGGGAGCGTCAAAGACGGCCGCGTCGACCGCGCTGCTAAACGGGAACATTGAAGGAGACTTGCTCTAATCCGGCGTCTGGTTAAGCCGGCACCCACTGCGGGGGATCTGTGCCATCTGTGAGCAGGGAAACCTTCAACCAATCAGATTGAAGAATCCTCACTGAGACTCGTCGGGGTGAGAATTGGGTTTATTTGCACCTCTTGTTAGCGCCCCCCGGGGGGGGCGCAATGGGGGCACAAATCCCCTAGCGCCCGGGTGCGGTGCCGCTAACGCCTCCCGCAAAATTCAGTGGGAGGTTAGCGGCGGCGGCGGTAGCCGGTAGCATTCCGCAGCACTTCGCCGCCGGCAATGAGGTCATCACCGTGCGCAGCAACTCGCTCGCCTCCCGGCCGCAAACAATATGTCCGACAGGGTCAGGGGGCGATTTTGCAGCGGCGGCGGCATGAGTAAAAAGGGCCGGTGTCGGGCAGCCATTTTTCTGGGGCCGACTGCCAGCACCTGCCCCCTTTCCCCTTTTTTCCTTGGGGGTGTCGGCCGCGATCGCACAGCTCCTCTTGAGTGCCGAGCTGTTTTCATGGCACCCCGCTCCCCGGTGGTCCGGCAGGGCCCCGGCGCGCGCAGCGCTAGGCCCCTCCCCTTTAATTAGGGGAGGGAGGCCTGCAATGACGTGGCGCTATGTGCCGATGTGCGTGGTGCAGTTCCACGTAGCGCCGCGATATTCAGTTGTAGCGCCCCAAGAAGGAGGTGGAGCGCTTCCAGTACCCTCCAGTTTGGGGCACTACTACTGAATTTCCGGCGGAGGGGCGCTAAATTTTTCGGGACGCTAAAATTCGCGCCCCAAAAGGGGCGACACCCAATTTTCCCCCCCGCAGAGTCTAAACCAGGAAGTATAAACCAGTAATTATAAATTAGATTTAAATCATGTAGAGAAAACAAAATAAAGATTGGGAAAGAAAGATGGGATTAACAGAGAGAGATAAAAGAGAGAGAAAAACGAAAAAAAAATATTTAGAATTTTTTTTAAAATTTCCAACACTAATGAAATTCTGAAGGAATGAGACTCCACACTTATAAAATAAATTTCTCAGGGCCAGTGGAGGTTGTTATCAGACACTTACTCCCGAATGCACCAGCCCTAACTTTTTCAGCCGTCTTTAATGCGGAGCGAATGGGTAGGTTCCCCAGGTTCGCGCAATGGCAGTGATTTCAATGCCGAATATATCGGTGAGGATACAACAGCACATCCCATGGAGGAGCACGGTATCTCGGACAGCAACTTCCTGATTTCCGCGTTTAACTGCGCACATGTGGACGCCAGAAGTTGCTGTCCGATTTGCTCCGTTATAACGGCGATCGCTGTTAGCCTCACACTTCTTCTCATTGCAAATTCTGTGCCTATCTTTTTTTAGTGATGTTGGTTGAGGGATAAATATTGGCCCAGGAGACCGGGGAGAACTCCCCCCCTGCTCTTCTTCAAAAAATGCCACGGGATCTTTGACGCCCACCAGAGAGAGAGCAGACGAGGCCTCGGTTTAACGCCTCAACTGAAAGACGATTTGAGATTACAGACGGAGTTAAGTTGAGAGAGTAATGTGTGTTCTCAGATAAAGAGAGCTTTCTTGATTGCTTTCATAATCTGGGCCTGTGTGCCACACTTTTCAATCTTCTGAAGCAAAACGAAGCTGTATTTCACGGGAATAAAGTGGTCGTTAATCACCAATAAAATCTCATCTCACTAATATTGTATTCCATCAATTCATCTTTAACCAATAAGGCTCACTCGAGGTGTATTTTGTGAATAACCTACCATAACATCTTGTAATAGAGAAAATAGCCCCAATTTTAACTTGAGCCGTGAATCGGGCGGGAGGGCGAGGGCAGGTGACAATCTGTTCTGACCTCGGTAGGGCGAAACGCGGGAGATTTTAAACTCCCGGGCCTCATCTGCACCCGCTGGTGTACGGGGGTGCAATATCGAGCAGCAAGAGAACACTGTCAGGGGCCAAAAGAACGGTCCCTAACAGTCGGTAAGTCGATGGGGGAAGTACTGAGGGAGCGCTGCACTGTCGGAGTGGCAGTACTGAGGGAGTGCCGCACTGTCGGAGGGGCAGTACTGAGGGAGTGCCGCACTGTCGGAGAGGCAGTACTGAGGGAGCGCCGCACTGTCGGAGGGGCAGTACTGAGGGAGTGCGACACTGTCGGAGGTGGAGTACTGAGGGAGCGCCACACTGTCGGAGGGGCAGTACTGAGTGAGCGCTGCACTGTCGGAGGGGCAGTACTGAGGGAGCGCTGCACTGTCAGAGGGGCAGTACTGAGGGAGCGCTGCACTGTCGGAGGGGCAGTACTGAGGGAGCGCTGCACTGTCGGAGGGGCAGTACTGAGGGAGCGCTGCACTGTCGGAGGGGCAGTACTGAGGGAGCGCTGCACTGTCGGAGGGGCAGCACTGAGGGAGCGCCGCACAGTCGGAGGGGCAGTACTGGTTAATTATTGGTTAATTCCTCAGAGCTGCGTTTCATTTGGAGCAGAATATACACACTGAAAAGGGTTAATCTTTGTGTTAATAAGTTGATTGGTTGCTGCTATTTCCTGTTATTGTGATGATGCACTGGTCGCATTCATTGAGAAGCTGCTTCATGAGACGGTCACACAAGTGAAGGCAGCAAAGTGTGACATCTCCATTCAACTGTGGATTAAACAGATCTGATATGATGTGGCATATTATGAGCACATTCTTTGAAAAGGTGCCGGACTCCTTCTTTATATAGAATGGGCACATCTGGGAGTGGATTCATTTTCAGCAATCGTAATTGTATTGTAACTTGTTTACTTTGCTAATTTCAAGCATTACCTCAAGCACTTCCATGTCATGCTGCTTTCCCAAGAGAACAGGTTTAAGATCTACTTCCAGACCTCCAATTCTACTCTCTGACAAGCTAAGCATGCCCAAGATGTAACGTCTCAGTCTCTGTCTCTCTCGCTCTCTCTGTCTCTGTCTCTTTGTCTCTGTCTCTCTATCTCTCTGTCTGTCTCTCTGTCTCTCTCTCTGTCTCTCTCTCTCTCTGTCTCTCTCTCAGTCTCTCTCTCTCAGTCTCTCTATCTCTCTGGCTCTCTCTCTCTCTCTCTCTCTGTCTCGCTCTCTGTCTGTCTCTCTGTCTTTCTCTCTGTCTGTCTCTCTGTCTCTCTCTCTGTCTGTCTCTCTGTCTGTCTCTCTGTCTCTCTCTCTATCTCTGTCTCTCTCTTTGTCTCTCTGTCTCTGTCTCTCTATCTCTCTGTCTCTCTCTCTATCTCTGTCTCTCTCTTTGTCTCTCTGTCTCTCTCGCTGTCTCTCTCAGTCTCTCTCTCTCTGACTGTCTGTCTCTCTCTCTCTGACTGTCTGTCTCTCTCTCTCTGTCTCTCTCTGACTGTCTGTCTCTCTATCTCTCTGTCTCTCTCTCTCCTTGTGGGGAGGGATCTGGCCTCCACTTGGTGACAATCGGTTGAGACTGACAACTGAGCATATTGGAAACCTTGTGTATGAAGCTACAGATTGCCATGTTATGGTACAGTGCAGTGGAACTCAACAAACTACACTACCATGCTGCCCCCAGCACACAGAATGTATCATAGCTGTTGGGATGTGATAGTGAATGACACCTCGAATGGCTACTGAAGCCATGCTGTGTCAGTTTCTAGTAATACATTACAATAACAATAATGCTATAAAAGAATAAGTAGGAACAGGAGGAGGCCATTCAGCCCCCCGATCCTGTTCCGCCATTCAATTAGATCATGACTGTATCTTAACTCCATCTACCCGCCTTGGTTCCGTAACCCTAACAAAAATCTATCAAACTCAGTTTTGACATTTACAATTGACCCCCAGCCTCAACAGCTTTTTAGGGGAGAGAGTTCCAGATTTCCACCACCCTTTGTGTGAAGAAGTGCTTCCTGACATCACCCCTGAACAGCCTGGCTCTAATTTTAAGGTTATGCCCCCTTGTTCTGGACTCCCCCCACCAGAGGAAATAGTTTCTCTCTCTCTACCCCATCAAACCTTAAACACCTCGATTACATTGTTGGACCAGTATCTGCCTTGCCAGGAGTCAGAAGGTTGTGGGTTCAGGTCCCACTCCAGAGACTTGAGCAGAGAATCTAGACTGACACTCCCAGAGCAGTGCTGAGGGAGCACTGTCAGGGGCAGTACTGAGGGAGCGCTGCACTGTCGGAGGGTCAGTACTGAGGGAGCGCTGCACTGTCGGAGGGGCAGTACTGAGGGAGCACCGCACTGTCAGGGGCAGTACTGAGGGAGCGCTGCACTGTCGGAGGGTCAGTACTGAGGGAGCGCTGCACTGTCAGAGGGGCAATACTGAGGGAGCACTGCACTGTGGAAGGGGCAGTACTGAGGGAGCGCCGCACTGTCGGAGGGGCAGTACTGAGGGAGCGCCGCACTGTCGGAGGGGCAGTACTGAGGGAGCGCCGCACTGTCGGAGGGGCAGTACTGAGGGAGCGCCGCACTGTCGGAGGGGCAGTACTGAGGGAGCGCCGCACTGTCGGAGGGACAGGACTGAGGGAGTGCTGCACTGTCGGAGGGGCAGTACTGAAGGAGTGCCGCACTGTCGGAGGGGCAGTACTGAGGGAGTGCTGCACTGTCGGAGGGACAGTACTGAAGGAGTGCCGCACTGTCGGAGGGGCAGTACTGAGGGAGTGCTGCACTGTCGGAGGGACAGGACTGAGGGAGTGCTGCACTGTCGGAGGGACAGGACTGAGGGAGCGCCGCACTGTCGGAGGTGCCGTCTTTCGGACGAGACATTAAACTGAGCCCCTTAATCTTCTATACTAGAGGGGATACAAGCCTAGTCTATGCAGTCTGTCCTTATAATTTAACCCTTATTGGTTTCCTCTTGCTGTACTGCAAATCTGAAAATAACTTTTTTAGAACTAGGAAAAGGCCATTAACTGCAACAGCTTTGTTCATAGTTTTTAATGACACCAACCTGCTGTGAGTATTCAGTAAGATTACACTCCTGGTGTGGCACCTGACTCGACAGGACTGGCCGTCGGTGTACCCGAAACATTAGTAAAGTCCAACTGTAGTTTAAAAGAAATCTATCAGTGAATCAATGCATGGATATATTATGCCGATGATAAAATGCAGTGATATGCCTTCGCAGTGGACTGATTGCACTAAATGTGCTAGAATTTCCTTTTCAAGCCACCATTTTTTACAGTCGTATGAAGACAGCTGTAATAACTTGAAGCAATCTGATGTGGTTGGCTGACAGCTAATTTAAGGCCTTGCATATAAATACAAACACAAATGAGTGATTTGCCCAGGATACTGTATATTTCAGTGATTTGCCCAGGATACTGTATATTTCAGTGATTTGCCCAGGATACTGTATATTTCAGTGATTTGCCCGGGATACTGTATATTTCAGTGATTGGCCCAGGATAGTGTATATTTCAGTGATTTGCCCAGGATACTGTATATTTCAGTGATTTGCCCAGGATACTGTATATTTCAGTGATTTGCCCAGGATACTGTATATTTCAGTGATTTGCCCAGGATACTGTATATTTCAGTGTCGTGCAATCTACCCTGCTGGTTTCACAAGCACCCACACAGCTGCTTGGGGCTTAAGGGAGAATTTCTATTATAAATAGTTTGTTGAAAAATAGCACATAGCAATCTTTTTCCACTAATGTAGTAGCTGGGATCAGGGAGTGAGTTATATTCTACCTTTGTTGATTTTTTTTTTACATAGAATTACATAGAATTTACAGCACAGAAACAAGCCATTCGGTCCAATTGGTCTACACCGGTGTTTATCCCCCCCCCCGCCCCTCCTTCATCTCACCCCATGATGATGGCAGCCTTCTCACGGCCCACCCTGCTACGTGATTTTAGATCACAACTAATGTCGTCTCACAGGACACCGAACTTGTCCTTAAATCGACCTCCCGGTGACGGTAGCAAACCAAGCAAATCAAACAGTCCTCTCCAGGACCAAAGAAAACCACATGTAGGTCCAGCTGTCCCAATATGTCAACTTAACATCGAAGGCATCTCTTGTTCAAAATGCGAATACCTCGAGAGGTTACTGAAGAAACACAGCCTCGATGTCCTGGTGCTTGAAGAAACACAGCGTCGATGTCCTGGTGCTTGAAGAAACACACATCGAACACATCCACCAGTTCGACACAAGAGGACGTATCACAGGTTTTGACCCAATCGCTTTCAATAACCATCCCAAATATGGCCTGGCGTGCTCTGTCAAACAAGGCATCGAAGGCTGCACCGAACTCGAGCATACCAGGACTGCTGGAGTTTTCACCACAGCAATACACGTGGGTGAGTGAACAATCTCCGATGTCTACAAACCACCACTCGTACAGTGGCCTGACCCACCGCTCCCTCCTAGTCAACATCCATCATCCATCTCGGAGACTTTAATAGCCATCACACAATGTGGGGCTGCGCAGATGCCAACTATAATGGAGAAGCAATTGTACAGTGGGCTTCACTGGAGAATAAATTCCTCCTTTTTGACGCCAAAGGTCGAGGTACGTTTCATTCGTCAAGGTGGCGGAGAGAATATAACCCAGACTTATGTTTCCTCTCTGAAGACAGCAAAGGAAACCCAATCATCGCCTCCAGAACCGTTCTTGACGATTTCCCCAACAGTCAACACAGGCCCTCAATCATCAACATTGGCATCGAAATTCCTGTCGTTACATCAACACCGGAACCACGATGGAACTTCAAAAAAGCAGACTGGGAAACCTTCCAAAGGTCAGTTGGCACCAACATCAGGTGAATTCCACCAACCCACCGATGCCTTCAACAGATTAATCGGAATTATTAAAGCTGCCACAAACCGCAGCAGTATACCTCGGGGGTTTAGAAAGACATCGGGCTGGATTTTACCAATGGGGAGCTTTTGGAGGCGGGACTCCCACGTGCCGGGTTTTAGTCCCGCCTCCATCAACTTCTGGCCAACCCACGCTATTTTCCCTTGATTGACCTTGTTAAGCCCCAGCGGTTACAGGTGACGTTTCATCTGTCAAGAGTTTTTGACAGATGAAATGTCAGCCTTTGACGGCTCTGTGAAGCTGTCAAACACTGACAATCTGTCCTCTAAGTTCAGTCCTGTCACTCAGGCTGAGTTAGAGAACCCTCCTGAGCAGAAAGCAGAAGGCTGCCGCTTTTGACAGTTCAGCGGCCATTCTACTTTCTGTGCCAGTGAGCTGAGGGACTCCCGAGATCTGAAGGGAGGAAGCCTGCAGGAAGAAGTAAAGGTAAATAAAGCTTTTAAAACACTTTACACACACCAAACACACTTACCTCTGCACACTTGCACCCATCACTCACCTGCACACCAGACATCTCGGCCCCTCCGACCCCCGCAGACTCACGGCTCGCCTCGCTGACCCTGGCGAGGTTCGGAGCCGTCGGGAAGCCCACACTTTAGGTGGCAAAATAGGGATTCTCCAAAAAGCTGCATGTTAACTACCTGTTAACAGGCAGTTAATTGGCACTAATCCCCTTCCCGCCTCGGGGAGGCGGCTCCCAGCGCGGGTCGACTACCCGCCTCCTGGGAAGATGGCACGGAGGCGGGTTGGGGGTGGGATGGGTACCCGCCCCCAGATTCTGCCATTTTCCCGGCAGTCCCGCCTCCAAACCCGCCTCCCCAGGGCTGGCAAAATTCCCCCCCATATATTCCTTGTTGGACGGAAGAAAGTGAGGTTCTCTACCAGGAATATTCGCTGAACAAGAACCAGCCACAGCCACCGCAATGCTGGAATCCTTGAACTCGGCCAGACGTGAAAGGTGGAGGAGCCTTGTGGAGAAGACTAACTTCACTCACTCCAGCAGGAAAGCGCGGGCCCTGCTCCGTCAACCTGGCGGGGCAAACCCCGCCAATAAACACAGGACGACCATCAGAGCGGATGCCATTGCATCCCACTTGAGACAAACATCAAAGGCTCCGGTGGACAAAGAATTTCGACGCCAGGTGAAGCGGCAGCTTTCGACAAACTTGTTGGCGGCACCAAGATCATCAACGATGTCTGATCCATTCACCTTGGACGAACCAAACGCAGCGCTGTCGACAACCAAATCTGGAAAAGCTGCTGGTCCAGATGGTGTTTACCCCGAATTCCTAAAAGCACTGGGACCCAAAGCGAAGTGATGGTTGACCTCCTTCTCCGAGGTACTGGCAACCGGTAAAATTCCACCTATTTGGAGGGAGACCAAAATAATTGCCCTCCTGAAGCAGGGGAAGAATGCTTGTGAAGCCTCCAGCTACCGCCCGATCTCCTTACTTTGCACTTGTTATAAAGTGCTGGAGAGGCGACTACTCCACAGACTGGCCCCCATCATCGAGCGAACCATTCCTAAGGAGCAAGCAGGCTTCCAGAGCGGCCGTAACTGCTGCGACCAAGTGGGAGCTTTAACAACGCACATCGAAGCAGGCTTCCAGCGCCAGCTCAAGACCGCCGTCGCACTCGTGGACCTGTCAGCGGCGTATGACACAGTATGGAAGCATGGACTGCTTTTCAAGCTCTCCACCATTTTACCCTGCAGAACAACGATCAACCTTCTCAACTCCACGCTTAGCAACCGACGCTTCCGTGTGTATTCTGGCAACAAGAAGAGCAGATATAGGACATTAAACAAAAACAGAAAATTCTGGAGACACTCAGCAGGTCAGGCAGCATCTGTGAAGAGAGAAACAGAGTTCACGTTTCAGGTCGATGACCTTTCGTCAGAACTGGAAAAAAGCAGGAAATGGAACAGATTTTTAAGTGTAGGAGCTGGAAAAGGGGGGAGGGGATGAAAGAACAAAAGGGAAGGTCTGTGATAGGATAGAAGGCAGGAGAGGTTAAGAGACATTAAGAGATATTCAAGGCAAAAGGAGATGGTAATGGGACAGGTTAAGAAACAAAGGATGGCTCGATGAAGTGTAAATTGCACTGGCAGAATGGAAGACAGCTGCCATGTGGGAGAGAAGAAAAGACACAAACAAAAGGTGTGGATAAAAAATATATATACGATAGGGGCCGAGGTTATAATCTGAAATTGTTGAACTCTATATTGAGTCCAGAGGGCTGTAAAGTGCCTAATCGAAAGATGAGGTGCTGTTCCTCGAGCTTACACTGAGCTTCAGTGGAACAATGCAAGAGGCCGAGGACGGTGAGGTCAGAGTGGGAGTGGAGCGGAGAATTAAAGTGACAGGCGACCGGAAGCTCGGGGTCCCCCTTACGGACTGAACGGAGGTGTTCCGCAAAGCAGTCACCCAATCTGTGTTTGGTCTCCCCAGTGTAGAGGAGACCGCATCGTGAGCAGCGAATACAGTATACTAAATTGCAGGAAGTACAAGTAAATTGCTGTTTCACCTGGAAGGGGTGTTTGGGGCCCTGGACAGTGGGAAGGGCGGGGAGGTATAAGGGCATGTGTTGCATCTCCTGTGCTTGCACGGGAAGGTGCCGGGCGAAGGGGAAGGGGTGTTGGGGGTGATAGAGGAGTGTACTAGGGTGTCGCGGAGGGAGCGGTCCCTTCGGAATGCTGAAAGCGGAGGTGAGGGGAAGATGCGTTTGGTGGTGAGATCACGCTGGAGGTGGCGGAAATGGCGGAGGATGATCCGGTGAATGTGAAGGCTGGTGGGGTGAAAGGTGAGGACAAGGGGAACTCTATCGTGGTTCCGGGAGGGAGGGGCATGGGTGAGAACAGAAGTGCGGGAGATAGAACGGACACGGTCGAGGGCCGTGTCAACCACAGTAGTGGGGAATCCTCGGTTGAGAAAAAGGAAGACATGTCGGAAGCACTGGTATGGAAGGTGGGATCGTCAGAGCAGATGCGGCGGAGACGGAGAAACTGGGAGAATGGAATAGAGTCCTTACAATAGGCGGGGTGGGAGGAAGTGTAGTCCAGGTAGCTGTGTGAGTCAGTGGGCTTGTAGTGAATGTTTGTCAATAACCTATCCCCAGAGATGGAGACGGAGAAGTCGAGGAAGGGAAGGGAAGAGTCGGAGATGGACCATGTGAAGGTGAGGGGAGGGTGGAAATTGGAAGCAAAGTGAATGAAATTATCTAGTTCAGGGCGAGAGCAGGAAACGACACCGATACAATCATCAATGTACCGGAAAAAGAGGTGAGGGAGGGGACCTGAGTAGGACTGGAACAAAGAATGTTCCACATATCCCACGAAAAGGCAGGCATAGCTAGGAACCATGCGGGTACCCATAGCAACACCTTTAATTTGGAGGAAGTGAGTAGAGTCAAAGGAGAAGTTGTTCAATGTGAGAACAAGTTCAGCCAGGCGGAGGAGGGTGGTGGTGGATGGGGACTGGTTGGGCCTCTGTTCAAGGAAGAAGTGGAGCGCCCTCAGGCTATCCTGGTGGGGGATGGAGGTGTAGAGGGATTGGACATCCATAGTGAAAAGGAGGTGGTTGGGGCCAGGAAACTGGAAACTGTTAAAGTGGCGGAGGGCGTCGGAAGAGTCGCAGATGTAGGTGGGAAGAGACTGGACAAGGGTAGAAAAAATAGAATCGAGATAGGAAGAGATAAGTTCCGTGGGGCAAGAACAGGCTGAAACGATGGGTCTACCGGGGCAGTCCTGTTTGTGGATCTTGGGAAGGAGGTAGAAGCGGGCTGTGTGGGGTTGGGGAACTATGAGGTTGGCGGCTGTGGAGGGAAGATCTCCAGATGAGATGAGGTCAGTGACGGTCTTGGACACGGTGGCTTGATGTTCGGTAGTGGGGTCATGGTCCAGGCGGAGGTAGGAGGAGGTGTCGGAGAGTTGGCGTTCAGCTTCCGCTAGGTAGAGGTCGGTTCGCCAAACAACAACAGCACCACCCTTGTCAGCAGGTTTAATGACAATGTCGGGGTTGGATCTGAGAGAATGGAGTGCTGCAAGTTCAGAGGGAGGTAGGTTGGAGTGAGTGAGGGGAGCAGAGAAATTGAGACGGCCGATGTCACGCCGGCAGTTTGCAATGAAAAGATCTAGAGAGGTTAAGAGGCCAGAGGGAGGGGTCCAGGTAGAACAAGAATTCTGAAAGCGGGAGAAAGGGTCAGCCGTGCGGGGGGACATTAAATAATGGACTCCCACAGGGTTCTGTCCTGGAACCCATGTTATTCAACGTTTACACCAGTGACCTGCCCGAAACAGAGTCCCACAAGTTCTTATACGCTGACGACATTGCCTTCGCCACGCAAAACATGAATTTGTCCATCACCGAGGAGACCCTAACCAGTGATTTACAGAGGATGGAGGCCGGCTTCCACCAATGGTGACTTCGGCCAAACTCGCAAAAGACCGTCACCTCGACCTTCCACCTCAACACCCATCAAGCAAACCAAGCTTTGGAAGTCTCCTCCTGCGGTGCAGAGGTAAATCATGCCCAAAACCCTCCTATTTAGGAGTCCCGCTCGATTGCACCCTGTCGTATAGACAACATCTCCAGAACTTTGGGAAGAAACTAAAGAGTAGGGTCAACTTGATCCAGAAACTCACCGGATCCACATGGGGAGCAGATGCTCAAACCCTCTGTACAGCAGCACTCGCCCTGGTGTACTCTACAGCGGAGTACTGCTCTCCGGCATGGCTATCGAGTCCGCATTTCAAATCTGTTGATGTCCAGCTCAATTCTACTATGTGAATTATCACCAGTATGCTTTTATCGACACCGACACCTTGGCTGCCTGTGCAACCGCTACACCAGCAAAGACATGCCGATCCAGGCAGACTTGAACAACCTACCACCAACCCGTCTCAAATCTAGAAGGCCTCTTTGGACCGTCGCCGAAGCCCTTCAGCGATCCCCCTTCAGCCTTGATGACCGATGGCGAAATGCTTGGAGGAACTGCGACATATGGAATGGATTCCTTATAGAGGACCCCACAGTACAACCTGAAGGATCAAACCTTCCTCGCAAACCATGGACAACCGTCAACCACCTCAGAACCGGTCATGGTAGATGCTGCCACCTTCTCCATCGATGGAAGATTAAAGCATCCTCATCATGCGACTGTGAGCTCCTGATCAGACCCTGGAGCACATCATTGAGCACTGCCCTCAGAGGAAATTCACAGGCAGCCGACAAGATGTTGCACCGGAAGCTTTGGCCTGGATATCTGACTTAGATATTGACATCTGATTGCTTTGCTACTACCATACAAAAGAAGAAGACCTCACCCCATCAGCATATCCTTCTATTCCTTTCTCCCTCATGCACTTATCCAGCTTCCCCTTAAATACATCTCTGCTCTTCGCCTCGACCACTCCCTGTGGTAGTTAGTTCCACATTCTCACCACTCTCTGGGTAAAGAAGTTTCTCCTGAATTCCCTACTGGATTTATTTAGTGAGAAGTCGCACAACACCAGGTTATAGTCCAACAGCTTTATTTGAAATCACAAGCTTTTGGAGCGCTGCTCCTTCGTCAGGTGAAGTGAAGAAATACATGAAGGTATTCCTTCACTTCCCCTGACGAAGGAGCAGCAGCTCCGAAAGCTTGTGATTTCAAATAAAGCTGTTGGACTATAACCTGGTGTTGTGCGACTTCTCACTTTTGTCCACCCCAGTCCAACACCGGCATCTCCGCATCATGGATTTATTGGTGACTATCGTATATTTATGGCCCCTAGTTTTGGTCTCCCCCACAAGTGGAAACATCCTCTCGATGGCCACCCTATCAAACCTTTCCATAATTTTAAAGACCTCTATCAGGTCACCCCTCAGCCTTCTCTTTTCTAGAGAAAAGAGCCCCAGCCTGTTCAATCTTTCCTGATAGTTACAACCTCTCAGTTCTGGTGTCATCCTTTTAAATCTATTTGCCCTTTCTCCAGTGCCTCTACATCCTTTCTGTAATATGGAGACCAGACCAGGTGCTCCAAGTGTGGTCTAACCGAGGTTCTATATAAGTTTAACATAACTTCTCTGCTTTTGAATTCTATTCCTCTAGAAATTCTATTCTTCTAGACTTGAGAAACAAAGTAACTCACCGGTTTGCAAGTCGTAGCGGTGGATGAATTCTGTTCAAATATTTCTTAGCTCCGCAGGCCATGTACATTCTTGTGTAACACCGATCTGGAGGTATCACTTCCCACAACATATTCTTCTGTGGGAGGTAACAACCATATCAATTTAGTGGCTGAGGAACTGGCACCAACATAAGAACATAGGGGGCTAAATTCGGTTGATTTGCGCCTCCCGTTAGTGCCCTAAGAGGGTGCTAATGGGGCGCAAATCAACTAACGCCTGGGCGCGGCACCGCTAACGCCTCCCGCAAAATTCAGCGGGAGGTTAGTGGCGGCGCTGCGCCGCCAGTGATGATGTCATCGCTGTGCACAGCGCCCCGCTCACGCCCTGGATGTAATATTGGGTGGTGCCCCCGACTTACCGCCGGACGCTATGTCCGCCGGGGTCAGGGGAGCCTACCTGTGGCTAGTTAAAGGGGAGGTGGCAGGCCCTTTAATGAGGGGAGGAAAGCCTGCAGTACCGCGACGCGACATGCCGCAGAGCGTGGCGCTGCGGCACGTAGCGCCGCGCTATTGGCTCGCAGCGCCCCAAGAGGGATGCTGGGCGCTTCCAGTAGCGCCCCTCCTCCCTCTCGGGGTGCTACCTGGGAAAATCGGCTACGGGGGTGCTAACTTTTTGGGGCGCTACCCAATTTTTACTCCATAAGAAATAGGAGCAGGAGTCAACCATTTGGCCCCTCGAGTCTTCTCCGCTATTTGATAAGATCATGGCTGATCTTCAACCTCAACTCCACTTCCCGCCCGACCTCCATATCCCTTGATTCCCAAAAATCTATCGATCTCTGTCTTGAATATACTCAACGACTGAGCCTCCACAACACTCTGGGGTAGAGAATTTCAAAGGTTCACCACCCTCTGAGTGAAGAAATTCCTCCTCATCTCAGTCCTAAATGGCCGACCCGTTATTCTTCAGACTGTGACCCCTGGTTCTAGACTCCCCAGCCAGGGGAAATCTCCTCTCAGCATCTACCCTGTCAAGCCCTCTATGTTTCAATGAGATCACCTCTCATTCTTTTAAACTCCCGTGAATATAGGCCTCATAGGACAATCCCCCATCCCAGGAATCAATCTAGTGAACCTAGTGAACTATGTGTTTGTTAGGTGAGGCACGTTAATGCAACTTTGCTTTTACAAAATATGTGACTTCATGAAGATCTTCATTAAGCAGCCTCTTGTTCTCTTTGTACCCCAGGCAGGATGTGGCTCTGAGTTCGTGATGTAGAGTCTGAACCTGCAACATGGCAATGAAATTCTGTCTTGTTGATGTGAAAGTGCCAGTTGGAAACACATTTAAATTGCTTCATTAATATTTATTCATGAAATGCCACTTCATGATGCAGAATAAAATAGGTGCAAGTCCTAATGCGCTTCTCAAAAATAAACCACAGCCCAGTGTATTTATTCGCTTTCCCATTTCAAATGTTTTATGATTTGCTTTCTGCTGCACCTGATCCCTTATAGCCTGTTATTCCTCTTTACTGCCCTACTATTTCTTGTCTTTCTAAGAGTGCACTTTGTTGTTGTTAAGACTATTCTAAAGTACGTTGTGAAGGCCGTCCCTTCCCATCATGACTTTCTTGTACCAACTGAGGACAGTTGATGTGCAAGTCCCGCTCACCCATCACCCTGTGTGCTCGCTGACCTACACTGGCTCCATCAACGTCTAGCACGCATCAGTTTTAAAATTCTCATCCTTATGTTCAAATCCCTCCATCGCCTCGCCCCCCTCCCTATCCCTGTCTTCTTCTTCTTAGGCAGTCCCTCGGAACTGAGGATGACTTGCTTCCACATTAAAAATGAGTTCTCAGGTGACTGATGAGTCCAATGCGGGACCTACAGTCTCTGTCACAGGTGGGGCAGACGGTGGTTGAAGGGGCGGGTGGGTGGGGTGCTTGGGTTGACGTGCGCTCCTTGCGATGCCTGCACTTGGCTTCCGCTTGCTCCCGGCGAAGAGACTCGAGGTGTTCGGCGCCTTCCCGGATGCTTCTCCTCCACTTTGTGCGGTCTTAGGCCAGGGATTCCCAGGTGTCGGTGGGGATGTTACACTTTTTCAAGGAAGCTTTGAGGGTGTCCTTGAGGCGTTTCCTCTGCCCACCTGGGGCTCTCTTGCCGTGCCGGAGCTCCGAGTAGCGCGCTTGTTTTGGGAGTCTCGTATCGGGCATGCGGACAATGTGACCCGTCCATCGGAGCTGATCGAGCGTGGTCAAAGCTTTGATGCTGGGGACGTTGGCCTGAGCAAAAACACTGACGTTGGTTCGCCTATCCTGCCAATGGATTTGCAGGATCTTGCGGAGGCAGCATTGGTGGTACCTCTCCAATGCTTTGAGGTGCCTGCTGTACATGGTCCATGTCTCTGAGGCATACAGCAGGGTGGGTATCACTGCTGCTCTGTAGACCATGAGCTTAGTGCCGGGTTTGAGGTCCTGGTCTTCAAACACTCTCTTCCTCAGGCACCGAAGGCTGCACTGGCACACTGAAGGCGGTGTTGGACTTCGTTGTCGACCTGTAACCTCCTCCAGTCCTACAACCCTCCGGGATCTCTGCGATCCCCCAATTCTAGCCTCTTGCACATCCCTGATTTTAATCGCTCCTTCAGCCGCCTGGGCCCCAAGCTCTGGAATTCCCTCCCTAAACCTCTCCGCCTCTCTCTCCTCCTTTAAGATGCCCCTTAAAAGCTACCTTTACGGCCAAGCTTTTGGTCACCTGTCCTAAGGTCTCCTTATGTGGCTCGGTGTCAAATTTTGTTTGATAATCGCTCCTGTGAAGCACCTTGGGACGTTTTACTACGTTAAAGGCGCTATATAAATGCGAGTTGTTGTTGTTTCCTTACATAGGACAAATGTGGGTGTAACATGTCGTCACCACCTCTGTGTGTGACTGTGATTGACAAAGCCACTATCATTTAGTTTAAGGTTAGCTGTTACTCTTTGTTGTGCATGTCTGTGATGCCTTATCCCTTACAATCTTTATTGCTTCACACTGCAGTCAATTTAGCTATTGACTCACACATCCCCCAGCTGTGCTAAAAGCCTCTCTACAACAGCTGTGTGTCTTTCTGAAGTGTGTTTTATCCAACAGCTCTCCAGCTCAATGTTGCATGATTCTACACGCGTCTATCCTTACACACACTCTTAACCGCACCCCCCCCCCCCCCCCCCGCCCATAAATGTCCATTGAACTTAGGAACAGGAGGAGGCCACTCAGCTCCTCAAGCCTGTTCCACCATTCAATTAGATCATGGCTGATCTGTATCTTAATTCATTTACCCACCTTGGTTCCGTAGCCCTTAATACCCTTACCCAACAAAAATCTATCGATCTCCGTTTTGAAATTTTCAATTGACCCCCAGCCTCAACAGCTATTTTGGGGGAGAGAGTTCCAGATTTCCACCACCCTTTGTGTGAAGAAGTGCTTCCTGACATCAGCCCTGAATGGACTGGCTCTAATTTTAAGGTTGTGCCCCCTTGTTCTGGACTCCCCCCACCAGAGGAAATAGTTTCTCTCTCTCTACCTCTTCGAATCCTTTAATCATCTTAAACACCTCAATTAGATCACCCCTTAATCTTCTAAACTCGAGGGAATGCAAACCTAGTCTATGCAACCTGTCCTCGTAATTTAATCCTTTTAGCCCTGGTATTTCTGGCCTCTTCACGAGGGTAAGCGCCTTAGTTGAACCCTGCCCACCCCACCTGCCATCGCGATGTAAAGTAGGAAACCTACTCCTGACTGAAACCATCTGCAGGAGTCTGCAGCACAGGTTCTTCGGGGGACACCTCAGAACTCAGGCTGGGATGTGTCATCTATTGGTTTTCAGTGCTGGGCGCCAGACTTTAGGAAGGATGTGAAGGTTGAGAGGGTGCAGAAAAGATTTACGCGAATGATTCCAGGGATGAGGGACTTCAGTTACGTGGATAGATTGGAGAAGCTGGGCTTGTTCTCCTTAGAGCAGAGAAGGTCGAGAGGTGATTTGATAGAGGTGTTCAAAATCATGAGGGGTCTGGACAGAGTAGATAGAGAGAAACTGTTCCCATTGGCAGATGGGTCGAGAACCAGAGGGAACAGATTTAAGATGATTGGCAGAAGATCCAAAGGCGACATGAGGAAAAACTTTTTTACGCAGCGAGTGGTTATGATGTGGAATGCGCTGCCTGAAAGGGTGGTGGAGGCAGATTCAATTGTGGCTTTCAAAAGGGAATTGGATAAGTACCTGAAGGAAAAAAATTTGCAGGGCTACGGGGAAATGGCGAGGGGAGTGGGACTAGCTGAAGTGCTCTTGCAGAGAGCTGGCACGGGCTCAACGGGCCGAATGCCCTCCTAGAAACATAGAAGATAGGAGCAGGAGTAGGCCATTCGGCCCCTCGAGCCTGCTCCGCCATTTAATGAGATCATGGCTGATCATCCAAATTCAGTACCCTGTCCCTGTTTTCTTCCCATATCCCTTGATCCCTTTAGCCTTAAGAAATATATCTAACTCCTTCTTGAATATATTTAATGAATTGGCCTCAACTGCCTTCTGTGGTAGAGAATTCCACAGGTTCACCACTCTCTGGGTGAAGAAATTCCTCCTCATCTCAGTCCTAAATGGCTTACCCCTTATCCTTAGACTGTGACCTCTGGTTCTGGACTCCCCCGCCATCGGGAACATCCTTCCTGCATCTAGTCTGTCTAGTCCTGTTAGAATTTTATAAGTTTCAATGAGATCCCCTCTCATTCTTCTAAACTCTAGCGAATATAAGCCCAATCGACCCAATCTCTCCTCATACGTCATTCCTGCCATCCCAGGTATCAGTCTGGTGAATCTTTGCTGCACTCCCTCCATGGCAAGAACATCCTTCCTCAGATAAAGCGACCAAAACTGCACACAATACTCAAGATGTGGTCTCACCAAGGCCTTGTACAACTGCAGCAAGACATCCTTGCTCCTGTACTCGAATCCTCTCGCTATGAAGGCCAACATACCATTTGCCTTTTTAACCGCCTGCTGCACCTGCATGCTTACCTTCAGCGACTGGTGCACAAGGACTCCCAGATCTCGTTGCACTTCCCCTTTTCCCAATCTATTGCTGTTCAGATAATAATCTGCCTTCCTGTTTTAGCCACCAAAGTGGATAACCTCGCATTTATCCACATTGGGCCGAAAATTGATCCCGGGACGCGAGAGTACGCACTGCATACTCTCGCGTATTCCCACTCCAATTGCCGGTTTTCTGCATGCCCTGCGCATGCGCTGAAAACCGGCAATTGCTCTTCCGAAAAGGGGGCGGGGCCGGAGTGCATCGCGTGCGCGCTACAGGCTGCGCGCACGCTGTGCACTTCATGCTTTGCACGCGCAGGTAAGTACTGAAGATTTTGGAAATGTAAAAAGGAGGAGTAAGACCCGCTTTTAAGAAGGTAAGTAGTGAATTAAGTATTTTTTTGAATTTTTTTTTACAGGTATATCTTTTTTATAGACTTTAAAGACAGGTAAGTTTATTTTTATAACTTTTTAAAAGATTTTAAATTTTTTCAAAAATTTAATTTTTTATTTAAAATGGTTAATTTAATTAACTATACTTATTTTATTAATGTGATGGTTTTTTTTTTTAATTTAATTGAGGTTTAGCTGTTATTTTGGGGGGGTGTAAGATTCATAAGTCTCTCAGCCATGCTGTGAGACTTATGAATGGAAGATGGTGTGCTGCCATTGGCTCTAACTGAGTCACGTGATCCCACAGCTCGCACGAATTAACTACGCCGCTGGGATACGCAAGCCCAGCACAGCTGATGTCTGGAACATCAATTTCGTGCGAGCTGGATCAGAAAAAGCATAAGCGAGGTGAGACATCGCGGGAAAGGCTTACCCCCGCGGGAACAGAGCGAGATCAATTTCTGGGCCATTATACTGCATCTGCCATGCATCTGCCCAATCACCCAACCTGTCCACATCACACTGGAGTTTCTCTGCATCCTCCTCACAGCACACACGCCCACCCAGCTTTGTGTCATCTGCAAACTTAGAGATATTACATCTAGTTCCCTCGTCTAGATCATTAATATATATTGTGAATAGCTGGGGTCCTAGCACCAATCCCTGCAGTACCCCATTAGTCACTGCCTGCCACTCGGAAAAAGACCCATTTATTCCAACTCTTTGCTTCCTGTCTGCCAACCAGTTCTCTGTCCAAATCAGTACCTTACCCCCAATCCCATGTGCTTTAACTTTGCACGCTAATCTCTTATGCGGGACCTTATCGAAATCCTTCTGAAAGTCCAAATAAACCACATCCACTGGTTCTCCCTTATCTATTCTACCAGTTACATCCTCAAAAAATTCCAGTAGATTAGTCAAGCATGATTTACCTTTTGTAAATCCATGTTGACTTTGTCCGATCCTGTCACTGTTTTCCTTCTGTGCTGTAACCATTCTATGATTCTATTCTATGAGTCTAGTGCCGATTATCAAACACGAATGAAGCCAGCAATGAGTCGACTTTAATATACAGGTGTATTGTGACCAGCCGTTCAGCCACCTGCATACTGTGCTCATCCCAGGTGTGAGAGATGGAATATATGCGTAATTTAGAAGCATCTGTTTAGGCTGTCCCAGCAGCTTGCATTATTAAATATAATTTCACAATGTGTATTCCATGTCAAGCCTAACGAATATCGTTGCCTGGTCTTTGAGCTGTCATCCTTAATCAGTGTGAATGGCCATTATAGAAAGAAAGACTTGCATTTATATAGCACCTTTCACGACCACCGGACATCCCAAAGTGCTTTACAGCCAATGAAGTACTTTTGCAGGGTAGTTGTAATGTTGGAAACGCGGCAGCCAATTTGCGCACAGCAAGGTCCCACACACAGCAATGTGATAATGACCTAGATAATCTATTTTTAGTGATGTTGGTCCCAGGACACCAGGGAGAACTCCCCTGCTTTTCTTCAAAATAGTGCCTTGGGATCTTTTACGACCACCTGAGAGAGCAGACGGGGCCTCGGTTTAAGGTCTCATCTGAAAGACAGCACCTCCGACAGTGCAGCACTCCCTCAGTACTGCACTGGGAGTGTCAGCCTAGATTTTGTGCTCAAGTCTCTGGAGTGGGGCTCGAGCCCAAGACCGTCGGACTCAGAGGCGAGAGTGCTGCCCACTGAGCCACGGCTGACACTGTAGCCTTGCTTTGCTTTGTATTATATAGCAGGACTATTGGAATGTTTTGTCATTATTATAGCAGACCAATTACTGATACCAGCGGACTAGTGCTTAGTGCCTTTGTGTGACAGTGTCCTCTGTCTGCTGTTTTAACACGGGTGTTAACTTGCTAACTTTAAATGAATTAATGCCTCCACTAAAATAGTGGACAAAGAAATATTCAAATATGTCAAATATTCTAGTTCACCAGCATTGGCAGCGTAAGGAACAAACATGTTCACCCTGTAAAATGACCTGAGTAGATAACAGCCTTGATTTGTGTCTTTCAACAAGATGTTGTGGAGTTTCTCACCATGAATTTCCTCAGCGATTCTCCGTCTCCATCGCTGTAACATATAACAGCAGAGTGGGACAATCTCCGAGGAACGTCACCCTCTTTCTATATCAACTACAGTTCCTCTGTGAACTTCTCAAGGCCGTGTTAAACTGTACTAGTACAACTGTATTAAAAGCCACTAGTTTGAATCATAAAATCATAGAATCATACAGCACAGAAGGAGGCCTTTCGGCCCATTGTGCCTGTGCCGGCTCTTTGAAAGAGCTCTCCAATTAGTCCCACTCCCCCCTGCTCTTTCCCCAGAGTCCTGCAAATTTCTCCCCTTCAAGTATTTATCCAATTCCCTTTTGAAAGTTACTATTGAATCTGCTTCCACCGCCCTTTCAGGCAGCGCGTTCCAGATCACGACAACTCGCTGTGTAAAAATAATTCTCCTTATCTCCCCTCTGGTTCTTTTGCCAATTATCTTCAATCTGTGTCCTCTGGTTACCGACCCTCCTGCCACTGGAAACAGTTTCTCCTCATTGACTCTATCGAGACCAACCCCAGTTTCTCCAGTCTCTCCACAAAACTGAAGTCCCTCATCCCTGGTACCATTCTAGTCAATCTCCCCTTAACCTTCTCTGCTCCAAGGAGAATGACCTTAGTTTATTCCTAGTAAGAGTGTGAGGTCATCAATTATGCAGTAAATCTCCTTTGCACCCTCTCCAAGGCCTTGACATCCTTCCTAAAGTGTGGTGTAGTGTAGAATTGGACACAATACTCCAGCTGAGGCTGAACCCAGTGATTTGTAAAAGTTTAGCTGCTAGTTGCCTGAGATAACTAACTGCACAGTGCATGCTGTGGGGTCAGGTCGGAACCAGTTCCACCAGAAGGCCTGAAATAACCCCACTATTTAAGAAAGGAGGGAGAGAGAAAACGGGGAACTACAGACCAGTTAGCCTGACATCAGTTGTAGGGAAAATGCTAGAATCTATTATTAAGGACGTGGTAACAGGGCACTTAGAAAATAATAATAGGATTGGGCAGAGTCAACACGGATTTATGAAAGGGAAATCGTGTTTGACAAATCTGTTGGAGTTTTTTGAGGCTGTAACTAGCAGAATAGATAAGGGGGAACCAGTGGATGTGGTGTATTTGGATTTTCAGAAGGCATTCGATAAAGTGCCACACAAGAGGTTATTAAACAAAATTAGGGCTCATAGGATTGGGGGTAATATACTTGCATGGATTGAGGATTGGTTAATGGGCAGAAAACAGAGAGTAGGAATAAACGGGTTGGCAGGCTGTAACTAGTGGGGGACCGCAAGGATTAGTGCTTGGGCCTCAGCTATTCACAATCTACATCAATGATTTGGATGAGGGGAGCAAATGCAATATATCCAAATTTGCTGATGATACAAAGCTGGGTGGGAATGTAAATTGTGAGGAGGATGCAAGGAGGCTTCAAGGGGATATAGACAGGCTAAGTGAGTGGGCAAGAACATGGCAAATGGATATAATGTGGAGAAATGTGAAGTTATCCACTTTGGTAGGAAAAATAGAAAAGCAGAGTATTTTTTAAATGGTGAGAGATTGGGAAATGTTGGTGTTCACAGGGACCTGGGTGTCCTTGTACATGAATCACTGAAAGTTAACATGCAGGTACAGCAAGCAATTAGGAAAGCAAATGGTATGTTGGCTTTTATTACAAGAGGATTTGAGTATAAGAGTAAAGATGTCTTACTGCAAGTATATAGGCTCCTGGTGAGACCACACCTGGAGTATTGTGTACAGTTGTGGTCTCCTTCCCTAAGGAAGGATATACTTGCCATAGAGGGAGTGCAACGAAGGTTCACCAGACTGGTTCCTGGGATGGGGGGATTGTCCTATGACGAGAGATTGAGTAGACTAGGCCTATATTCTCTAGAGTTTAGAAGAATGAGAGGTGATCTCATTGAATCATACAAATTTCTTACAGGGCTTGACAGGGTAGATGCAGGGAGGATGTTTCCCCTGGCTGGGGAGTCGAGAACCAGGGGTCACAGTCTCAGGATAAGGGGTCGGCCATTTAGGACTGGGATGAGGAGAAATTTCTTCACTCAGAGGGTGGTGAATCTTTGGAATTCTCTACCCCAGAGGGCTGTGGAGGCTCAGTCGTTGAGTATATTCAAGACACAGATCGATAGATTTTTGGATATTAAGGGAGTCAAGGGATATGGGGATAGTGCAGGAAAGTGGAGATGAGGTAGAAGCTCAGCCATGATCTTATTGAATGACGGAGCAGGCTCGAGGGGTCGAACGGCTCACTCCTGCTCCTATTTCTTATGTTCTTTAAGGCAGTTAAGAGAGCTGGCAGACATCCAGAAGAGCAGACGATGAGACTTTGTAAAAGAGCGACTCAGCTATTTACTCTGTCAAGCACGTGTACAGCAGCAAGTCTCACTTTGATGGAGGAGCCGGTCGAGAGGCTACAGCGGGTGGGCTAATGACCTCCTGAGGAATCCGCTACGACTCCAGACAATGTGTCTTGTGCGGGTGACAGTGGCACTTTGCCCGGAGTGACTCAGCACCAATCCATGCCTCATCAAAGCAGCCAGAAATGGATTGTGCCCTTTCATTGAACCAAAACCTGCAGCCAAAGAGCAGCATCAAAGAGCTGTCAGCAATTGGTGAAAGGTGTGGATGCGGGGAGGATGTTTCCACTGATGGGTGAGACTAGAACTGGGGGGCATAATCTTAGAATAAGGGGCTGCCGTTTCAAAATTGAGATGAGGAGAAACTTCTTCACTCAGAGGGTAGTAAATCTATGGAATTTGCTACCTCAGAGAGCTGTGGAAGCTGCGACATTAAATAAATTTAAAACGGAGATAGACAGTTTCCTAGCTGATAAGGGAATTAAGGGTTATGGGGAGCGGGCAGGGAAGTGGACGTGAGTCTAGGTTCGGATCAGCCATGTGGCGGAGCAGGCCCGAAGGGTCGTATGGCCTACTCCTGCTCCTACTTCTTATGTTCTTATCATCTTATGATTATGGTGGCAGCACCAAACTTTATTTTGGCAAAGCCGAGTAATCTCAGGAGCCAAGATCCGCAGTATGTTGCTGTCGATGCAGTCAGTGAAGACCTGCACCCTCGGAATCCTTCAAAACAAAAAGCTGGCAGTGTCTCCTACTAGCACTGTCGCAGCCCAGCCACTATGGTTGGCAGCTGTATGTGTTTATGATTATAGTCAGTCTACAATCATTCTGACCATCACCGTTTCTAGATTATGCTTTACCGATGCTGCTGTACTAGTTTAAAAAAAAAGACTCCCATTTCTACAGCGCCTTTCACAACCTCCGGACGTCCCAAAGTGCTTTACAGCCAATGAAGTATTTTTGAAGTGTAGTCACTGTTGTAATGTAGGAAACGCAGCAGCCAATTTGCGCACAGCAAGCTCCCACAAACAGCAACGTGATAATGACCAGATAATCTGTTTTTTTTAAGTATTGTTGATTGAGGGATAAATGTTGGCCCCAGGACACTCGGGAGAACTCCCCTGCTCCTCTTTGAAATAGTGCCATGGGGTCTTTTCCATCCACCTGAGAGGGCAGACGGGGACTTGGTTTACGAGGGGCTGTACTGAGGGAACGCTGCACTCTCAGAGGGTCAGTACTGAGGGAACGCTGCACTGTCGGAGGGTCAGTACTGAGGGAACGCTGCACTCTCAGAGGGTCAGTACTGAGGCAGTGCTGCACTGTCGGAGGGGCAGTACTGAGGGAGGGCTGCACTGTCGGAGGGGCAGTACTGAGGGAGCGCCGCTCTGTCGGAGGGGCAGTACTGAGGGAGCGCCGCACTGTCGGAGGGGCAGTACTGAGGGAGCGCTGCACTGTCGGAGGGGCAGTACTGAGGGAGCGCCGCACTGTCGGAGGGGCAGTACTGAGGGAGCGCTGCACTGTCGGAGGGGCAGTACTGAGGGAGCGCTGCACTGTCGGAGGGGCAGTACTGAGAGAGCGCTGCACTGTCAGAGGGGCAGTACTGAGTGAGGGCTGCACTGTCGGAGGGTCAGTACTGAGGGAGGGCCGCACTGTCGGAGGGGCAGTACTGAGGGAGCGCCGCATTGTCGGAGGGTCAGTACTGAGGGAGCACCGCACTGTCGGAGGGGCAGTACTGAGGGAGCGCCGCATTGTCGGAGGGGCAGTACTGAGGGAATGCTGCACTGTCGGAGGTGCCGTCTTTTGGATGAGACACTAAACCGAGGCTCCATCTGCTCTCTCAGGTGGATGTAAAAGATCCCACGGCACTATTTTGAAGAAAGGCAGGGGAGTTATCCCCGGTGTCCTGCTCAATATTTATCCCTCAACCAACATCACTATAACACATTATCTGGTCATTATCTCTTTGCTGTTTGTGGGAGCTTGCTGTGTGCACAATGGGTGCCGCATTTCCTAGACTGCACTAGTCTTTCACTGTGTTGAGAAAACAACTGACAGTGTCGCCTTTTTAAGAGCTTAGTCATCATTCTACTCGGAAGCAGTATCTCATTCTTCCAGTAAATTGCTGATAAAACTGATTTATAATCTAAAGCCTCTGCTTTCCTCTTGTAGCCATGGTACTGGTACGACAGGTTTTGTGAATACAAAGACTGTATTATTTCTCTTCATGTTGAATATATTCCTTGTTTGTAATGGGTGTCTTTTGCAAAGTGACTGAATCTTGTTTTTTTTGTTGATGTGGGTTTTTGACAGGATTTTGATGATTGTGCTGCGATTAGTTGGGAGATCAATTCCCCCGCCCCCTCGCCCCACCCCTCGCCCCCGTATCACAACGTGAATCTATACACCAGAGTGAAAGCATTGGCGGGTAATTAGCTGAGCTGTACACCGATCGCAGCTGAGGCGGAGCTCGGGAAACATGTGAAAGTGGGCTTTGCGCCAGGAGACAAGAGGTATTTTTGTGAACGAGATTAACAGGATGTGCATGAGGTAAAGAACCAGGGAATGCGAATGAAGTTGGATTATTCACCGGGGAAATCAAGCATTCAGTAATAGCATTTTGCAGGGAGTTTTATTTGCCCCAAGAGAGCCATGGCAAATTAATAGACAACCCCTGCAAAAGGCCACACAAACAGGTAGAGTTCAAATGTGTACCACAGGGACACTGAAAGCAACTAGTGAGAAAATATCCTTATACTGTCCCCAATATCCTTATACTGTCCCCCAATATCCTTATACTGTCCCCAATATCCTTATACTGTCCCCATTATCCTTATTTTGTCTCCCAATATCCTTATACTGTCCCCAATATCCTTATACTGTCCCCAATATCCTAATACAGTCCCCAATATCCTTATACTGTCCCCTAATATCCTAATACTGTCCCCAATATCCTTATACTGTCCCCAATATCCTTATACTGTCCCCCAATATCCTTATACTGTCCCCAATATCCTTATACTGTTCCCAATATCCTTATACTGTACCCAATATCCTTATACTGTCCCCAATATGCTTATACTGTCACCTTTATCCTTATACTGGTCCCAATATCCTTATAATGTCCCCCAATATTCTTATACTGTCCCCCAATATCCTTCTACTCTCCCTCAATATCCTTATACTGTCCCTAATATCATTATATTGTCCCCAATATCCTTATACTGTCCCCAATATCCTTATACTGTCCCCCAATATCCTTATACTGTTCCCAATATCCTTATACTGTCCCCCAATATACTTATACTGTCCCCAATATCCTTATACTGGTCCCAATATCCTTATAATGTCCCCCAATATTCTTATACTGTCCCCCAATATCCCTCTACTCTCCCTCAATATCCTTATACTGTCCCTAATATCATTATATTGTCCCCAATATCCTTATACTGTCCCCAATATCCTTATACTGTCCCCCAATATCCTTATACTGTCCCCAATATCCTTATACTGTCCCCAATATCCTTATACTGTCCCTAATATCATTATATTGTCCCCAATATCCTTATACTGTCCCCAATAGCCTTATACTGTCCCCCAATATCCTTATACTGTCCCCAATATCCTTATACTGTCCCCAATATCCTAATACTGTCCCCAATATCCTTATACTGTCCCCCAAAACCCTTATACTCTCCCCCAAAATCCTTATACTCTCCCCCAATATCCTTATACTGTTCCCAATATCCTTATACTGTTCCCAATATCCTTATACTGTCCCCCAATATACTTACACTGTTCCCAATATCCTTATACTGTCCCCCAATATACTTATACTGTCCCCAATATCCTTATACTGTCCCCAATATCCTTATACTGTCCCCCAATATACTTATACTGTCCCCAATATCCTTATACTGTCCCCAATATCCTTATACTGTACCCCAATAGACTTATACTGTCCCCAATATCCTTATACTGTCCCCAATATCCTTATACTGTACCCCAATAGACTTATACTGTCCCCAATATCCTTATACTGTCCCCAATATCCTTATACTGTCCCCAATATCCTTATACTGTCCCCAATATCCTTATACTGTCCCCCAATATCCTTATTCTCTCCCCCAATATCCTTATACTGTCCCCAATATCCTTATACTGTCCCCCAATATCCTTATTCTCTCCCCCAATATCCTTATACTGGTCCCAATATCCTTATACTGTACCCCAATATACTTATACTGTCCCCAGTATACTTATACTGTCCCCAATATCCTTATACTGTCCCCAATATCCTTATACTGTCCCCAATATCC